>VWZN01010557.1:89111-113984 GCA_013396955.1 Regulus satrapa | reverse complement strand
AGCCGCGGGCGTCGGGACGCGCCACAGGGACACGACGGAGCACCCTTCGCACCCGCTCTGGCGGCTGGAGCGAGTCAGAATCCCGGGATCAGTTGGGTTGGAAAAGAGCTCCGAGGTCAGCGGGTCCAACCTGTGGCCGGACACCACCCTGTGAGGTAGAGCACGGCACTCAGTCTTTCTTTGAACACCTCCAGGGACCGTGACTCCGCCACCTCCCTGGGCATCACGTTCCAATACCTAATCACTGCTTCTGTGAAGAAATTAGTCCTAATGTCCAACCTCAACTTCGCCTGGCGGGAGTTTAGGTTTTTGTACTCTCCTCCTATTGCTGATTCCCAGGGAGAAGAGACCGACCCCCAGCTAGCCACAGCCTCCTTTCGGGCACTTGTAGAGATAGATACGGACCCCCCCGAGCCGCAAACTCCCCTCAGCTCCTGCAGCCACTCCTCATAGGACATGTGCTCCAGACCTTTCACCGGTATCACCGCCTTTATCTGGACGCGCTCCGCACCTGAATGTCTTTCCCGAATTGAGTGGCCCAGAACTGGACACAGTTCTCAAGTGCAGTCTCACCAGTATAGGGGAACAATCACTGCCCTGGTCTTGCTGGCCACATGATGCCAGGATGCCATTGGCCTTCTTGGCCACCTAGGCACAGGCTGGCTCATGTTCAGCTGCTGTTGACCAGCATCCCCAGACCCCTTTCTGCTGAGCACCTTTCTCGCCAGTCTTCGCCCAGCCTGTAGCGCTGCAGGGTTGGTGTGACACCAAGTGCAGGACTCGGCCCTCGGTCTTGTTGAACCATTGGTCTCGGCTCATCGATCCGGTCTGTCTTCCATCTGCTCCGCGGCTCAGCCCGGTCTGGTCCCCCAAGCAGCGGTGGCTGGAGCGGGGCGGGGAGAAGCAGCACCCCCGCTCCTCGCCTTCCCAAACAGACACACACACACACACACACACACACATAGAACCCGGGCGGGAGCGGGAAGGGTGCCGCCGGCTCAGACCTTCGGACAGCCGCGCCGGAGGAACTACAGCGCCCGGCATGCCACGCGGCGGCAGCGGGGCCTGCCGGGAGTTGTAGTCTTGGGGGCGCACCGGCCGGCGCCCTTCCCTGGGGCCTCAGGGGCAGTGGCTTGAGCGGCCTTTCCCTCTAAAGTGGAGAAGGGAGAGCGAGCCTGGGTGGTGGATCCCGGCGACGCTGGTGGCTCTGACACGGGTCACTGCTGTTCATGGGTGAGGCAGTTCCCAGTTGCTGCCAGGTACCTTAGTTGGGACGGCTGTGGTCTGGTCCAAAAGGAACTGGGCTCTGATGTTGGAGGACCTGACCCTCTGGCCTTGCAAACAGCCAAATCCCCTAAAGTAGGAGAACTGTCATTACATTAAGCCTTGGGAATATTAGCAGGGAATAAATGGGCCTGTTTAGTCTAGAGAAGACTGAAGGGGGATCTCATTAATGCATATAAGTATCTCAAAGGTGGGTGTCAAGAGGATGGCGCCAATTTTTTTCAGTGGTGCCTAGAGACAGGACAAGGAGCAGTGGTCATAAACTGAAACACAAGAAGTTCCATCGCGACATGAAGAACTTTTTTATGTTAAGGGTCCACTGACCACTGGAACAGGGGGGTCATGGAGCCTTCCTCTCTGAAGACATTCAAAACCCACCTGGATGCGTTTCTGTGTCACCTGCTTTAGGTGGCCCTGCTTTGGGAGGGGGTCTAGACCAGATAATCTCCAGATGTCTCTTCCAACTCTGACAATTTTGCAGTTCTCTGAAAAGTTGAGAGAGATTGAGCTCTTGCAAAACCTGAATGAGAAGTAAGAGCTATTATTTATTAGTAGGCAGGAACATGAATTGTTTGCCATCCTCCTTGCTAACACTTTTTGTCAGATACAGTGTTGTCGCAGTGGGCCTTTTCATTAGTACCATACTTGCAAGCAGATGGTGCATCCTGGGGTATTTGAATGCACCAGTAACAAACAAACAAACAAGAAAAAACAATTAGACAGTCAAATACATCCAAACCTTTATGTCCTAAATCTGCTTCTGAAGAATTTGGCTGTAAGATATATGTTTGTATTCATGCAAGGTTGGAGCACAGGCGATGAAAATTTAATCAGGAGGACTAATGAATTTTTCTCTCTTGCAAAAATCTCTTTTAGGTATGCTAAGAACATGTATAGGAACATAATAACTTGTTTGAAAAATATGTCCTGATAATAAATACATTGAGAGGACTTAAAACAGTTCGTATTCAAAATCAGCTCTTCATAGTAATACGTGTGGATCACATAATTCCTTTGGTGAATACTTCTTGTTCAGCTGAGCCATGAAGGAAGGACTGTGGGGCCATTGGGCTGGGGAGACCCTCTGAGTAATTTAGGTTTGGGTCCTGTCCTGGAGCCTCCACCCTCCATTTCAGCTTCCTGCCCCTCCTCCACGCCTGCCACCATCATTCCTGCCTACTTTTCTTCACAGCACTCTTGCCAACATCAAAATCCACATGGCTTTTAATACCATCACTGACTGAAGAAGAAATAACTAAAAAGTGCTCTAGAAAAGCACCTCAGAGCAGGTTTACCTGATTGGAATTGGCTTCAATAGGTGGAGTTACATGACCTGTGTGTGAAAACGTCTCTGGAGCTCTGCAACTACTCCAGACTTGCTTTATGATGCACATAAAACAGCATCTTAAATTACGTCTTTTATTTACAGTGCAGTATTTAAGGTTGTTATCTGGTGCTCTGCTGGGCTTTGTTAACAAAACCAGAGTTTCACTCTATGCATTCTTACCCTTGGGATCTAGAAGATAAACTGGAAAACAGAGGTTTTTCTTCTTCTGTGTTACCACAGAAGAAGAATGTTAACTCTGTTATCTCCACTCTTTCTCTGTTTCTGTTCATGAATCGAGCCAAGATTAAGCCATGATGCGCACTCCTCAGAAACAGTAACCAGCCTCCAGAATTACCTGTTGCTTATGTACCAAAAGAACTGGGTCTCAGCTTGCAAAAAAAAATCAAGACATGGGAAATGGCTGCAAAATGCTGAATGCCACAAAAGTTTCTGTCTTTTCTGCTTTCAATGAGGAAAAAAAATAACGATGAAGAGTACAAATGCAAAAGAAGCTTCCGCTACGCAGATCTAGAAGAGAGAAGTATTTCTCTTGTCTAATTCTTCTACACAGCTCTTGTTTAAGAAAAACCGAGGAAAACCAAAAGTCTGGATGTCTCTTTAATATGATAACAGAACTTACAGGTTTTTCCATGCCAACACCTTGTTAGATATGGCTGTGCAGTAGATGGGACTGACATCAGGGGGTGTGCTCGGCTTGGGGGAAGACTGGGTTGATACGAATCAACAGCATAGTAAGAGGCAGTGAGTGAAGGACAGGACACAGCCCCAAGCTGTGGGGGATGTCACATCATCACCGAGGCTGCCGAAGGACCCCAGTAAGGCCACAGTTCAATTTCCAGCTCAAAGCACTTTTTAAAAATGTGGTCTCTGTTGTTGTCTGAACGCATTTTGAAGCTTAATAATGCATTGATCCGTTTTATCGCATTTAGTATAATTTCTGATCTAATGCTTCTATTTCATCCAGACCGATGCAATTTTTTATATCAAAACAACATCTGTGCTGCTGATCAGCAATATCTGGCAACCTTCTTCAACATCTGATTAATTTCATTTCATCACCTCACAGCACAGATCAGGAATGAAACCTTGGATTTATTGCAGTCAATGGAACTCCTGTCACTGATTTCAGTGAGATAATAATGTCATTCCAGAAGTGCCTTTAGTGAATCCATCACTGCTTGCAAAAGGATAACATTGGCTTAATCTGAGGTAAACATTTGTCCTGTGTGTTTGTAGATCTTGATGTTTTTCACTCTGTGGATTCAGTTTTGTTGTTATAATATCTCAGTTTTGAGATAGTTTGACATCTTTGAAAACTGTTTGCTCTTAAACATTAAATAAGCACTTTCTGTTCCTGAGAAGTAATAGAATAGATTCAGTTTTTTAATAGCTTTTTCTACCATTTATTGTGCAGGTTGTTTGGCCAGTCCCACCAATTCTGAACTTGAAAATGCTTTGCAATGAAACACTCTCACAACCTTCTTTGCCAGTTCTTGGTGTTACTGAGACTGTCAGAAAGAGTAACCAAGTGCTGCATTACCAAGTGCTGTGCCAACGGGAAAACTCCGGGTCCCACTCAGTGAAGTATCACATGCATCCTGCACTGCTAAGTCAGTGAATATTGCAAAATGCAAAGGTATAAAGCTAAGAATATGTTCCCATTTTTCTTTGAGCAAATACCTGGCTTTTTGGTGCTGCTGTTTTTCTTCTGAAATACAGAACTGTTCTTACAGCAGGCTCTAGTCATCATTTACTTGACTGCTAGAAGTCCATGTATATTTTTAGGCTCATTTGTTATATTGTAAATCAGAGGATAAGTCACAGTCTGTACTATTATTAAAGATTTATGGCACTATTCAAATGTTGCCATAGAATGTAGAAGTAGATCTTAGTTGAATATCTTCAACTTGGTTCAACTACAGCGTATTTCTTTACCCCAGAAAATTACTATTAAAACACACAATGCATGTTGAATATTCATGAAGAAAGAAGCCAATAATACATAATAGCATTCTCATAAATAGCTATAGCACAAAATTTATGTACTTCTCATATTTTGGACCCAGTTCTGTTCTACTGAACACAAAATTGCCCTGAACCATTAACTTCTGTAAGAGCAAGACAGAAGTGTTGCCTTGTCTTTGTGGTTTAAAGTACAATTTAAAGAACTGGAGGATTCCTCAGACAATTTCAAACGTGCCAAAAGCCATTGGTCCTTTGATAAAGGAAAAAGTTCTTTAGGAAGTGGAGTTTTGAATACTGTTTCAAGAATTGATTCTTGCATTCATACTCATTCATGAGGGATGTAACGAGACAATTCATTATACAGAATACAGGCTCTGCCTGTATGTGTTTTGGCTGTGGTTGCTGATGAAGCATATCTAAAAATCAACAGAGGCTTTCCTAAAAAGTAGCCAGAAATCAAAATTTTAGCTAAGTATACAAACATAAGTACATAGCTGAAACTTGCTTCCAGAAGAGAAGTCATAAAACCTCCTTAAAGACTCTTAAAAAAATGAGTCTTACCTGAGAAGTAATTCTGCAGAACCAGCATGATAGAGCCCTATGGTCATCACATACATCTCTTGCTCAAACTGATACTCTTGCAAACAAAGTCATGGTCTTTCTGAATCTCAGCTTGAAGAGCCCATCTGGCAACTGGGATTCAAATTCCCCCTCTCAGTTGCTCTATAGCAGCTCTGCATTGCTAGTTCTGCCTTCAGCATCTCCCCAGCGGTGCCAGGAAGCCCTCAAATTATATTTTTGAATTATGCCCAGTTTCGGTTCTAATGGGTCACAAGGTAAATGGGAGCACATAGTGTCACATCAACATGTGAAAGACAAGCACTGTGCTGAGACTGTGCCTGACACATGAACTGCTTCCACCCTACAAAGCGCTGATAAAACCTGTGCTGAAGGGATTTGCCTGGTTTTGGGCACTATCTGTCTGCAAATATGTGGGATAAGTGAAGGGAGTGCAGAAGAAAGGACCTCTATTGACTAAGATCCAGAAAACAGATGGATTGAAACATAAGAACAGATTGATATGCCAAGGTTGTTTAGCCTAAGGAAAAAAAGTTGGTCTCACGTGTTCAGTAATAGTCTTCAAATTCAAAGCTATTGCAAGAAAAAAAAATCTTCTCTCATTTACTTTGAATAAAACAGGAAGTAATGGGTGTAGATGAGAGCAAGAATTGATTTAGAGCAGGTATGAAAAACTTTTAAAATGTAAAGCTAATTAACAAAAAAGATTGCCTGGAAGCACAATCCATGGTGTCCCAGTCACTGACCTTCAAGAACAGGTCAGACATCTGTTGGGAGATGTAAATTTAGCTGATCTTGCCTTGAGATGTGACCTCTGAAGTCCTTTCCAGCCCTATGAGTCTATCATGGCATGAATTCCACCATGCTCAAAGATTTAACTGATCATCTGCAGTGGAAATGTCCACTTCCCAAGGTCTGGGCTAGAGCCCATTAAAATCAGGGGGAATTTTCCAAGTGACTTTAATAAGCATTGGATCAGGCCCTAATTGAGTGTGTAATTTGGAGCTGCATATGGAATTTGGTCAACAATTTTGTTAATGGTATTTGCAAATGGGAAGAATCCAACTCCTTTTCCCAGCGCACATTAGTTTGCAATGGTTTTACAAGAGAAAGTAAACACAGTCTGAAGGTGCAGTGCTAGATTTTTCTTACAAAATTAAGTGGAATTGACTGAAGGCAGACACAAGGAGAAGATCTCTGGGGGGGAATTAGCAACTTTTCTCAAGGAAGAACATTCTAGACAGCTATTTTTTACATCAATTAGGCAGGGCCAGACAGAGGGAGCAAGCTGAAACTATGTTAACAACACTTGAAAAATAAATAAAGTTTAAAATGAACATGAGAATGAAATGTTTGTCTCTGCCAAAAGATCAAATTAGCTGAGAGCTTGAAAATGAGCAGAGCAAAAGAAGGGGAGACATTAAAGCTGTCAGTGGATGCAATCATTTGTGTAGTGACTGATGAGGAAATATCCATTTTCCCATAGTCTGTTACCAAAAGACATGGGGATTTTTCTGCACTCTGAATGATCAGTTAAATCCAAGCACTTATGCCAGCTGAAGGTCTGCCTCTGCAATTGCAATTCTATGCAATTGAGAGAAATACTGGGTCCATGACGTTCTGTATAAAGTTAAGAGCTCGCATATTTGCAAGATCACAACTCCTGTGGGCATCCATAGCCGCTCTGCTCTTGTGGATTGTGAGCATCTCCTGGAAATTCCTTCACCCTTACCCTTGTCTTGTGGCAGGAAACTGGCAAGGGCTCCTAATGCTTCTTTAACTGGTGCAGGAAGCACCTACGAATGTAGGGCTAATACACACAAGAAAACTCTTTGCTTTTGACTATTTTATTATGTCTAGGAATGAAGACACAAGGTTTCTAAAATCGTCTCCCCACTCTGGGTTGTTTGTTGCAGGTGTGTTCTGTATCTGCACAGAACCTGAGAGATGATTTATGAAATATTTACTTTGCATTCTGGGAAGAAAAAAAAAAAGATAAAAAGTCTGCATATTATTATGGATAGAGTCTTTGACTGCCAAATACTGAATTATTTATCTCTTAATTGTACAAATGATATCTGTGAGGACCTGTTAGATTTCAATATGCAATTGATACACTGCACAAAAACGGATGTGTGTTTCAGACTTTGTTCTGGTACTTTGGTGGGTCACCTTAAAAAGGGTATGAACACTTAGCAGAGGCCAAGCAGGAATACCTAACAGCATTTTGGAAGTTGCAAGGGCTAAAAGGGCCTACACAGAGCAGAAAGCTCCACATAGCAAGCAAGGCTCTGACCTGGATTATGTCATGGGGGACCTTTCCGCTTCTCACCCATGTGCACTCACCAGCCAGCAATCTGTCATGTTCTTCTGATGTTCCCCTTCCCTGTGGATAACCCAGTCCCTTCTGTCCTTCAGCAGAGTTCTACCTGTGCTGTGGACACTGCAACCATGTGCAGGGTTTTCCACCTGCAACTGTGAATATCTTCCATTTTCCTCCTCCAACACCAAATATGAGCAAGGAAGGTCAGGAGCTTGTACCCATTCACCTGCTGCTTTGGCCCTGTGCCTACATACCTGCTGCAGACAAAAACATAAGTTGACTTTCACTCTTAAATTCATAAAGTTAAATTCCTGTAAATATTTGGTGAGCATGCCTTTAATACAGACTTGGACTCTGCAGTCTCTGTTTTAATGCCACAGGTTTCCTCTCCTCAATTTTGCTCTTCAGTGGGAAACAAATTACAGTGAGCGAGAGACTCTTTTGCTCCCTGTCCATCACCCCCAAAACTAATTCTCTCTTGCTGGATTTTTTTTTCCCTTTCCCTCTCTCCTAGTTCAGATTGTTCTTGCCTCTGTGTTCCCACTAGCTTGCTGCCAGGCCAGCAAACTTCCCCCACTTTTCTCTTCAAAGGAGGGTGGTGGGTTTTCCCTTCCTTTTTCCCTAGTATGAAAAAAATAAATTTAATAGAAATTAATAGCAATTAAATAGTAAAACAGAGTTAGCCACTGCAAATCTGGAATGTGATGATTTTTTTTCCTATATCAGGCCATTCCTTGCATTTTTTTTCCTTCCATGAGTAAGACAAATAATAGAAATGAGAAAAATGGGAACCCCCAGTGGATCAGAGAGTTCATTAATCACCCTCCCTCTCTGGGTCAGCACCAGAAGCTTTAGAGGATCTCCCATTTGAAGACAGCAGCTAGTGTAGCTTCCACAATGAGATTCATCCTATTTTAAAATAGTGGCTTAATGCTTAAGATCTGAAGCACCATCTTCAAAACCTTTATGTCATTTTGTTCTCTTCATTCTTTCCAGCAATGCTGGTGTAATTTGCAAAGTTATCAGTGGAGTTTATGTTTTCTTCCAGATCACTGATAAAGATATTGAGCTGTATTAGCTCCTTTGAAGCTGTTAAATAACCCAGTAGAAGAGAGTAGAAACATGCTGATGTAGCTGCTAATTGGTTCCCAGAGCATTTGATATAGGTAAATTGATTTTTTATAGTACTGCATTTTTTTTTACCAGATTGTCATGCAGGTCTACATCAAATGACTTAAAGTAATCCATGTGTTTTAACTCAATACATCTATCTCAAGCAACTGCATTTTAGTCTCATCTTTTTCTTGAATGCATTTATTTTCCACACAAAAATATATTTATTAACATTACATAAGATACTACCTATGAATTAATTTCTATTTATTTCTGTCTTTATAATCTATTTTCATTAGTGTTTTGCCCAGGGTCTATATAATGCTTAAAATTATCCAAAATTCCTTTCATTTATTCTTTACAGTGGGCCATATTCATTTTTTACCAGTCATCTGAAATGTCCCCTGTGCACCAACAATATTATTTCAGAATGAAGATGAATGGTTCCAACAGCACTTCCACTTTTTTTTTTTTTTTTTTTGGTCATATTCTTTGGGAGCATTGAAGCCTGAAGATTTAAATATGTTTTGTTTTCACTGATGGGTATTCTCTCATACATACAGTGAAGAATGAGGAAAAAAATATCACTTCATAATGATAACAGAAAAAAATCCAAATTTTCAAAATAGCTTAGTAAAAACTGTGCTTTTTTATCAAAAAACTAGTCCCTATATGAATCCATATCAAAGGCATAATGGAAATAATTGCCTTTTGCTCTTGTCAGCTATTCAGAGACTATACAATTGTGACAGAGAGAGCTGAGCTGGATTTTAGACTAAGCATCAGTAACAAAACTTTTAACCAAGCCAAAATATTGGATGTTCAATCTTAGGGGCGGCTAAGCCCTAATAAAATTACCCTTCAGGCCATTTTCACATTCTGTTCATCCACATCCTCTAAGAGTAGCATTAAACTTCCAATGCAAGATTGAAAACCTCATTTCACTTTTCAGTAAATATAAAGCGAAAAATTGGTAAGGAAATATCACACATGTCAGTGGAATACATTAGCTTTCCCAAATACACAATGCTTTTTAAAGAAGAGTCTAATTCTCAGATTTGAAGTGTGACTTAGTAAAAATGTGATGATAGAGCTCTTTGCTTTGCTCTCCATCCAAGCTGTCCAATCCTCCTGAGATTTGCTGAAGATTGTGCTCCAGACTTGGAAACCCAACTCAGAATGTGAAAATGGCCTAAAGAGTAATCTTATTGGCTTAGATCCCCCCTAAGATAAAATACCCAATATTATAACTTGGTTAAATGTTTTGTTACTGATACACAGTCTCCACAGACCTGCTCTGAGTATAAAAGATGCAAGCAAATGACAACTGTGTGAGATTATATAATGGTTATGTTTAAAAGGGTGACAACTATCAAAATATGATAGAGTTTTCAGTCTCCTCATCATACAGTTTCTATGACATGGTTGTGTATAAAATCAGATGGCCTAGCTTGAAACATGGCCTCCTTACATTTCCAGAATGATCTGAAGATATCAGTAGCAAATCACAAGTTCCTGAACTCTGGTTCCTGTGGTTGCCCGGCTTGACTTGTACATTGGACTTCTCTAACATCCAAGATTTTGTCATGACTTGGAGGTCCCAGTAAGTTGAAAGAAAATTTCCAAAGCTGGTTGAAAATGGTGGGGGATCATGTCTTTCCTTGAACTTCTTGAGAAATGAGGACTCTTCATGGGAATTCTGGCACCAGGCATTTCTCCAGGAAAGCTAGTCTGTCTTCAAAAGCAGACCTGTCAGAAAGCTGCCTCAATAACTTCAGGCTCTCCTGCACTACCAGAGACCTGGGCTGAGTCATTTTGCAGAAGAGCTAAGCAACCACTTTCTTAGAGCTTTGAAACCTGTGGCTCCCAGACATCCTTACCTTGCTGTCATGGATGTGGTGAGAAACAGGCTTCTCAGATGGCAGCTCTTCTTCTAATCTAGTAGTTGCTTCAGGACCTGTAATTTTTTCAGCTGTGTCTACCATGCAGGGGAGGGTGCAATTTTTTTGCCACGATGTGTATCTTTCCCTGTCGTGTGAGTCACACTGAGATAAGGTGAGGTGTCTGAAAGACATGCCCGCTGACAGTGATGACTCGATGACTCAAGCCTTGCGGATTTTCTAAGGCATCAATTTCCTCCTGAGAGATTCAAAACAAAAATCCCTCCATTTTGCCTTTCAGTGATGGATGTTGTGTTATTGTAGAGCCTTTATACTGCCAGCAGCAACTACTTAAGTACACACTACATGCTGTGGTTAAATCAGTCAGTATAAATCTACTTGGATATGTTTATCACCACCTCATCCTTTCTCCTTTAGCCTTCTCTGGAACAATTTGTGCAGAATCACCCATCATTCCAGGACCTCATTCAGACATCATCAAGCATCATGAAAAGCTAAACCATGCAGGCACGGTGGCTACATACATGTATTGGAATGTATTAGCCAAAGCCCTTTGTCCAGAGTTCCAACTCAGTGACTGGTGTGTCATGGGACTGCATGAATGGGTATCATCTTTTACTCCGTGGACTTTGCACTTTGTAGATTCAGGCATACCCACAGGTAAAGATACGGTATGATTTTTTAATAGGTGGAGCATAGGTACCTGATGTAGTCTAATCTTGTGTTTGTTTATGCTTATTTATTAGCTAGGGTTCTGAAGTAAGTGGTGTTAAGGTGGCATGGCTGTGCCATGAAATGAGTGTATATGCACTCTGACCATTTACAACATGATATCCTTTTTACTCCAAATCTAGATTTTGTACTTCAGACATAACTTTTGTTTCTTATCACCTCAGAGAGGTTGTGACCCACCATGAAGAGGATCTCCCAGGGTAGGACATCTTCATGTTGTTTGTCCCGTCTTTTCAGTTCTAAACATTATTTTCCCTCTTCAGAATTTTGTAATCAACAAGATATTCTGGTTTCATTCTCATTCCAAGAAACCTATTTCTTCTCCAGAAATTTCACCACCTAAAACATTGCAGGAAAAAAAAAATTACTATGAGGAAAAAATTATATAGATTAAAAAATTATTTCCTTTTCTGGGATCTTTATCATAAGGAAACAAGTTAATCTGTCGAAACCTTTTCCTACATCAATATGAGTTTATATTTCCAGCATATCTCAAGACTTCTGTCCCTTCTTACTAAGATTATGGGGGGAACCATTCTGATGTCAAAGGCTGTAGTGTAGGAGGAGAGCTGGTTGAGTGCCAGCAGGCAGTTCACGTTGCCACCTTGAAAGCAAATTTTCCTTGAGAATCGGGAATGACTTACAGAGTGTGGCAAAACTCATAGGACAAACAGTATCTCTAAAGGGAATGCTGCCAGGAAAGCTATTTAATTCTCATTTGTGTTTCTGACTGTCGCAAGAAATAGCACAGCAAAACTACATCTTTATTTTCAATGTCCTTCTTTCTGAGGGCTCTTATTTGATTACTTCTACACATTTTACTCTTTTTTGGTAAATATCTGTGGTGCAAAATTGTCCCATGCGATGAGTGACGAACACTCACAAGAACTTGGATATTTGGTAGTGATTCTATAGGTTTGGTGATGTGATGACGTGTTTTTTTTCCCTAGCTAGAATACAGAAATGCATTGTGTCATCCAGGCTGCATCCATTGCTATTTCTTGCTAAACCCCTGTGAGAATTCCCAACACACATTTGTCAGCAAAGCTGCCAGTGTCTTTGCAGATGGCAGGTAACAGGGATTTCTTTTATAAGGTGATTAACCTACATTTCAACCCTATGAAACAAGTGATGAGAAACTGTTGTTATCCTCCTAAACATTTTTATTTATTTTTAGCCAGTAACAACAATGCTATCACTTGCCCCCCAAGTCATGTTATATTGACCAAGAGGAAGGAATGTGATGTTCATTTTCCTCAAGGGCATCTCTCAGACATGTAAGCTGACTTCCTTATTGATTAGTTCTTGTCAATATGTAATCAGAAGCATAGGGATAATTTCTGTTTTAGTCTGTAACAGATCTTTTCCCCAGGGTACTCGATGTAGGGGAATAGGGATTTAGTTGGTAAGTACTTATCTTCTTATTTAAACATGTATTTTACTGCTGTGGAGGGAGCAGGAGTGGCACTGACTAAGTAAAATAAATGTGAATTAAATGGACTTTAGGGGAAAGGCATTTTTGTTTTCTAAAATTCCCAGTGTAGCAAACAGAACAGTTGAGTGTTTCATCATAAAAAAGGTGTGTCTCAAAAAACTTTCGACAGATAATGGGAGAGAAAAAGCTCAGGTTCTCTGGGAGGTTTTGAGAAAACAAGGTCAGTACTTTTTAAACAAAGTTTTTTTTTTTTTTTTTTTTTTTTTAATTTTTTTAAAGTCTTTCAGGCAGTCTCAGGGATAAAAAAAGAGTAATTTAACAACCAGGAAAAAATAAATCCTTTCCAAGCTGTTAAATGTTTAATACCTGATGAGGAGTCTCAAAATTCTCTTCTCCAAACTAAATAATGATATCATATTAAAAACTTGTTAATTGATGTGACCCTAAATGCAAGTTTGTACAGGTCTCTTACTCTTCAAGTTCTGCCAGTGTACTATCTTCAAGTTTTCTCAACGGCTATGTTACAAAACCTTTCCAGTAACACTTTCACAGCTATGCCTTGAGAACAAAATGATTATGAATGAGTATCAAGAGCCTGTCTTCCTATTTGAACAAAGTAGACAGCAGTGGTAGGTGATAAGGCAAACTAACCTGCATCAAGACCCACTTGGTAGTGTCAGAATTACAGGCATTTTGGAATAAGGACTCTTCTTAATGGAAGCACAAGAAATAGATATAAAAAAAGCTGTATTATGCCACATTATGCCACACCATGCTGTTATTTATTCTTTCTCATCTTTAACCGGCTAATGCGGCTAACTATTGATTTTATAGTTTTTAGTGAAAAGTCTTATTTTTGGATAGTGAGAGAGCATTTATATCAAGCAGTGACTTTATCCCTGGTCCAGCTGGAAAAAAACAGCAGATCAAAATAGGACCTTATTGATGGCAAAGAACCTCATTACACAATGAAGACCTCCATCCTATCATTGATGTCAAGTCCTTAGGGAGTAACCAGCACCAATTAACAAAGGCATTTGTACAACACCTTTAGCTAGTCTGTCCTCCACACTTCTAAAGAAAATTATTCTGTAGCTTTGTATGAAACAACACCGAGAGGAGATAAAATAAATAATAATCCTGCAGCTTGCTCTTTTCCTTTTAGGGAAGGGAGGCAAAACCTGGTAGTGGTCTAAACAGTTTTGCAGATTAGGCGAGGGGGTGAAGGTATGCAGTAGCTACACAGACTATTTCATCAGCCTGGCTGTCCTGATTTCAGTGCAATGCTCAGGAGATCACAGCAGGGTGTCCTATGATGCTCTTTGCAGAGACTGAAGCTGCAGTGGTGAAGATTTTGAAGGCCGAAATGTCAAATACTTTTCCTTAAGTACCTTGAGACACAACCTTCAATCTTCAAAAGGACAGCAGAAGGGATTTATTTTTCAGCCAATTGTATAGCTCCCCTCTCATTGCTAAATTCAACTCCAAGCTAACCTAGAGCACCACAAGCACGTGCTTCCAAGCCACGTAAAACATCCCACTGCCAACACAAAGACTGATCCATCCAGGGGCACAACTCTCTTCAAACACCTAAGGGCAAAACAGCCTTCACTTCAGATTTTCCAACACATAGATAATAGTTAAGGGGCTTAGGCTTTCTGTGAATTAAGTACATCACCCATTAGTTTACAGTTATGTACTTGGGTTCCTTTTTGTTTGTGCACAGCCGGAAGTAATATAGATAATTTTTTCAAGACAATTGTAATTGCTTTAAAGCAGGAAACAGACCCTGCTGTTTATCTTCCAGCAGTAACTAAACTCACAACGTATGAAACTTCTTTGAAACCCTAGTTTTCTCATTACACAGAAAAGTGGTGTTCTGTGCTGTTATTTGAGTTACACTGCTTCTTGCGTACTGCTGTGCAACAGAATTTATCATGGTAGTCAGAAAAGTCTTAGTCCAAACCCGTTTTTCCTTTAAAAACCTAGCTCTTCATTCACAGTCCTCATAATTGTTGTAACTACTGTGAAAATATGAACCAAACAATGCAAAAAAAACCTGGTGGTGTAGTAAAATACCCCTTGAAGCAATAGCACCGAGGGGAATGAAATACTGCATATTTCTTAAGAGTGTTAATTCTTAACTCCTCGACACAAGTCTGAGGGAGGGACATTTTGTAGGGTAAAAAAAATAAATGTACACCAAGATAAAAGCATACAAAAGACAATGTGTCTCATGAGCCGTACTAGTCATTGCTGCTATTCAAAGAAAGTGAATAGAAATATTCATTTCTACTGACAGCTGCCATTCTAAATTTCTAAGCAGATGCTGGCCACTCAGGTGCCTCTCTTCTAATGGATAAATCAAATAACTTAGCAAAAGGATTTCCAGATGTTTTTCTGGTTTTTGGGAGTTCACCTTAATTGCAGGATCCCCCAGGAATGCATCCATTTTCTGCTAGAAGGCCAGCCACACACACACACACATTTCAAACAGCATTTAAATCCCAGGCTAGTAATCCACAGACTGCAGACAGCCCTTTTTTCAAGAGCAAAGGATGTGCAAAAAGGGAGCTATTTTTGTTCTGCTTTATTGAAACCAGAGATATCCCAAATTCAGAGGCATTTAAAACATTTATTAGTATTAATCATTGTAGGTTAAATAAAACACAAAACTACATTTTAGGGGCAAAAATATTATTAGGTATGATACAATTAATATGTAAAACAGAAGGTAAAGTATTAACAGATTGCAGCATCCCATACATGAAGCGAGTGGGTCCAGCCCAATCGAAGCCCTTATATAAACAAAACAGAGGAAGAGTACCTAGCAGGTGATTTTACACTGGCAATTTATCACTGACTGGGTTTAAATAATTAAGGGTAGGTTAGTAAAATATATCACTGTAGTGAAACAGTCTGATGACAGCCAGAATGCTCACACAAGTCACCTATCTAGTCACGCTTACTCCCATGTGCCATGAAGCATTAGTGAGGACATGGGAAGACAAACATGTTTTTTAGGTATTGATACAGACTCATGTTACACTGCAGCACTTTAGATAGATATGTTGTGCTGTGAGCAGAAACAGTAAGTTTGTTTTTTTTCTTTTGAGTGCCACTTTATTACTTCCAAGTTCCAATTCCTGAATAATAATGGTCCTTTTTAGATTTCTAAGTCTGCCACACAAACATTTTCTAGAATATGCCATTTTCATGCACAAGAATGGCAAGTCAAAAATTGTACCTATGTATATCTCTATCTTCTTGTTACCTTTGATCCACAACTTTAGGTTCATAAAGGTGAAATGATCATTAACAGAAAAATGTACTTACAGAATACAATGTGTAATATATGAGAACCATAGTGAAAAAACACTACATGTCAGCAGAACAATATAAAACTGTACTTATATACAGACATATATGCAGAGCATATACAAAAACTAGTTCCTTCATACCTTTTTTTTTTTTTTTTTGTTTAATTAGTTCACAACAAGCCAGAAAAGCAAGTTACCCTCAACTGGACAGTCACAGTCTTGAGTCACGGTGCAAACAAGCTCCACCAAATATCCTTGGCACTACAACCTGTGCCTCAGTCCTGCTGCCAGCTCTCTTGAGAAAATCAGTCTTGGACAAACCCAGCACCAGCTGGCTAGCCAAGAACTACAGCCTTGATATTATTATTACTATAGAACATCAGTTACTCAGTCAGGTGCTCCAGTACAGTAATTTAGCTGTTCACCAGCCATTAACTACTAAGAGGAATTCCAGTTGCTGCTGAAACTTTCAACTCTAATATGGGGGGTTTTCTTTCATTTTTCTGGCTGTTTATGAAGGTGATACTTTCCAAGAAACACAGGCAACCAGTGGAAGCAGAAATAATGAATTTTACATTTTAAAACCGCTATTTTTGTCGCAAATAATTGTCCCCTTCGAAAAGGTGCATTAAAGCCGCACCTTGGCTTTGACAAACAGCAGAGAGGCAACAATGTTGTCAAATGTGAGCCCTGTGTTCAGAGAAAATGCTGATGCCCTGCACAGCACATTGGCCTGGGTTGGTTTTTTTCTGGCTTCAGACTTCCCTACTGAAGCTCCCAGTTACCCAAAACTCAAGAAGTTATACAGTAAGAATCCTTATGAGTTTAAATATTTTTCTTGACTAAAAGCAGAATAAAGCGATTTAGATTTGCCCCACCAGAAGCAAAACCTATTTAGTCACCATTCAAATTTTAAGATCTGGCACAGATCTATTGTAAAAACTTCCAATTTAAAAGTATTTTAACATATAATTCATAAACCTGTTCTGATTCTCATACTGCTCAAAGCCAGCTGTGAGAGCTGGTTGTTCAGGACAATACCCCATAAAGATCAGCATCAATTGCCAGTTCTAACATAAATTAGAGTATACAAGGTAGTCATAAAATTGTCTTACAAAGCTTTCAGACATCACTGTTAGGATTTAGTAAGTTTTGAGATGCCATGTTAAAAAAAAAAAAAGTATAGTGATTTATAAAAGCCTAAAAATCCATTATGGATAACTAAATATGGGGAACTAAAGTTTATGACACCTCTAGAAACATGGGTTCAATCTCACCTTGTTTTCTGGGTAACTGGTCTAGCCTCTTACTGGGTTTTGCTTAGGAGGAATCAGATCTCTTCCAGCATTGGGTCATAGACCCCATAAAATGTATGAACCTGTGATGTTGATAAGTTTGCTATTTCCTTAGCACTGAAGGCCACATTAAGCTTTTCTCTCCCCAGCCAAATGAAAGAGCCAGGCATCCCTGGCAGACTTGCTTGTACCAGAATGGATTCAAATGTTTCCTAAAGGAACATTTCTCTCCCCCCAGATATCAACAATTACTGAATTTTCACTTAAATAACCCCAGACTATCAGTAAAATAGTTGCTGCAATGAGTCAGAGACATGGATTATATATCAGCACAGCTGAAAACTGAAAGTTTACCCAAAATATCCAAATCCATGTTTTCTAGAATGAGTGTTTTCAAATGAGGCCAAAATATATGAGAAATTATTTATATGTGAAAAAACTATGCAATGTAGGTTCTTAGATAAAATCCAGAGGGACATTTCCAACCTATACTACTCCAAACCTTCTGGAGACAAAATGTTCCTGTTGATTTTATCTGGCTCTGTTTCAAGCCCTAACAATTAGTGACATTTTATCTAAGCAATCTCACAACCAGCCAATAAGGTTTGATTTTCTATGTATCAGCACGGAAACGACATTCTAGGCTGCCTGCTCATGATTTATTGTGGAAAGTTATTTTTTCCTTTTGTTTGCTTTTCATAAACCCTCCTGAAAATGTGCAGTGGTGATAATTTTCCTCATAAGAGAACAAATTAATGTTGTGGAATTCAGGCTGGGCTCTGGTTTTGAATACAGAATTTCTTACTCTAATTTCCACTTCCAATGAAATTGATGAAGAAGATAAATTTGGATGTTATCATCTCAGTCACACACATTCATAAAAGATGGAATTGGAAAACACATACAGTTTTACATTATTTCTAGTTCATAACCCTCTGTAGGAATTTTTTCCTCCACTGCATTTCCAAGTGCATCACGCTTCAAAGATCACACAGTGTGTCTTCCACACCACATCCCCACACAATTGAGAAGACTATTCTACAAATTCAGGGAATTACATCTATAAGCAACCATTCACCTCTGTTTTTTTTAGATTCCAGCCTTTAACCCCAAATTATATTGTGCTCTCTTGTGCAGTTTTTTGTACAGCAATATTGTTCTTTGAACTCAAAGACTCTTGGAGCACAGCAGTGAGACCGTGAGGAGTGGGGCACTGTGGCATCCTCCTTTAGAAACGAAGGAATATGCAACTCTGAACACAGACAACTTTGGTCTGGGGCACAGATTTGGGAGGAACCCTGGTTAGCAGTGGAGATAAAGCCTGTATTTATTCTCTTTTTACATTTTCAGCAGTTATTGAAACCCACACCCTGCACAGGGAATCATTCCAGTCTACACAGTGCCTGTATTTTCACTTCTTCTTGGAGCACACTGGAACTCAACAGAGTCCAGCAGTTTCCTTCATGACAACTCCTTCTTCCACATACACAGCACTTTCTGACACAGATTTTGACTTCCAGTCCATAAAAACTGCATACACTCATCCCTTGGATCCATTTTTTTCTTCAGTTAGCAAATTCCACTTCTTGCTGGTGTTTACCGAAAGTAGGAGATGAAGCTGCAGATTTAGAAAAATCATGAAGCAGAGTCCAGCTAAAAAGATGGCAGAGAAACTGTAAGCCGAAATTCAGTTTTTATGGATTTTTTTTCACCCTGTTATTACAGAGAAACCTCTAAAAACATGCCAAGTCCACTTTGCAAATATAAGAAGATAAGTTTTTTGCAGCAAACCTAAATTTTATATATAAATTGATCTTTTTATTTAAAAAAAATCAAAAACAACAGTCACTGGTTTAAACAGAGAATTGGAGTATTTTGACATTGTAATTTTGACAGGATATTAGAGAGGATTTTCCAACTGGGTTTTGCAAAATCCCTTTGAAGTAAAGCCTTCTGCTTCTGGTCCTTGCGTTATTGCTCATGGGAAGTATTGAAATCACTGCTTTCAAGATAAGGAGCCACGTCACTGAGATCACAAAGTCCTTTCTCAGTGAAAAAAAAAAAGCAAATGGTGCTGTTTTTCAAGTAAATCTGAAAAGATCAAGTTGGGTCAGCAGCACCGCCTACCCATCTGTGAATTCTGCCTTCCAAGTTTGATTGCTCCATTGTTACTGTTTTCATGAGGGTCTAAGGGTGGAATTTGTTGACCTGAAACACATGAGGAGACATGAATTCAATTTTTCTGATGTAAGAACAACAGCCCATGCAGGTAAAAGAAGAATTTAGTTTGCATAAGAATTACATCTGTGAAACTTTACAAGAAAACAACCATACCATGATTATTTTTCCTTGTATCCTGTTCATGAAAAAAGACTTTCACATTAAAAAAACAAAAATTAAATATATCTATTGAGAAGGCATGAAGTACACTGAAATAATATTATCCATATTTTTTTAAAATATTTATCTTACTGAACTCCTTATCACTTAGAAAATTCTCATATTTCTTCTAATTCCGCCTAAATATGAATGGTGCAAGTTTAATGAGATTATGCCCATCCTAAATCTGCATAGCATTTAGTCCAAGCATGCTAGGGCTTTACAAAGCACAGTAGATAAACACATGATGCCTATACTTGACAAAGAAAAACAGGTCTGTTCCTTCCATTGAACCCCTTCCTCCTTTTTAGGGGTACCCACATCTTTCTAGTTGACAGCTTTGATTACTTAACCTCACTACCACAAACTCTCCTGATTTTTTTAATCATCTTATGGAGTAATTATTTAGAGTGTTTGAAAGAATTTCAGTCATTACAGGAGAGCCAGAGATCTCTCCTGGGGCATAAAAGCACTGCTCCAAATCCCTCCCCTGTGTGTTCTTTTAGTACTGCTGCATCTTTTGTCTAACTGGCTTCCTATTAGTGGACAACATACGATGTTGTATGATAATAAGAATAATAAATGAAAAAAAAAAAAATTCTCCCAGGTCCAAATCCATCCTGTGTCTTTCTCTGGTGTGCACCTGGATTTTGCATTATACTCTTGTGTGAGCTCTCCATCAGTACCTTGAGATTTCACAGTCATGGTAATGTAGTTTCCCATCACTTTGTGGATTTCCTAATTTGTTTTTTCTGAAGCTGAATCAATTTTTATGAATTATTCCTGGGTTTGCCATTACTCATGTTAAATAACAGGACTTAAAATATTTATTGTTTGTTTCTTATATACCCCTTTCAGAGAACTCAGAGTTCCTGTGAACAGCTGATCATAATCCAGGTGGATTTTACAGTTTAGATTTCCCCATCCTTTCCTTCATATTCACAGCTCTCTCTTACCAAATGTTCTGTGAATTATGTACCTGTGTGGAATCCTGAGTCCTACAAATTATTTGGGGGAGTGGTTGTGGGTGGGCAAGTTAAAAGCATTCAGGTAGAATCCAATCCAAATGAAATCAAACAGTAAAATTTGATCTGAAAAACTTGTCTTTAAATTGCCTTTAGCCAAGATTCAAATTTTCTCTTATTCAGTTAGTTCTGCATAGGTATGGTGTACAAGAAAAGTGTGACTTCTAAAGCAGATAATCTTGTGTGTTTGTACAACTGAATGAGAAAGGGAAACAGCCTGACATTACTAAGGTAGAGATACTGTATGTGGTTCAACAGAGTGAAAAATTTGTATCTTGAGGACCAAAGCATGTATAAGCACTGACATTACAATGCTGAACTCTGTTTGGATCACTAAAATACCAAGTTCACATCCTGCTTAACATTCTGTTCAGACTTCATGTCTGTAAAGTAAAATAAAAAGCAGAATAGGTGCTTATAGACCCGCTGTTACACACATTAGTTCTGTTGGCTTTGTTTGGAGACAAAGAGAACCAATCCACTAATTCTTAAAACTCTAGAGAATATGGAGAACATGGTATCTGTGAGGGGCTTTCCAAGAAGGCAGTGCTTCATCATCATAGAGAGCTCCTGCAGGGAAATTTTGCTTTAGGTACCTAACACTTCCAAAGGGTTTTCCTTTGGAAAGTCCCAGCAAAATAAAACCCTATCAATCTGACCCAGACAGAGCCCAATGTAGCTAAAAAACCTGGAATCTACAGACACAGCTTCCATAATTAATTTGCCATTAAGCAAATACCCTCTAAACATTTGGTGCTTCTAATGGTAACTTTGGAAGAGGAGAGCTTTAATGTGTAAACTAGCCTAACTTTAATTTTAGAACTTTGCATGAAACAATGACATTAACTTTATTTGTTTTTCATTCAGCTTTCAGATTTCCTATGAGATTCAAGTCTTTTCTACAGTACTCCTGATGTGTATGCCAAGAAGCAGGCAAACTTATCTTTGGAGCACAAACCTTGCAGGCTTCAAGGTCAGTGAGCAGTTTGTCGAGTTCAGACCAGGACACAATGTATGTTGTTAAGAATTACCCAGATTTAAGTAATTTCTCAAAGCAATAAAACCCACACAGATAACTATAAATAATAAAGACGAAAAATCTCTAGACCTATTTGCTCGTTAGTTATTCTGGCCTTTGAACTTAAGTACTGTTTGTCAGGAACTAGCCATGTTTTCTGCTGTTTTGATACCAACTCCCCCTCCTTGAACTCAATGTAAGGAAATAAATGTTTAAACAGTCTAAACTTTTACTTTTTTTTGAGTTTGAGGATATTTTTTCAGTAGGTGATTCTTCCCTCACTTATTATTTCTCTTATTACCAGAATTATTAAACCATCAAGTTAAATAATTTTAGTCTTAGTAACAAGACATCCCTGCCCAAGCAGCTTTTACCATGACAGGAGTAGCTATCTTGGAGCATAAACTCAGTCTAACACCCGAGAACCAGCTCCATGGCAAATGATACAGTGATTTTTCATCAGGCATCAGGGAAGGTGAATAAAAAAAATCAGTCAGAAATCTGACTTATTGTCTTTCCCTAGGCCTCCCTGACAGTAGGCACTGTAACAGAGCAAGGCCTAGAGCAGCAGCAGAACACTAAGGATGAGCAGTGAAATGCTGAGCCTGCATCTACACTTCCTGCTTCTAACCCAGCTCAATCACTATTGCTGCCTAAAAGCACTGTAATCATCTCATCTCGTCATTCAGCTCCCGATAAATATGGCATCAATACTGCTGACTCAAACTCAAATATAGCTGGCACTGAGTCAGGATTGACAGAGGTCACAAATTGAATTAATTTTGGAAAGTAGATACTAATTTAAAATTTGTATCTCACTGGCACCCATAGTCTCTGTTCCAGAGCAATAAAAATATCCTGGTATTGAGTACAAGTTAAAAGTGCTCTAGGTTATTTATTTCATGCAGTTTATGTCAGAAAGAAGCAGCAGTGCTCTGACATCCAGCCCTGCAATTCTCATGCCAAAGAAATTAAAGTGTTAAGGTATTTCCTCTTCAAACTGAAGACTGGTTGGTAAAGACAGTCAGCTTCAAAGGACCATGAGAGATTGAACTCCTGGAATAACAGAATGGCTTGGGTTGGAAGAGACCTTAAAGATCAGGGGGTTCTAACTCTCTTGCCATAGGCAAGGATGTCACTCACTAGATCAGAGTGCTCAGAGTCCCATCCAACCTGGCCTTGAACACTTCCAGCGATGGGGCATCCACACCCTCTCAGGACAACCTGTTCTCATCTCTTGCTTAACTTAAGATGACAAACTAGACCACAAATAATCTTCACTCTGTTTTGAAGAGCAGGACACAACTTGCCAGCTTGCCAAAGATCATCAGGAATGTGTTTTAGGATTCCAGAGAAATAGTTATTCCCAGAGAATGCGTGCACATTTATCTAATAATTCTCCAACTGAACTGATGAAACAAGGAACTCAGGGATAAAATATTATTGAGATGGAATAAAAGTCTCATATAGTTCCTACTGCTGATATTCCTAGATAGTAAGTTGCTGATTGCAATTTAACATTTGATTTTGCACTATTATTAAATATAAGACTATATAGTCTGATTTCGTTTCACTAAGGTTCAGACCAGGTTTCACAGATTTTGTGCAACAAAACCATTTGTAACCATCCACCTCTATACATTCCTGAAGAGGTCTTGGTGTCCTCCACTCTTTCATTCCAGTAAACATTGGTGTGCAAAATAAAAAGCATCACAAGAGACTGCTCAAATGTAGGGTTACAGAAATTGCCACAGTTCTGAAGTGAATCATCCAGATTAACCGATGAAAAGCATTAAAGCAATTGCATCTCCTCCTTTCTGGCATGTTTGAGTCGGGCTGAGGCAGTCCAGGATGAAGGTCAGAGTCTTCTCCAAAGCCTGGTAGAGTTCCAACTCCTGCTACTGAATCTGAGGTTTGTTAAGAGATTAATCAGCACTGTGGGCGTTGCTGTTCTAAGACTGCCAGAGGCAAAGAGATTGGGAAATGGGAGGGTGGAACAAGAGATAAACAAAATGGGAATGAAGAAAAATGAAAAGTGGAGCAGAGAAGCAGATGGACAACAGGGACTTGGGTAACAGCTCAGCAAGCAGAACTTGAAGAAAGACAGGGATTGCTCTGCTGCAGCTGGAAGTAGGAGGCATCATCAAAGTAATAAAAGCTGTGCTCTTTATTCTTTTTTGAACGTGATGCTCCAGTTGGAAGCTGTGATGTTCACTACCACAGACGGCTCATTAAAAACCCTGCAACAGTTACCATGTGTCCTCTGCCAAAGGGACAAACACAACAGTGCATTGAACAGATAAGTCACTTAGTGTGGAAACAGATGTGTTGGGATCAACCTGAGCTGGCACATCCAGATGATGAAGTCAAGTCCCAAAGACTTACAGAATCACAGGATATACTGAGTTGGAAGGGACCCACAAGAATTTTCAAGTCCAGCTCCTGGCCCTACACAGGATACCCCAAGAGTCACACCATGTGCCTGGGAGCATTGTCCAAATGCTTCTTGAATTCTGTCAGGCTGGTGCTGTGACCACTACCCTGGGGAGCTGTTCCAGTCCCCAGCCACTGTCTGCGTGAAGAACCTTTTTCTAATATCTAACCTAAGCCTCCCTGGACACAACTTCCAGCCATTCAAGAAGCAGAGTCCTGCTATCTAACACAACAACAACTACACTAAGAAGCAATCAGAGTCCTGTGCAGGGGCTTTCTCTGCCTTTCCTTCCATCTTCCTGAAAATTATGTACAACATAATTTTTAGGTGGCTGGAGGAAGGTGAAGTCCATTTAAGTCTGCTCCAGAGTAGCAGCCTGTCAGAGCTGAGGTGAGCTTTTCTAATGGCTCACCTGAGAAAAGGTTGAGTTCTTCAAGCAGTGGTATAACAGCTATACATAATGGCCAGAACCTCCTCCTCAAATTGCCAGCTGTATCACAGCAAGATGAGAGCCCCTGCAAACCTCATTAATAAAGAACAGCCATCTGTGAAGACACAGCAGAGCAAAGCAGGCACACCTCTGATCCAACAGTTTTGGCAGTTTTCTGCACCTGTAGGACTTAAAACGGTCCCACTTCATATCTCCCCAAATTCTTTCATGTTCTGAAACCTACTTCAGTGGTGTTTCTAAAGTTTCTCACATGGATTATAAAGCTTGGCTC
>VWZN01010557.1:55534-89042 GCA_013396955.1 Regulus satrapa | reverse complement strand
ATACTTACACTGATGTCAAGATTTCCCCAATTGATAGAGATGACTGTTTACTTGTGTTTTAAGTTTTTCTGCAAGGGAACTCAGTAAATTTTACAATAATTGGCTTATTGCATAAGTCAACATAGTTAAGTTGCAATTATTTTTTAATACTCCTAATAGCACAGCTAACAGCATCTCCATGCAAGAATTTAAAGCTTTTGATTTTGTTTGGTTTGATCTAAAGCAAAAGCATAGATTGCTGACACAAGTTCTTGCTAGGGGAAGCAGCAATACAACAACATTTTGTTCATTTAATTAAAATCTGCAGAAAAAAACCCAAACAAATATTTAAATCTTGCATGTATCAAAGTAAACAACAGTATTTCTAATTACTTAATTACTGAGAGATCCAACCTTGACTCAAGGTCCTGCTGTAATTAACTTTGGGCTGTGTCAGTTTATTTAGTCCTGTTTTAAGCTGAACTGCTCTCCTTGGTTGGAGAGAAATCCAGTACCTCACATCACTTAGGAATAATCCAAAGGTCATTAATTTTTGCTGCATTCCCTAAAGTCTGAAAGCAAGAGGAGAACTAATCCTGAAACACAGGGAACATAAACGACAAAGAATATAATCTCAAATCTAAGTTTGGACAATGTTCTTCCATCCTTTTAACACCTCGTACAAAAATTAAATTATGAGTTTGGACTACCTTAAAAATTGGCATATGTGAAATTTCTTTGTAACCTAAATGTTCTTTTCTTAAAATATCTTTCAGAGACTTCTTCAAAGTGCTTCACAGATATCTGCAAATCAGCAGATAAAAGGATGAAAACCACCATACTCATCACTCTAAAAGCTTGAAGACTCTCCATCTGCAATTCAACCCATCCAAGCCCATAAGTCAGTGCAAACATTGAATGTCTGCTGGACAAGATTCCTCCCCATTCCACAGGTAATTCATACTTTCCTCTTTAGTTTGTCCAGTATACAACTGGTTAAATTGTAAACTCTAGAGATTGAGTTTGATTTGGTTTTTTTAATCTCACAGTATTTCTAGGAAACAAGTATTTGGGTTACATTAAATATTCAATATATGAGCTGCTGGCAAAGCATCAGAAAATCAATAGCTTCATACATTTATAACTGAGCATTTACCACATGAAAGGTTGAATCCCAAGACAGAAACTGCTCTAATTAGGAAGCCTCATCTAGGAAGAATGCTCTTACTTAGATTTTAAACATGAGCCTCTCATTCTCATAGTACTAGCATCAGTATGAGTGAGTGTGCTAACCACTTTTTGCACAGCCTCCATAGTGTTCTGATAATGTTCTTTCCACTTCCTTCTCACTCTCAACAGGGGATGCTGAAATACTTCAGTCTTGCCCCCTTTGGTAGCACACTGATTTTAACTCATTTTTGATCTAGAACTTTCCTTGAGCAACCTGATCTACTAAGTGGCATCCTTGTTTGTGGTGGGAGAGTTGAACTAGATGATCTTCAAGGTCCCTTCCAACCCAAACCATTCTACTGTCCTATGCCAGACTTTAAAGAAAATAACACACGGCCATAATGTTTGTTTTGTTTAAGCCCAAGTTTATTTCATGTTTCACTTAGTTAGACACTCTTCAGCAGCTCACTTGTCCCACTGCCTGCTTCCCTCTGGAACTCCTGATGCAGCCTGGAATTAACCAGGGAGCCACAGCCCCAGCTCTGCCACACACCGAGGGCGGCTTTTACGTAATCTGCTCTTTCATATCTGGGGCACCTTCACGCTGAGGTAGCAGGCAACAAACACACAGAGGCTGAAAGGAAACAGCTGGGTGTGTACCAGATTTGAATAAGGTAACTAAGGCTTATTTGAGCTGGTAAATGAGCAGGTGTCTGAGAATTGCAAGGGTATGATTGCCACTAAATGACAGTACACATGGGGTAGCTTGTTTAGTTGCTGAATACCAGCCAGGCACAAGCAAAGGTCAGTGGGCTAAAGTCCCACAAATAAGAACAGGCAATACATAACTGGCATGACCCCCTACACAGGCACAACTTTATTATAGTGCTATTGTAAAATACATTCATGGCATTTTTGCTGCCGCCAAAAAACAGCAACAAGGAGCCACCGTGCCTATGATTCTTTTAAGGCTGGGGATAAAAAGTTAATAACATTTGTTCCTATAGAAACTCAGCTATTAAAAAAGAACTACTGGAACAAATGAAAGAAACACTGAACTGTTAAGTCCTTATAATGTCAAAAACCTTTAAAGAAAGACATTGGGAAAAATTCAAATCAAATAAGGGATATACAGCTGTATTAAAAAATACTAGTTTCATGTTCACAGAGACATAAATCAGTCATGTGATATTTCACAATCGCAGCAAGCCTTCAGCCAGGCACTGCTAAACAAACCCAGGCTAAGAGTAGTGGCTTACCATCTGAAGTCATGTGGGTACAGCAGAGCCCAGGAGCTCCCACCCATTACTCAGCTCAATGCAAACTCCCCTGCACAGAGAACACTGACTTTGCTGACCCTTGTGCTCAGTCTGCCTCCTCAGCCTTATTTGCCCAAGTAGAGCGACTGCAAAGTACCTCTCCTGCCAAATTTGACCCATCTTCAAAAAAATCAGAAACTTTTACTGATTTTTGTCTTTCACATCCTGTATTTTCTTGAGACAAATTAAGGACTATAGATTTGTGTTGAGACAGTGGTATGAAGATTTCTCTCTAAGCAGCCAAATCCTCAAATTGTGACAGAAAATAATTTTAAAAATCTTTTAAGCGCAGTGTAATATAATAACCTTGGAAATGAAGCAATCTTTGTATATTCTCTGTAATTTTTCCAAGATTTATCTGTCTGTCAACAAAACATACCAGTTCCCCTTTTTTCCTTTATGCCTTCTTTCTATCATTAGGAGTACATTTTTTCCATCATACTATTTCACTCCATTCACAACATTATCCCTGAAAAGAGACAGCTGTTAGGCATCTCAGGAAGGAATTTTTTTTTATGTTAAAATGCCCCAGGGAAATGAAAAGCATAGGCAGGAAGAAGGTAATTTTTTTAAGTAAAATAAAATCAAGTCTACCCTTTCTGCTTGGGCTATCAATTTCAAGGATTTAACAGAGAAATTCTCCACGCATGTTGGAATATCCTTCCAAATCTAGACTGTAAAATAGATAACACTTACAATCTACCTGCAAAGTCCAAGGTAAACAGAAATTGCTGCTTCCTTGTTCAGAGGCCAGGGAGGTGCACCATGCCCTTCATGAGCAGCACAGGGAGAAGGGCAGGAGCTCTCAGGCAGCATGAAAACAAAACTAAAGCTGCAGCGTGACTTTTAGGGCACCACACAAACAAAATTAGCCAACAGGGTAGGAGACATTGCCACAGGAGGATTTCATACTCTGAAAAGGCAAAAATGTTGCTATGCAACTTAGGCAGAGACAAACATTTCTGGAAATTGAACCAGGACTGAAGTGGTGTAAAACATCAGAAAGTTACTTATCAATACTCTCTGCCCAGTCACAATCACACAAATTAAGTCTACTGCTAATCAAGCATTTTTCACCTGGTTTCCACTATATTTCTATAAACATACTCTACCAACTCTCTCCTTTCTCTCTGCTGAGTGCTTGATAAGGTCACAAGTAGACCCACTGAAACCAAATATTTCTATATATAGAAGTAATTGCCTGTGGAATTAAGTGCACTTGCCTGGATATCTAGTTCATACTAAACTTAATTTAGTTGATTTTCCTCGTCTATTATATTCATTATTAGGGACAGTGCACACTGCCAGCTGCAGCACTGCCTATCAAAGATGGAAGCTAATTATCTAATTATGTGGCGAGAATGAGTTCCTCTGCGAGAACATCCACAACTGTCAGATGCAAATAAACAAGTAAACTATCAGAGGGAAGAACCAGTTCCTCCAGACAGCCATGTGGCACACACCTCCTTTTTAAAAGGAGGCAGAAGAATGGTAGTGTATTCTAGGAATACTGGTTCTCGTCAATTTCAAATACATCCCATTTAAGAAAAATAAACAGTTGAACAGGCCCCATCACAGACAAAGTGTGCTAGAGAACGTCAGCTGATTAAAAATATGTGAAATTAAACCAAAAGAAAAGAAAATAACTTCAGAGAAACAAGACTGAGTATCTGGACATGCTGTCTCCTAGGTCTCTGCACCCAGAAGAGGATTCAGGGAGAGGAGGAAAGGGCAGTAGTGGAAGAAGATTAGACCATGGAGCTCTTAAGAAAACTTAACCCATACATGCCTGAAGATGCATAGGGAGCAACACCATTCCTTATCATCCCTGCTGTTTTTGAAAGGTTGTGGACAAAAGAGAGTGTTGTATCTCTCTTCAAACAGGGACATTACAAGCTACAGGCTGGTTTCACTCTGCTTCCTGGGCAAACCACAGAGAAAATCCTCTGAGAAATCCTGAAAATCCTCTGCTTTGGAGCACAAGAAGGTAAAGAAGGTGACCAGCATACACTTACTGGGGGTTAACCATGTCCAGCCATCCTGGTTGTCCTCTATATGACAGCATGTCTGGGAGAGCACTGGATGTTTTTTACCTTGACTTTGGCAAGGCTTTTGATAATTCTCCCTAGAGCATCCTTGCATGTCCAAGTTGGGATGCCACAATTTGGACAGGCAGACTGTTAGCTGTGTGAATAGCTGGCTGGAACATCAGACTCAAAGGGCAGTGGTTAATAGTATGTGTCTACCCGCAGGCCAGTTACCTTGCCTAATACCTTTTATCAGAGCCTGAAAGATGAAAAAACAGGCCCCCAGTTCAGCCCTCATATGACACCCAACTCAGAGGTGCATTCAGTATCCTTGAGGGCAGGGCTGCTCCTCAGAGAGTCTTAGGCTGGAGGCAGATATGGGTCAAAAGGAGCCTTTACATACTTCAGAAAGGACAAATGCCAAGCACTACTTGAGGGAAGGAAGAGCCCCTGGCTATGAGAAAGGCTGGGGACTTGCTGCCTGGGAAGCAGCTCTGCCCAAAAAGGACCTGAGGGAAGCAATCTGAGCATGAGCCAGCAGCACTCTGGCAGCAGAGACAGCCAGCAGGAAGCCACAGGAGCCAAGACAGAACATTAGGCAAAGTAGTTATCCCCTTCTAGATGTGGTCTAACACCACCTGGGTCACACTTGCTTTGGGCCCCACAACAGAAAAATGTTGCCAAGCTGGCACAAACTCAGACCAGGGCTGCAGGACAGTGAGGGCTGGAGGACCTGCCCTGTGAGGAGAGGCTGAGGAAATAGGGCCAGCTTAGCCTGGAGACACAATGGCTTTGGTGGGCCACAAAGTTGTCTGTCAGTACCCAGGGGAAGGGCAGAGAAACTGAACCAGGCTCTTCAGTGAGCTGCACCAAGGACAAGGAGCAAACCGAATGAGAATAGGCTCTGGCTTGATGTGGGGGGAATGTCACTTTGAGCATTATTTGAACAACTGCCCAAGGAGGTTGTGGAACCTCTGCTCTGGGACCCAGCTGACAATGGCCTGAGCAATCTGGTCTGAATTCACTACCAAGTCTACTTGGGCAGAAAGTTGGACTCAAGTTCTCATGAGGTCCCTTCCAGCCCACAAGGTCCTTCCTTGCAAACAGTGACTGGCACTGGAACCCCTGGAAGACAAACTGAACAAGATAGTTTTTCTTCTCCTCGTGACAAGTGCCAGTCTCATCATGTTCAGAAAGCCTGGAGATAAATGTATCTGTTGGGGTTTTTTTTTAATGTATTCCACTGCAGTGATTACCTTCTACTTACCAATGCCTTCCAGAAGCATTTATCAACATTTAAGTTTTTTAGCAACATGATGATAAGATCAACAGTATTGCCTCTACAGCAGGCTTGGTCTGAAACAGCAGAATGGTCTGACCCAGGCCAGAATGTATATACAGATTTAAAAGGAACAGGCTTACCCTGTATCTACTGTGTTTTGCTCTGGTGTATTCAAAGTTGTTCTTAGTTTACATCTGCATACATAGCAGCCATACCACAGGCTTCAAAGGATTTATTGATGCCCCTGGGGAAGTAATTTATAGACCTGAAACAGCTATTTTCAGAAAACTTCTAAACAGTCAAAATTAATTAATTAAAGGGAACATTTACTTACTTATTCCTTGAAAAAGTTCTTCAATGTTAACAGCATTCTTTGCACTGGTTTCAACAACAATTGCACCTATAGATTCTGCATATTCTTTGGCATCCTTCATAGGAACCTCCCTGAAAAAAATTTAAACTATTTATAAATAAAAGAAGTAAAAAAAAAAGGGGTTAATTTTTAACGGAAAAACCCAAACAACATAGCCTGATCAGAAAAACATTAATATGCTCTTCATCTCCATAAAAGCAGTACTATCTTTCTCCATATGGCATTTAGTTCATCTTACTCAAATACATAAAAATTTCAACAAAATTGATCAATCTGCAGATTTCTGTGACTTGCTGTTGAATCCACACCTTGAGAAAAGGAAGATAATTTAAAGAAAATTACATTTGTTTGTGTTTTATATTTGACTTTGATAAGACAAGCCCTCTCCAGATGCAAAATGTTCACAGAAGATAGGGCACAACTGCTGTGGATGAAAATGATAAGAGCATCTTGTCTTGGTCTTCGCAAGCAGCAAGGAAATGAGAGATTCTGAAATAAATATGAAAGCAACTGACTTTGAGAACATCAACAACAGCAATCTGTGATGCCAGTTCACTGAGGAAAGACACTGTTCTGTGCCATTTCACCAAAGTGACACCATCTTAAAATCACCAGCAGAACATCCTCATTTTGCATCCAATACTTCATAAGTCAAAAGATGGCAAATGCAGTTTATAACATTCAAAAAGACCTCTGCTTTAAACAAGCTAGCCCCGTGCTGGCCTTGTATCTCCCTGAGCCAAGTGGCAGAGCTGGATCTGCCCGTGTGTGCTGCTGTCTGCAACCACCTCTATTCCTGATTTTTGAGCAACAGCAGAATCTGCACCAACTACTTCACCCCACAGCTCCAATATACCAATCCAGAGACTCCTCATACAATTTCCTCCCAGTATGGGTATGTCAGACACATCCCTCAGTTTGGTGTCATCAGCAAACAGCTGAGGGTGCACTCGATACCTTTAACTGAAGGTATTAAATAACACTGGTCTCAGTACAGATTCCAGAGGGACAGCACTGGTGTCCATCAGGACTCTGAGCCATTGACCACAACCCTCTGGATGTGACAGTGTAACCAAATCCTTATCCATCAAACAGGCCACCCATCAAATCCATGTCCTTCCAGTTTAGAGAGAAAGATGCTGTAAGGAACTATGTCAAAGGATTTAAAGAAGTCCTTACAGAAAAATTACAGAATAAGGAAATAATATGGATGCATATAATGAAGATCTGAGCATGCAATTCTGATGAATTCTCTTAACCAAGGATTTCCAGTGAACACAATTTGTTAAGAAGGTGAACCACATTTTTAGGAAGTGAACACTTCTTAGCTGCTGTTACAACTATTTAATTCTATAATCCTAAAAAAGTATTATGAACTCTTACAACATTTTAACATTGAAGTTTCAGCTCCTGTCTTTGAAGGAACTTTTTAATGACCTATCAGAAGAACAGGACACATCAGAAGAAAGCCTTATTCCTATTACTTAGAAGTATGCTGAACATTTAGCATTTCTAAGAGTTGACAGTACTACAACAAAGATGAGGATTTATACTTGATAAAATTGCCTGCCTATCTGTAGAAATTCCTTCGAAGTGGAGAAGAAATTTACTTCAACAGAGCACCAAGAATTGCTCATAGCTTATTAATTAACAACATCGAGGAGAAGCAGTGTGACCCCTAACAGTCTCAAATATATCTTGGCAACGCAAAACCAAATTTTAGATGCTCACTGGGGAGGGTGACATGGTCAATGATTATGAGAAATACACTAATTCCTCCTTACATTATCTCTTACACTCATAGAAATGGCAGAATCACACCAACTTGAACCGGGTCAGCTTGACCTCTTTTGCATCTTTTCACATTGGTCTTAAAAGCAGCTGTCTCGCTGATATCCAGCAAAACATCTGCCAAAAGCTCTACAAAACCAAGGAGAAATGCCAGAAATGCATTACAAACAGCAGCTTGCTCCTGTGTGCTCACATTATCTTACTTGTAAATTCTCTGCGCCCAAAGGCATGTGTATTTTCTACTCATTGGAAACAATCTGATAAATTGGTGACATGTTTCACCTAAAACCATTTTTACTGAAGTAAATCTGAAGACATAAAGCAGACAGAGAATGCAAACAGCCGCATGCGTTGCATAAACAATCAGATTTCTGCAAGAACTGTGAAAATATATCAAATATGAGATAGTCTACTCTCTATTTTTCTACCAAAATAACTTCAACTGGATATCACTGGATAACTTCAGAAAGAAAAAAGACTGGGGGATGTAAAAAGAACAACTGCACCAATAAAACAATTCATACTCATGAGGAGAAAAACTGTCCCATAAAAACCAAAAATATTAAGAGACATTACCACATGGAGTACAATGAGGGCCATTCACACAGCAAAACAATTTGTGCAAAGCAGAGCTATACTGGCTGAACAGGAGCACACACTGGATGATCAGCAATCAGTAAATTACAGGTAGTGGTTGATGATATGGTGGGAAGATCTCAGATCTCAGTTCCTCTGAGAGGAAACCCAGTACTTTTACAACATTTCTGGGATTTTTTTTTAAAGTCTTCAGTTGGTGCAACAACAAGCAGGAAAAGGGCTGGTTATGGACTCATTTGCAATTGTTGCCATTTGTCACCATCTCCAAACTTATTACCCTTGAGGTAATCTGGCAATTGTATTGCTAGAAACACCCAATAAATTGACTCTCAGGGCAACCAAAACCCTGGATTTGTGCTAACTGGCTTTTGGTTTTATTTTTATAACCATCCTTTCCTCTTTTTTTCTCCTTTGCATCTGGAAATTTTTGTCTTGTAGGACTCAGTTTCACCACGTTGACCAGCGTATCGCAACATCACATAGGAGATGCCAATACATCTGTGTCCCTGGTTCTTAGCCGTAAATAATCCAGAAGTTTGCCAGAATTAGGGCTTGTTCCCTGCTTACAGAAAGCAGTGAGTTGCAACTTTGTGTTGGTTCACGGCTGACAGCCGCAGGGGGGAGAACAAAACAAAACCCACACAGGTCAAACCCTGGTGTAGGCCTTGATTCAACAAAGCCCTGCAGCACTTATTACACACATGCTCCAGAGCTCAGGTGAATCTGAGCCAAAGCAACAACAACTAAAACACATGGGGCTGTATTTGAACAACCACGAGGGCCTCTGAGGTCATAAGGGGAAAGCATCAAATATGATCATCGTGTTTGTACTCATAGATGAAGCAAGAAATAATAGTCATGGACTGACAAACAGAATCACTACTGTATAGCAGAATGCACTTCCATTTCTTGAAAGGATAAATGCAAATTCAAAACAGAACTAAGAGGCAGAAGAGTGGTTCTAGCTTCACGCTCATTCCAAATAGCATCATCTCAGCTCTTCTGCAGGGGTGTGGATTCAACCCTTCCCTCTTTTATCTAGGAGGTTCTTTGCTTCATACAGGGGACAGAAGTGTTATTTGAGGTTACACTCAAAAAAAACCCCAAAATTACACTTTCTACATCCAGTATTATGAAACAGTTTCAGTTCTTGCAAATCACAACATCTCAAAGTTCTATGATTATTATTTTTCTAACTCTTGCCTACCCTCCCAGCTTTACATTGCTGGTTTTGGTCATTACTTACTACATTCTGCACCTTTTAACAGCATGGAAGGGAGAAATGAAAAAGAGAACCCTTTTCCATTCCCAATGATTCAGCAGATAAAGGATATAAAGACTGTACAAATAAAGAGGAAGGGCAGTAAAAGAGAGATTAAAAAAATACATAATTCAAGTCGTGCTGTTGTTGATGAGGTCGGGCATTGCTAGAATCACTGATTCTATCCAAAATTATATGTACTACTATAACAATGAAGCAAAATTGTTACCTGAAGGGAAGAAACAATATAGTTACTGCAATGAAAACAACGACAAAAAAGTATTACCTGATATCAGAAAGATCACATTTGTTTCCAGCGATGGCCATTACAATGTTTTCAGGACCATGTTCTTTTAGTTCTTTCACCCATTTTTTCAAAGTATGAAAGGAATCCTACATCAGAGAAATAACAAAGTAAGCTACCAGCACATTCTGCCAATGTATTTGCCTATTTTTTAAAGTGGAGGAGCACAGCTTTGACAGTATTAATGCAATAGTGATTATATAGATGACAAGACTGGAAGATCATTTATCTATCTATGCAATTTGCTTTTCAAGCTTCAGGCCATAAGAGTTTTTCAAATTAATTCTTCCTTCTTTTCCACTTCCCCTCCTTCCTGCTCCAATGCAGCACCAAATATTAAACTTTCAGTGATGAAGAGACTACCCCAGCTCATCAAGCAGCTTATTTCCTTCACTTAATGTGAGCTTCATTTGTCTAATTTCACTTCTGTCCAGTTGCTTACCATCTCAATCAGTGTTATATTTTTGGTAATATCCAACAGAGGTTCCACAGAGATGCCCACTTCCCTGCATTTCCAAACCTGTCATCTGGTAAACCTCAATGTACTCAAAACTGAAGAGAGAGGTGACAATTCACTTGGCTTCTTTCCCCTCCAAGCACAAAAATCAAACTCTATCTGATGCTACCTACCTTTTTAATAGTAATTTTTCTATTTCTTTACACCAGTGAAGGAATAGCCTTAAGATAGCACTTCTGTCTGGAGATTCTAATTAATATGCACAGTTGAAATTCTTACTGACAAAGTGAGCTCCCAAATAGATGATGAATACTTTTCCCCCTTCAGAACTGCACATAAGAGTTGTGTCTAAATCAGCAATAGCTGCATCAGTATCACCAAAGGCAGAGCCCTATCAGTCACTTGGGGGAAAAAAAATAATCTATTCTGCTTTAATGATTAACACTGAATATTAAGCATCAGAAAGTGAAATATGCATTGACCTTCCTCTCCTATTTCCTTCTCTTTATCCTGAGAGCTGTTCCACATAAGCTTGGAGAAAGGCTGGCAAAACAAAATTTTATTCTTACAATACATTACAAGATCAACCTTAAGATATTTAATTCAAAAGTATCAATCCAGCACATTTCACTCTTCTTCACCTTTTCCTGGCAAATTAGCAGTGGAAAACAGCCCTGCTGCACATCAGTGACCACCGCCATCAGCAACAGATGACTCCAGCCCTACCAATCTCATAGTAAATAAGTCAACTGGCAAGAAAGGAATAAAATGCTAGTGAGCTCTCCTGGCCATCCATTCATTAGCACTGCCTCTAACTCTACTATATCAGCAGGGGTTTCCTCAAAAAGGAGTGAAAGAGGCATTCAGCTGGAATGTCCTCACCTCCTCTGCCTGAGAAATGAGACAGAGAAGTTAAGGATCTAAAAATACCATTTTCATTCCAAATTAATAATTGTTGAAACAAAAGGTCAGAGACTTATTACTTCATTACCAATTTCAAAATTAAGACATGATGCCTGCAATACAAACATGAAATTATACACTTAGATAAAAATAATTAGTTTTAAAACAAGTAATATGCAAACAACTTAATTTCTACTCAGACGATAAAGCCAACAGCTGTTTTTGTAGTAACAATTCAACACCACACAGAGAACATAGCTGTGGTGGTGGTGGTAGGGGGTATTGAAGGATATTAATCCTGTCTTCCTGGTCAGAGGAAACCCAAAGAAACATTGACAAAATGCAGTCTCCAACCTTTTGTCTACATGAATTTGAAACAACACAGAAGTGGGACTTCTTTTTGTTTAATGTTTTAAGGCAGTTGGACACCTTCACTCACATCTACACAAATTACTGAAGCATATACACACCAGATAAATTAAATTGTGCAGTTGTGGGGTTTAACGCCGACTCAGGCCCAAACAAAGGAGTTAACACAGGCAAAAAGCATCCCAAAGGTCTTACCTGTTTGGTGATATCATACACTATCACAGCTGCTGCTGAACCTCGGTAGTACATTGGAGCCAAGGAATGAAACTGTTAAAACAACCCCCCCCCAAATAAAGTATCATGAATAAATCAGAGTATCACAAGTTTTGCCACATCTCAAAGACTTGCCATGGCAGGACCACCCGCTTTTCTTTCATCCTGTGGAGAACAGATCTTATCAGTGGTCACACATCTTTCACTTTCCTTAAACACTAAGAAGCCAGACCTTCTTTATCTCCTGCTGTTCTTCATCCTACTAAGTTTACAAAACCAGCACTTAGTGGTTCAATGCATCATTTCCACTACAGGGCATGAACAAGTTTTGACAGGAAAATCACCTATTCTTCGAAGCCTAGTCTGATGGCATAGGGACATCTTCCATAGACCACTTCCCCTGGTAAACCACAGTCTTGCTTTATAGATGTAAGCAATGACTAGATTCAGCTTGGGTTTGTATGTTATAAAACATTGCAAATTACTTGGATAAAACTAACTTTTCAGAAAAATCTGAACACTTGTCTTGTTTACCTATCCTATACTGTGATAGATCTTCCAAAAAACATGGATTCCTGCACTTACTCTTCAGCTTTTTCTTTCAAAAACATTCAGAAAACATTCTTTGAGGAAAAAACCCAAGAAGAAAACATGTTTGTTGTAACAACTGAAGAACAGCATAATTTTTGTAATTTACCAATGACTAAGCGGCTGATTTAGAATTTCAGCTTACAATTACAATTAGAGAAAGGAAGTAAAAAAAGTCTTTCTGCTGATTCAACTAAGCTTAGTCTCAAACCAAAAATAATCTTTCTTAGAAAATGTATTCAGTCTCAGTATGCTCACACAGCCATTTTATAATTTTTTGGGAGGGAAGTTATCTGCAAAAGCTGCGTATTAAGCTGCAGCTAATAACTGAGCTCAGTGCCTAAATCAAATATATTATTAGGGCAGGGTCAGCACCTCACTGCCCAGCAAACATGCACAGATCCACGTGCTAAACTGCAAACCTCTGCACATTTACCGGGCACATCTTTTTCCAAGATCTGTACCTACTGACTGGGCATTTAGACTTTCAGCAGCCTCCACATTTCTTGCTGTCTCACGTGCAACATATCAGGCAATTTATTTGCAGTGCTGGTTCACTTGCCAGTTTGTAAGCCATTTATCACAAATCACGCACACCAGCTCAAGGTCGGCGCTTTCTTTTATAACAGTATGGATGCACAGCAGCAGTGACAGATGGTCAAGTGCTGAAGTGTTTTGGGGAGCGAGGCAGGTGGGAGAGCTCATTAATAAGAGAAAACAGCAGGAAAGAGGATGAGAAAAGAAAGGGGAATCAGTCAAGAAGACTTGGTCTGAAGAAACAGGATCAGCCAAGATCCTGAGGGAGTTGGGTAGATGTGTGCTTTCTGGGGTTTTAGTGTGTAGCTTTGTTTACTTGCATGCTTAATGCAATAAATGCTTTCCAGAATGTTTAGGCTCCTAAATCAAGACAGAAATATTCACTGTGCTAGAACAGAACAGACCATTTCAGTTGGAACGGACCTACTTGGTCACACAGACCAAGTACCATGTAGACCAAGATCAATTCAAGGCTGGCCAAAAGTTAAAGCCTCTTGTTAAAGGCATTCTTCAACACTGACAAGCTTGAGGCATCACTTCCGATAGCAAGAAGGGCTTTTTGAAGTATGTTAACAGCAGAGGAGGTCTGAAGAAAACATTGCACTCATTATGTGTTTCATGATCACTGTGGCCAAGGCATCCCACCTGCTACCACATCCCCCAGATCCTTCCTAATCACAAATACATCTAGGAGGGCATCATGCCTGGTTTGCTCACTGAATGTCTGCAACTAGAAATTATCTCTTACAATCTTCAAGAACTTCCAAAACCTTCTCCTCAACATAAGTAGCCTGAAAGTCAGGAACCTTAACTGTGGAGGATATATCTGACCTTTCATGGTGTATGCACACTCCTCCCAGTCTGTAATCTCCAGAAAAAAACATACATACCCTACACAGATGCTGATTTGGTCTTAATCTAGATTACATTTTAATCTATATTACACAGCATTCATGAATTTACAAAGAGCTCTCAGATAACAATAATCACACTTCACAGAAGCCATGCAGTTAAACTCACATGCTCCAAATTCCTTCAAAACTGGCCCTGAAAGGACACTGAGAACCTATACAACATTTTGGGAATTTCTCTCCCTTTTCTTCTAACCAGCTGACAAGAACACTTCCCTTTAATAGCTGTTTCACTGAAGAATATTTGCAGTGTTAGGGCCAGAAAGCAAAAATAAAAGTAATTTCAAACAAACAAACTGAAAAAAAAAATTGTCTATTGTCATTCTCTTATACAGGCTAATAAGCAAACATGACAATATACTATATCCCAGTCACAAGAAATCACTGTTTTCTACAAGAAACAGGAAAAAGCCTCTTTGCAACACTGAATGAATCACAAGAGGCTGAAAAAATTTAACTGTATGAGTTTAGTGATCTAATGATAGACTCTTAACGAATGTGCTTCATGAATTTTCCAATATTATGCAAATAATTATGTTTAATTTTTCTTTTAAATCAGTGCCCAAAAGCAAAGTCCTCATGAACGTTTTTCTGGCCTAATTAATTGGAAAAAGAGAATCACACCAAATTAATTAAAGGGATACAAAATACTAATCTGCACATTTTTCACCTGCCAAGGAACAAATGTGGGACAGATGCCCAAAACAAGTGACACACAAAAAAAAAAAAGCTCACAAAATTAAATCTCACAGGACTACCTTCTGTATTATAAATGACAATGTCCATAACCTTGATTTTATAGCTCAGTATTTCTGTAACCAGTAATTCCCAAGAAAATTAGGAGAAACAGAAGCAGTTTGAGATTTGGCAGTAGAACAACCCTGCTCGAGAAGGGCCACCTAAAAATGTTCAGGCAACCACTCCTGGCTTTGGCACACAGACACTTGGGTTACAGCCCCATAACCTGCAGCCAAGAGCAGCCCTCTGGCAGATGTCACCCCTTCCTGCACAGCAGCAGCTCACATCCCCTTGGCTTAACAGGAAAACACAGACCAGAAAGATATGTCCATCAGCTCCCACCATCACAAATGATCACACTCCTAACACATTTCAAAAGCTGATCAATGTTCTACCTAAAATGACTAGCTTTCTTTTTTCATTAGACTGCTACAGGGATTATATTACTTTGACAATTAATAATATTTTGAATTCCTAATTACTAAATTACTTGTAATTGGCTTGCACCTTGACTTAGTAAAATTCAGTCATCACTACTTGCCTTTAGCTGATATATTAATACTGAGTGACAAGCTTGCAGATTTAACTTTGCCAGTCTGCTATACCAGGTTCTTCCACCCTAAAGATAATGTAAAAAGGAGAAGTCAGGGTCTAATCACCTTTACTTGTGCCTGGCCAAGCTTCAGTTCATCTTTCCTGACACAGGTGACCAGGTTTCTATGCAGCATTATAGACATTGAACAGCTTTAATTGCACATCCCTAACACTTTTTTCATGGCTGCATCATATTACATGATCATCCTTTAATTGGTGAATAAATTCAGAGGTGGCTTTTCTCCTCTGTTACCCAAACCAAACAAACAAACAAAAAGAAACAAAAAAAATCCAAACCAAACAAACAAACAAACAAAAACTTTAAAAATTCACCTACAACTTTACAGCATATATTTTTGTTAGGAGTAAAAACTACAGAACCTTGGTACTTACACTACCAAACTTCATCTCAACTGCTTTCTACCTTCTAAGCACTGGGAACACCTCCCATCCCTATAATGAGTAAGCTACCATTAGCAGGTTACACAATGGGAATTTAGAATTTTCATACCTCTCATTCAGTGTTCACCAAAAAAAGTTTGCCTATTTGACCAAGTGCACACTCATTAGTCCCATTTTGCTTTTGGAGAGGTTGATAACAACTGATGAGGCTGAGGCTGCTAATCCACACAGTGCTGTACTCAAATTGCAGGGGTACATTTTCCAATACAACCGCCAGGCTGAAAGGACCGCTCAAAATATAAATAAGAAACTTATCCTACCCAGAATCAATTACTTCATGTAGACTTGCAGGAGTCTCCTCCTCAGAGACACACAGTGTGCTCCATACCTACAGTCACCTGCAGCCTGGTGCAATGTGGGCTCAGAGCACCCTCTTCCTTGTGCTCCTCTACCTACACATCCACTTTGCACTTGTGGGTCATCATCTCTGACACCAAGCAAAGAAGTGAGTGAGGCCACATGTGCATTATGAAATATCCTCTGAAAACAGAACCCAAGGGTCCAACTAGAAACTGCCCAACCCTTTACAGCTGTAGAGCCCCATAGTGCAGAGAGCAAATTCAGTCTTGTATGGTGCAAATGCAAGCTTGAGCATAACCAGAGTTCCTCTCATTGATTCCAGGAGTATTTTGGGATTCTACAACCCCTCATCCAGCCATCTCAATGAAGTCAATAGAAGCTTTGCCCTTGCAAAGGACAGAAAAATTGAACCAAGTAGCCATTAAGGAATTTACCACCTATTTAAAAGCAGTGTGGTATTTTGCTTTCTGCTTCCTGTGCATCTCATCACGGAGGGGTGTATTTGGTCACAGGTAACACCTACCACGTTTCCTCTTTACTAACAGTAAACAATGGGGAAGAAGGAAAACCATCACATCATACTTGGAACAGGAAACCAAAATCACAGGAACACAGTGTAAATCACACCTGAGCTGTGGTAGTGGAAGTCTCTAAGCCCTGTCTAATATAATGCTGATTTAGAAAGCAAAACAGAGGCCAAATGAATACAGAAATAAAAACTGCCACTCCTGCTTGTTTATATACAGGCTGACAAATGCTGCTGAAGACAGTTGGTATTCATTCAATCTGCCAGGCACACCAGGGAACATCAATTCATGTCAGCAGCTCTTTGCACCATCCTGTGGTGCTATATCCCAGGCATACTGCCGCAGCAGGGCTGCCTCTTCCCAACTCCTAGAGTCAAGACTCCCAAGTCAAGAGGCAAAAAAGCAAAACCAGCAACTGCAACCACCACCTAGCTCCTGTATTTGGTTGCTTTTACTATTCCAGGCTGTAAAGAACATCACCTGTTCTTACTGCAAAAGGATTATAATTCAGCCCATAAGCACAGCTGGAAAGGGTGCGCAGACTGAGCAGAATCAAACCAGGGCTCAGCAAGTGTTACACACTTTGAATTCAGCTACGATTTTCCTACACTGTGCCTTCTCAAGCACCTGCAGGTGCACAGCAGCACAAGATTTGCTTCCTGACAGCTGTGATAATTTGACTAAATTTCATTCCCTTTCCTATGAAGATGCTCTCTGGCAACATATGTTGCATCTGAGTGGCCAGGACCAAATCACTTCATTCCCCTCAAGGTCAGAGATTCTTACTCTTACTCTTTATCTGGGTGTCACTAATGGCAAGGACAGCCATGGCTTCTGGCTCAGCTACTTGCTGATTTGTGTGGGCAGCATCATAGTCCTGCAACTTCCTTTCCCTTTCTATTACACACACTCACACTTTCTGGACTCTTATCTTAAACATGTATCAGGTCCCTTCACTCAGCAAGCCATTCCCACAGCTCTGCAGGTGATTTTGGATGTCCTGTTTCTCCTGCCTTTGGCCTTTCCTGCCAGGCCACTCCCAAAAAACCCCTTCAGTCCTGTCCCAAAAACCACCTGACATACACTTGCCCAGGTCTACACATGCCCCACTCCTGCCAACAAACAAAAAAATTGTGGTGGTGCAGAGAGAAGCAAAGGCAAAACCCAAAAGCATTAAACAGATTATCCTGACACACAAGCTACTCAAACAGGGAGAGATATAAAATTCCTGACATTCTCAGCTGGCAAAGAGAAAATGGGAAAAATGCTATGCATGAAAGCCACTTTCAGATACCATTTAGCATTTTAAAACCCTGAGTAGTTTTCCTTATATGATGGAAGACTGAAATTCCAATTCTCACGTTTTGCAAGCTGAGCAAATCAGGAAAGATCTAGCTGTCTCTGATCTATAGGTATTTCTTGCTCGATAAATTGAATATTATATATATATATGAATGAGCATTGTGAGCATTTCCTTCCCAGTTCTTCAACTGAAGAAGAAAAAAATCTGAATCTTTTAGGTTAACCTTTTAAAGGTATTTTAAATAGGCAGAAAACAAACTTTTACAACATCACAGAAGTGACCTGTGCTTAGCTGTTCTGAAGTCTACAGTCACTAAACAAAAGATGCAAAAGACACTACACCAAAACTATGACTCACCATCAAGCTACAAGTGCTGCAAGTTTGCTGAAACTTAAGAAACACATTCGAATGCATCCCTTAAATGAGGTGCCATGCTGTATGCTCACTCTGAAAACAGTAAAAATAACATAAATACTTGCTAGCTCCAATGCCATTTGTGCTCTCACACACTGCCAGATCAAATCACCTGCCAATATTTGCAGCATGCAAGAGGTCCTCACACCACATACACTGAACCACCCCCACTCTGACTGAGCTGTGGGAGACCATCAAAGCCATATTTATGACACCAGGGAGCAAAAGTCAGGCTGTTTTACCTGCAAAAATAATTCAGGTCATTGATAGATGGTGTTGTGACTCTGTCTCTGAATCACCAGGACAACTACTGCCACTCAGAAAAGAGGGAGCTACAAAGAGCTGTGGGCATGTCATCAGTCATCCTTTTCCCAGAAATGGAGAAGGTTAAAAAACAAAAAAGGAAAAGGCTCACAACTTAGGATAATTCCTATTGAGCTTCAAACTGAGCTCAAGTAATTGAGGCCTCTTCTATTAAACAAAATTAAAAGTCCCAGAGTTCAACACAGTAAATTTAGAAAGGACAGAGATAAATTTTCCTGCCTGAAAAACACGGCCCTCAGACTCCTCGTTTGCTACAATATTCCTCAGCTGGCAAAATGGAAAGCTGGCAGCCACCCAAGGTATTCAAACAAAACATTGTAATTAAAAGATACTTAGGGCACCATGAACCAAAATATATGCTAATAAAAACATCATTAACTAACTTGCAAAGAGACTCTTCTTAAGGGAGGGAATCTTTACTAATAACAACATAATTGTTGGGCATGTGAATCCCTAAATCTGTGGCAACAATTCAAAGCTAAGGGGGAAAACGTGAGATAGGAGGGGGAAAAGTGACATTTGAGAAATACTGGTGTGGAGGGAAAGTGACTGTGAAGAAAAAACATAAAGCGAGTGTGTTGGATAGCACAACAACACAAAGCAACCAGGTCCACAGAGACCAGTACTTAGGTACAGAAGATAGGGGGATTTTGTGAAGGGTGCTTCCAGTTTCTTGCTTTCTAGTCAAGAAAAAGGGGGAAAAAATTTTAAAAAGATAAAAGGATTAAGAAGCTCTTTCTCCTTTTGTAATCATGTACTATGTGAATTTTTCACCACAAGCCACATACTCCTCTCCAGGGTATCCTAAGAAGCACATTGACCCCCACTGGGGATATGATAGCAAAGCTTTTAATCTCCATTTTCTGCTGCATTATTGTCACTATGCAGCACTGATTCCAAGCCAGCCATTTCCCAGAGAAAATCATGAAAGGGAAGTGAAAACTCATTAGAAAGGACAAACTCATGAACGAGGATCACGGAAATGCCGCTACTGTTGTTTCCACCTGCCTGCTCTCTGCCATGGGTTAAGGTTTGAGCTTAACCTTCACGGCGTAAGCCAGGCCTCAGTTAAATCTCAGTCAGGGTTCTTCTGCTGTGAAGGCTCCACATCAGCACGTAGACACAGCTGGCACAGCTGGGAAAGCACAGGGCACCCCAACTCCAGAATAAGCACAAGCCATACTTGGCCTTGCATTTAGGAGAGCAAAGCCAAACGAAGGCAATGTTGAAAGAGCGGGAAGTCCTAAACACTGCTCTCTCTGTAGCAGTACAGGCTGACAAAACTGCCAGGCTTCAGCAGTGGAACACACAGCCTCAACAAAAATTGCAAAGAACAAGGGAAGGACAATTCTCAAAGCAGAAACAACATTCAGAAGACATTTATTAGTGCAATGTGAAAACAGCAATAGGCCCAGAGGATGGCATAGGCTGGAAATGTTGGGTCATCATTGTTGTTCAGATGATAATTAGAAAAAAATTAAATTAGTGGGGAGACATTTGGTTGTGAATAGCAGATCAGAAGGAGCAACACAAACCAAAGCAACCAAAAATCCCTGGTTAAAGTGAGTAAGACATTGAGAAGCATCATGTGTTTGCTGTCGTGTAAAACAGGAATGTTCTAGGACAGAAAATGACCTGGACCAGTATGGACCTCACCTTGGAAACTTGTCTGCCTCTGTAGCTTGCACTCAACACCAATGAACTTTGTTTACTATATCACTACAGTTTCTTAGTCCTAGGGAAGAACTGGGAATACAGTTCTGTGTTCGTGCAAACACAGAACAAAAAGATGGTCCCTGGACTAATTTCTGATTACTAGTTCACCTTTAAAATGTCTTGTCTGTAATAAATTTTAAGCAACCTAACAAAGTTTGTGATGCTCATTGCTCACCACAGTTTGACACATACATACACACACACACACACACACAAAAAGGAAAGCAGATGTTTGAAAAACGATGAGCTAAAAAAAACTGAGAGGAAACATAAAGGACTAATTGGGAAGGATGGATTTTGCATCCAGGAGTCAGAGCTCAGTCACAGATTTCCTGTCTCAAATGAGGCACCATTTATTTCAGTAAATATGAATATTACTATTCACCTACTTTTAAAAGGCGTTGAGAGTCCTTAGACTATGTAGGAAAATAGTTGCATTTTAATATAAGTATTAATCCAACTGAATTTTGTATATTAAGTGCTAAAAGGAAAAAGAAAAAGCAAGGAGAGCTGGGCAATGGAGGGAAAAGAGAGAGAATAAGCATGGAAACTGAAATCATGGAAAAGAAAACTGAACTTTTACTACCACTTGCAATAATTAGTCAGTTATCAGCTCCAGACCATGCAGAAATGGAACAAACATGACTCAAAGGAAAGAATTAGGCTTCAAATAAGTTTTTCAAGGTCCATTTTCCCATGATAAATCATTTACTGAATTGTTATGAGCCAACAGATTTCATCAGAGTCACTTTACCTCACACTGTGCATTGTAAATAAAAGCACAAGCATTTCCTGCAATTAAGAGCAAAAATCTTCTTTGCCCACAATTCACATACAAGGTATGGAGAATACAGTAGGATGTATGAGGATCAACATCCCAGTCTGTGTAAGCATCTCATTTTATCCCAACCTAATGTGAGCATAGCTGCAATTTCACAAGTTTGAAGACGTTCTAGAAGCGTGCATATATTTTTTCACTTCTCTCATATTTCTCAAGACAAACGTGGGCATATATTAAGAGAAACCTACAGCCCTAGAGTCTATTACTGCATACTACTGTCACTGAGGCTATTAAAAGAAAAAAAAAAAAAAGATCCACCAGACTTCCATTCAGTCAAGATGAACTCATGCCCAAAAATCTATTATTGCTGTTTGGTTTTGGTAGTTTGTTTTTTTTTTCAAGTCCAAGGAAAAGCAGCTTGATCTCAGCAATTCACTTCACACACTTGAAAAAAATCAAGAGGAAAAACCCGAAGTTGTTCAGGTTGCCAGTGGTAACTTCCTAAATAATAATAGGAGACACAAGCCATGCCCATACTCACTGTCCCAGTCCAAGACTAGCCCAGAGTCACCACCTAAGGTCAGACCACCCCCAGCCCATGGGCTGCAAGTCAACCAATGAGAGCTTCCACACACAAACCTCATGACACCAGAGGGAAACTGGATGTCGCTGGGGCACTGCTCAAGCTGTCTTGGGGAAGCTGGCTGACAAGCCACACCATGGTTTGGGGTTTTTTTTAGGTAAGTGGTATGGTCAGCCAGTCTCTGCATTTTTTTCCCATCCATGGAAAGGGAACCTACATACATGGTGTGCCTGCTGACCACCTGCACTGCAGAGTCTTGCAAAGATTCAGGAGGTTGATGCTTACAGTCTTGTGAAGATAAAAGGTTTAGAAAATGTATATCAACACATTAAGAGAGACCAGGATAATAAAAGCATTCTGCAAACTAATACTCACCCGTTCCTGACCAGCTGTGTCCCAGATCAGAAATTTATGAAGCTCATTCCCACATGGCACAGTTTTAGTCATGAAGGATGCTCTGAGAATAAGGAAGAAAGAGAAATTTGTAACATAACTGACACTCTAAATATGTAATCTGTAGACCTTAGTGAGTTCTGCTGGATTAGACTGCATTTAGGGAAAACTCCAAAACCTTGATAAAATACCTGCAGAAGTCTCCCTTTTCTCAGATAGGTCATATGCTACCTATAGATGTATTTTTTGGTAAGAAGGGAAAAGCCTGTGAAGTTCAGAGGGCATTTGTTCATGGGTCCAGGAACACAAATGCTCCTGCCATTCACACGTGGCTTCTGCTGCTTGTTGGCTCCACCTTCTTGGTGATATGGACATAAGAAAAAGGCAACAGACAACATCATGTGCCACTTTAACACAGAAGGCTGGATCACCAGGGAACAGAAAGGTCACCTGCTGGAATGCACATGGTAAACAAATGCAAGAAAGTTGTTCTCCCTTTCAAATGGGATGAAAAAGTCTTTGTAGTTTCTTACATTTTCCATATGAAATGAGATAGGTCTGTATTTTCAAAGTTTTTTTTTCTGTTAGGAAAGAAGGTTACAAATTTATAGGCTTTTTCTGTATTCCAGCAGTTCATTTGAGAGCTGGCAGGAGAGACTGCCAAACTCTGGCAGATTTCTATTTTCCCCATCCTATCTGGGTACTGCTGAACCATTTTTGTTGTAGTAAAAATTTTCCTGGCTCATAAAGATGCATTTGATACTATGCACGGTCGTCACAAAAGCACTGAATTATATCAAATGAGATATGACTGAACAAAACATTTCTGAGAATGATATACAGAGTTCTCCTCTACAGCCATCTGCAAATTGCTGGAATTTAACAATGCTGCATTGCTTATGAAAATACTAACTAAGTAAAAAAAAACCCACAGCATTTCTTTGGTTGTTTTCAGGGTGTATTCTCTCAGTTGTTACTCTCCTTCTCAAACTAATAAGCAACACTTCACAGCTTCAAAAATGGACATTTTATAGATCCATAGTGGCTACTGTTGTTTGCAAGGATTATAGATTTAAAACAGTTGAATAATTTGGAAGCAAAAAACCCTTATCTGTGCAGACAAATACTACCACGTGTGTGAAGCTAGCCTTCACATTTTAATCTCCCAATGGGAAAAAAAATCCCTTTAGTTTTTATAATTATGATAACAGAGGAAAATTGTTTTCCAAATTGAGCAGAAGGCATTTACTTAGCAACAACTAGTTGGGGAAAAAGGCGGCTAACGGTTTAGAAGCAAAAAAACCCCACTCAAGTTGCCATCAATTGCTTCACTGCAAGTGTCCTTCAACCAGTAATTTTATTCATGACATGCTTCCTTTCTCTCTGTCCATTTTTCTCTATTCATCTCATTCAGGAACCCAAATTTGTCCTGGAACTTCGACGTGCAGCTTCCAGCTGAGACTTCTCCATGCATTGAAAGGCAGAGCTTCAGAAGGTGCTGTCCAACCCTCTGAACAACACCCAGTAATCAATGCCAATCCCTCACAGACGACTTAAAACACCTCTGAACCTCTGACACACATGCCAGATGAGTCCTTTCCCCCCAAATTACTCTTTTCTGTACATTCCATAATGTACTCCATATAATTCCATATTCCAAATTCTGTAAGAAGCTTCCTTTCCTATAAAAGAGCCATAGCTCAAAAAATTTCCCAGGTTGTACTGGACTTGGAAGATCTGTCCCTAAGATCATAAAAGAAAAAAAAAAAAAACTTAATTAAAATCTACTACAGGACTATTAGGATTCTGATGGTCTGATACATGGAAGCTTAGCAGGCTTTCTTAAAGTGATATAAATTAATAAGACTTAGTTCAATTGCACTGTTCCTATTTTAAGAAAGGACAATGTGACACAAACAAACACTGTGCATGTTCCAGCCCAGCCTGCCAGGACACTCAACAAGGTACTTTAAGGGCTTCCCATGGTCCTCCTGCCATTACTCAGCCATGGGATGACCTGGTCATTGAGCAGATCGCAGCCTCTTGGGCTGTGGGGTTTTGGTTTTTGTCTTGTCAAGAGCTTCCCACTTTAGACTGTTTTGGCTGCAGGACCTAAGGACTTAAGTCACTCAAGGGTCCGATCTGAAACCTCACTGACTGGTGAAAACCCAAGGGATACTTTGTGTGGTACTTACCCAATAGTAGGACTAATATTATGGTCAAAGTGGTCCTGGACAAATCGACAAACGATGCTTGATTTCCCAACCCCGGTATCCTGAAAATCAAAGAAAGCACAACAGTGAGTCATGAAGTCATATCCAAGAGACCCTAGATGTCAATACTTCACTTGAGTTATTTTCAAGAATTAATATTTTACTCTTTCCTCTTGTCCTGTGGCAAGCGGGGCACATTACACATTTCAGAAGAAACGTGAGGACATGGCTTATCCTTTTCAAACATCAGCCTTGTGAGTCAATCTCCCTGGCCCTCTTCCCAGGACTCCCTTTCCTCCAAGCCCTCTATTCTACTGGGTGGATTGTATACTCCTGTTGCAAGGACTACAGCACATCCAGCACAGCCATTTAGTTGTACAGGCAAACCCCGTGCATTCCAACACACGGCACATTACACAGCAGAGCCAGAGAAACAATTTTATTCAGGCCTGTTGCACGGCCAGCCCAAGCAAGCTTCCAGAACAGACTAATAACACCAACATTTCAGCACTCTGACAGCATTGACTTAGTGGAAACAACCTTTTCATGGCAAGACAAACTAGTCCGCTTAGCGGAAACTTTGCAGAGGCTTTGGGTGGTTTTGAAAAGGCAGGAATCCGAAGATCTGGATCCCCAGAGACGTACAGCTCTCCCAGTGCGTGCCATGTTAGAGGTCTGCAGTGCACTGCTTTAAAGGCAACACAGCTTACTTTCTACACAGCAACATGGCAGGTTGATTCCATTCACAGGAATAGTCTTTTCTGGGATTTTTTTCTTCCTATTAACGTACCTAATCAGTAGGGAAAAATATCAGCAGTACAATACTGGAATAAAATTCAAAATAACCTGAAGGCGCAGGAGAAAACTTGAAATTATAGAGAAGTATTATTTAGGTATTTAAGATACAAACAACTTCCCTAAAATGCAACATTTTTCAGTCTGTCTGTTGTTGCCCAAAGCCTTGGATGGTAGGTAGAATTTAAATTATACAGGGAATTACCAAGGAAGAGGAATAACATTACTACTATGTCTTCCACAGAACTGCAAAGAACCTCCTCAGAGAAAAAAAAGGATGCCAGGAAATCGATACTGACCTTTCCAAGACATTAACAATGACAGCCCAGGGTCCAATCTAACCCATTAAACAGTGAGTGGAAAGTTTTCTAATAATTTCATTGAAGTGATTGCAGAACTACCAGACTATACCTGGTAGCTCCATTTGTATCCACATTTTAAGATGACTAATTTATACAACACTCTTGAAAAATGTCAAGATAAGACAACACAGTTTGTTAACAGCGTGACACACATAACTATATATTAAAAAATAGAAAAGCAGCTTTTGCCCACACATAGCTACATATTAAAAATAGCACTTCTGCCTCTCCTATAATCAATTTTGCCATATGTTATCTCTTTTTTGAATAAGAAAGAAAAAGAATGCCTGTATTTACATTTCCTTTCACCATACTTACATGAAACTGTATTGTCACGCCAGTCTTTATAGACAGCGCTTATTAGAAAACCATCATTTAAACTCTCATATTTAATTCAAAGTTGTCCTTAGTCAGCTTAGAAACTATAATAAATGGTCATGTTACACAGACAGTTGTTTATCTACTCAGTTCAATCAATAAGAAAAAAAGATCAAAGAGAGAAGCAGTGTTTAAAAACAGCCCTGTAGCCTTTGATCAATAGCAGTAACACATCCTGTTACTATTCCCAAATTTTGCCTTTGTTATTGATTCCAGCTGAGATTGCTATATAATTACTACACCAGGATGGCAGAACACGTTAAAAAAATAATATTAAAACGCCTTTCTGCCCTGAAATTGAGGATCTAATTATTTTTCCAGATTTTAAATGGTGTAGAGAAACTAGAATTACCACCCACTGGCTGCAAGGAATTACATTTCCCTCTGGTGGGGACATCGTTTCTGCCACAGTGTTTGAAACTAGACATTGACTCTGGTGACCTGACAATGCTTCAGTTTCATCTGCTTCCTCCAGCTCCCCTGACGGGTCACTCAGAATGGCAACTGCCATTACAAGAGGAGCCAGGATCTCTGGCAGGGACGTGACATCCACAAGCATGGATTAAAGCTTAGCTCATTTTCCTGGAACCTCTTCATCTTTCAGTCCGTGGCTCTTACTAAGGTTTCATGATAACGTTAAAAGGACCTTTCAAAGTTTCTATTGCTTTCACATCTCACAATGAGCACAGTTAAGCATATGCTAGGCACACCAACAGCCCTCCAAGAAGTTTAGAGGCATTCTTACACTTTGGTCCTGGTATTGCTTGCACTATCAAGAGGGCTAAATATCCCCCTCGAGTAACTGGGGTGAAACCAATGGACTTGGACCACAAGTGAACCTGTTTCTAGAACAAGCACCAGTGGCTGGTGCTTTCCAGGAGCAAGGCAATTTATTGCACCAGGGGGGTTCAGTTGAAACAAGCACTCCCAGCTTCCCTTTTGTTGCCTGGAGGATACGAACCACCATCTACCAGAGTATAATTAGAGCACAGAGGGGAAGGAAGTAAAATAAAAAAAGCTTCCTTCTTAAGGCAGTGATTATCATTCCATCATGGGATTTAAACTACTTAGACAGCGTTCAGTCCACGTTACTGAAAACTGTACTGACACCTATCAATCAACACATTCACCTGCCTGAAAACAAAGCAAATCATGGCATATGAACATTATACAGTAACTTTAAAACAGCTAGTTAATGAGACCTTAACTTTGACTGACAACAGGGAACTATCTTTCAAGTCTCTCACAGAAGACAAGGAAAGCAGAGTTGTTGCTTCAAAGAAGTAGAAAAAATGCTTGCTTCTCAGCAGTGCGTTGATATTCAACCTCCTTGCTAAGGCTGTACAAACCTTTCCTGCAACCATCTGCTTTGTACTTTGCTATATGGTCTTTCTCTACACAAACCTATTTTTCTAACATCTGATGGGGATGATCTCCCTTGTTTTGTTCTTTTTTCTTCAAAGGATTATAGCAGATTTATCAAGCCACATGCCTGGGCAACATTCAGGCATACAGAAGATTTATTTTTTCCAATTCTCAAAGTTCTGCTACACCCTCTAATCTGTTTTCTGTTTTGTTTTACTTGATCTTAGTGTATATATAACATCAAACACACACGAAGGTATAACTGTCTTGGCATATGGAAAAGATCACGGTGGCACTGAGCAGGGTGGATTGGACAAGTTTCAGAAACTGAGAACATGCCCTCAGGAGTTATGTTGCACTTCAAGGAACAGATCCTGCAATTCTTTGGGAAAAATCATCACTCACAGGAAGCCCAAGGGCTTCAGCACTATAGTCACTGGCTCATTACGATCAAGCCCATACTAATCCAGGAAAGAAGTGGCAAGAAATGAATAATATAAAATAATTATTGTGAATCAAGGTGCTCACAAATCACCCAAGGAACCAACTACAGGTTTCCCTTTAGTTCTTTTCTTCTTCATAAGCCTCCTAGCACATTTACAAAATATCAGTTATAAAGCACGCTGTAGCAAGATAAGCAAAGTGGGTGGGGTAGGGAGGAAGGAAAGAAGCAAAAATGTAATTCACACTAAGGGAGTCACTATTAGTTTGCCAGAACAAGTAGCTACAGCTTTAGAATCTCCCCTGGTCAGCAAAATGGTTTCAAAAATCTCAAACAGTATCAGATGTTTCTGATAAACAGAAGGAACCAATGCAAGCATGACTAATTCCAGATTTGTAACTCTTTTACCCCAGAAAACACTTTCTCTGCTCTTCCAAAATTCTTTACCAGCAGATTTAGGTGTGAGGATTTTAAGAGCACCAGAATGGAGAGCAGAATGCCACAGATAACAGTGCTTCCACCCACACTCCTGCTCCCAGGGAACCACCCCACTTGGCTCTCCTCAGCTCTCATTACTGTAAAGGAGATGAGACTGTATTTCAAGCTAGCAGCATTACAAGATGCTGGCAACTCATTTGCAGGCAAACAACAACTGAGCTGCTGACTTCTTCTCGCTGATTTGCAGCAGCTAACAGGGAAATAATAATATAAAAAAAAATTTAAAAACCCAGAAAATATATGAGCAATATATTAAAAAAGAAAACCATTTTCCCATTACAAATAGGCATTTGGTATATTCCTCTGTCTATTGTTCCAGACACATTTATCCCAGCAGAAAAAGCTAATGTAGAAAAATTTAATTATTTAATTTAAATCTGGATGTCTCATTTATATCTTTGCACAAAGGACCTGGTCCTCCAAGCACTTTTTCAAATCTATTGTCCTGAGTAAACGAATCTCTTAATGTATTTTTTTTTTTTTGTTTTTTTTACATCTGAAATGGNGCTAATGTAGAAAAATTTAATTATTTAATTTAAATCTGGATGTCTCATTTATATCTTTGCACAAAGGACCTGGTCCTCCAAGCACTTTTCCAAATCTATTGTCCTGAGTAAATGAATCTCTTAATGTATTTTTTTTGGTTTTTTTACATCTGAAATGAAATAAATGTTGGATTCACAAAAAATCCACACATATCATAACTGATGACTAAATAGCAGCTCTATAATTATGCACATTGCTGCAAGAGCTTTTTTAGTCTTGACTATGCAGAGCCTTTCTCTGCTATGTTAACATACAGGGCTTCCTAAGTACGTGCAAAATTAGATAAACCATACAAAAATCCTTTTACAACTCTAAGATTTTGAAAATACAAATAAAACAAGAACACTAGACAGCACTTTACACGAGGAAATGGCACCCTAAGAATGAACATACTGAAGAAACTGCCTTCTGTCCTTCCACTTGCAAAGTAAGGAAAAAAAAAGAACATCTGGCCTGTAACCACCACAGATCTCATGACTAACTTCCCATTTCAGCTTTAAAGGAAGGTTGAGACACCCTGGAGACAGCACTACAAAAATCTGCATTAAGAAGCAATGGAGAACTGACTTCTATATAAATAGTGATCCCACACACAGCTCCTTCGGAAGGAAATTCTCTCATCATCTTGGACAAAGCCATGATTCAATCAAATTTACAATCTGAATTTGTAAGGATGTTTAAAAATTAAAAATGCCTGTGCTTTCAAAACCTTCCTCACAATATCCAAGAGTCACTGAGACATCAGCTACAGACAGGTCTCATTAAATCTGACAGGGTTTAACATGAGTTAGTCTTACAGATGAGAAGAATGAGCCCTAGCAACATGGAGGGTATTAATACTAAGTGCTAAAAAATCCCCAGGCAATGAAGATGTTATTTCAGTAATAATATGAGAAACATTTGGACCAGACAAGTCTTTATCCTTTCCCACAAGCCAGAAACTGATCCCACAGCTCATGTGGCTCCCATCAAATTCAGCAGGACTTCCCTGCACCTCACAGCAGGAATGCATCTGCTCCTCAGAGCTCATTTGTGCCAGGTCCCCAAAAGCTGAGCTGCCAACCACCCTAACTTGAGCAAAGGCACCACAAGCATTTGGTGGCTGAACCCTTCCTCTGAGGATGCCCGATCAAGAGAAAAAGAGTGTGGCCAATGCAGTCAGGGTAAATTTAGTGTAACCCCCAGGAAAGTCACCCATGGCAAAGCTTTTTCATCAGGCATAGAGCTGGAATTACAAAGCTGCTCACACTGATGGAACTCGGGGTTTCAGCCAGAGAGCAGTACCAGAGCAGTCTCCAGTCAGGTTAACATCAAGAAGTGCAATTAAGTGCATGCCCCAGAAACATCTGTGGTCAAAAGGAAACATACAGAACTGGGGTGCAGTCTAAAAGCTGTCCCACTCTCCAGGAAGAGGATCTGCTCAGAGAAGAAGCGGATTGCTCTTCTTTATTAAGAGAAGCAACAATTCCTGCCTCCTTTTTACATACTCACACCACCAGACACTCTTGGCTGATTCATCCCTAACTGAAAAACAACAGAAAAGCCAGTTTATGCTCAAGATTTCCCAAGTTAAATTCCACTTTTTGTAACACTGATTCCTGCCAGTGCTAACGCAGAGAAGAAGGAGAGGTTCTTGTCTTGCTCAGAGCAGAGCTTTCACTGTTGAAGCACTGAAGATGAACAGATGAGAACACTTGAATTGGTATGAAGTTACCAAAAAGGAGAAAGCTGACCCTTATTATCAATGCATTTGGTATTTTATCTACAAAAAACAGGCACTGAAAACCTTTGCCATTGGCCAGGCAAACCTGAGGAAGAAAAACAGAAATTAAACTTTAGGGCAAGAAAAATAATCAACGAGTCACAGAAAAAAATACAAATGCGGAGAGACCATTCATTCCAGTAGCTCTGTAAAGCGCAGCTGGTTTTGACTTGGCAAATCAGCTTCTGCACATTTAAACAGCTCTTCTTACCACTGACAGAATTGGCCACGCTTTCGTTTTTGATTTACAGTTGAATCACCCTGGCCCATTCCCATTACCCTCAGCAGGACTTCGATGGAATCTGAAAATTCACAGCAGTGTAATCGCATCTCAGAGCTGCTAAATGGTTTGCATTTCATTAGCTATCATCAAACAAATTGCAAGGCGTGCACTGTAAAGTATCGCTGGGCTTTAGCAGAAATGTAAGCTCAGCTCTGGTCAGGCCTGGTGTCCAGGAGGAATGTCACTCCTCAGGCAAGGTCTGGCACGCAGCACTGAGATACCCAACCAGCATCTTGAATGTTTCCAGGGTTGCCAGTTCTTAACCCGAAGGCACATGACACAGTAAAGCTGTGTACAGGATTATGGCCGTCTTTTAAATTCCAGTGGAGGTAAAAAAGCAACAAGCTGAAAAGTACATTAAAGCTTTGCAATTCGCAGCCTGCTTTAGTCCTCTATGCCCGCCTTTGACATTTTAATCGTTACTCAGATGATCAAATGCAGGTAGCATTGCAATACTTTCCATGTCTTACTAATCCAGCTACAGCTGCTCTGGAAGGCTGTGACAGGCAGCTTCAAGAGCCTCTGAAACTGCATTTGGATTTTTATCAACTGTATGAACATACAAGGAAGAGTTATGCACAACAGATTCCTGATCACAGTTTCCAAGGGCAGTATTTTAATCCATGAATTACTCTACCAAATAAACTTTTTGAAAACCTTAAACACATCTTTCGCCCTTCCCTGTGTTTGGGTATCACTTTCAGCTGTCTGAAAACATTGCTGTAAGGAGAAATACCTTGCAGGAGACCGAGGTTCAGAGACACCCCTGGGACTGAATTGGATCTGCCAAGTGTCAGGCTTGTCCCAGGGAAAAGGAAGCCATGCACTGTAGAGTAGTGTCTAGGAAGAAGTACAAAAAGCTTCCCTCCTTGATTCAGTTTTTCCATCTGCAAGGTGTATCAAGTGAGCAAAGCTATCGCTGCATAAAAACTGCACAGATGCAAATACAAGAGCAGCTCTCAGACTCACACATTGGCTCTCAGCTGCTTTACCAACACAAACCTGCCTGAGGCTTCAGCCTAAACCAAAGGGATGCAGATACAGGTGCTCTGAAGGCTCACTTCTGCAGTCAAAATACACACACCTCATTCAGGACACTAATGATTTCTGTAAATTCAAATTAAAATTTCACGGCCTTATACCACTAGTCATCTTCAAGGAATTTATGCAAAGATCTGTGAGATACTCATCTGAAAAGTAAATTTTTGAAAGGGAAAAACTAGAACCAGAGTTGGCTCCCGAGAGGTGTCATTTTGCTATCATGTACTTTCCTGAGTGAAGGATACTTGCCAGACAAAGAACACACACTGAATATTGAAACCCATTTGCCCGTGATCCCAGCACAAACACATGGATCTCACTGCAACTCTATTTTGAGAGGGAGGATGGCCACCACTGGCCTTCTCTGGTGGGCTTACCCTGGCTGGATTCTGCAGTGTCTCACTTCAGTAGCAACCACCACAGTTCTTCTGGTCATCTGTCCCTGTGTAAACTTTACACTAACATCTCTATTTGCATTTCCCTTTGTTGCATTCCCTTCTTTAAACCCATAATATATGGTAGTAAAGGTATCTTTTAAATCAGTTGGTACATTACTCCCACAAAGTTAGGATGACCTACGCCAACTCCCACACAGTAAAAAACCCTACAAATCATTTCTAATTGCTTTCAGGCCAACATTGCTGTTGCAGAGCACAAATTAGCTACAGAATCAGATTTTTTCCTCTGGAGCATATTAAAATCATATTAATTCCCTCTACACGTAAAAGTGCAGCACTTGTTCTGCCCACAATCAGGTCAGTCCTGTTATATCAGAATGCAATCCTTCCTCCTAGTGCTGCAAGGACTGCATTTAGCACAGAAGTTCTTGGGTCTATTCTTTTCAGCTCACTAGCTGTTATATGAAAATAGTTATTTGATTTTACCTTGTAACAGCATTATGGGGACGTAAAACAGTGATAGTTGTAAAGCACTCAGACCGTACAGTAACAAAGAACTATTTAAGCACTTTTAGAGGCAGTCAAGCCCTGAGTTTATCTGGTTGGTATTTATATGCGCCTTCAATACCATCCATATATTTCTATATTTGTTTCACGTTGTTTTAAAACAGAATAATATTTACAAGTTGGGGCTTAATGTATCTGGCCTCAGCTGGGCAGGGGAGAAAAAAATACAACAAAAAACCTGTGGGTTGAAATAAGGACATTGAGAGATCACTCATCAACTACTACTATGGGCAAAATAGACTCAAAATGGGGAAATTAATTTATTGCCAATCAAATCAAAGTAGAATGATGAAAAATAAAAATTAAATCTTAAAACACCTCCTCCAAACCCTTCCCTTCTTCCTAAGCTTAACTTTAGTCCCAGTTTCTCTACCTGCTCCTCACAGAGCATTGTCTCTGCCTCTCACTCCTCCTCAGGGGGAAGACTCCTCAAATTCTTCCTCTGCTCACACGTGAGTCCTTCCCATGGGGTGCAGTTCTTCCCTAACTGCTCCAGCACAGTCTCTGTGGTTGGAGAGTTTGTGCTGTGTCAGGCAATTGATCTACATAGACTCCATCAGTCAGAAGGCTAAATACGATTATTTATTAGGATTTATACAAAGAGAGAAAGAGAGAGAGCGAGAGAGAGAGAGAGAGAGAGAG
>VWZN01010557.1:35326-55328 GCA_013396955.1 Regulus satrapa | reverse complement strand
TTACCCTGGCTGGATTCTGCAGTGTCTCACTTCAGTAGCAACCACCACAGTTCTTCTGGTCATCTGTCCCTGTGTAAACTTTACACTAACATCTCTATTTGCATTTCCCTTTGTTGCATTCCCTTCTTTAAACCCATAATATATGGTAGTAAAGGTATCTTTTAAATCAGTTGGTACATTACTCCCACAAAGTTAGGATGACCTACGCCAACTCCCACACAGTAAAAAACCCTACAAATCATTTCTAATTGCTTTCAGGCCAACATTGCTGTTGCAGAGCACAAATTAGCTACAGAATCAGATTTTTTCCTCTGGAGCATATTAAAATCATATTAATTCCCTCTACACGTAAAAGTGCAGCACTTGTTCTGCCCACAATCAGGTCAGTCCTGTTATATCAGAATGCAATCCTTCCTCCTAGTGCTGCAAGGACTGCATTTAGCACAGAAGTTCTTGGGTCTATTCTTTTCAGCTCACTAGCTGTTATATGAAAATAGTTATTTGATTTTACCTTGTAACAGCATTATGGGGACGTAAAACAGTGATAGTTGTAAAGCACTCAGACCGTACAGTAACAAAGAACTATTTAAGCACTTTTAGAGGCAGTCAAGCACTGAGTTTATCTGGTTGGTATTTATATGCGCCTTCAATACCATCCATATATTTCTATATTTGTTTCACGTTGTTTTAAAACAGAATAATATTTACAAGTTGGGGCTTAATGTATCTGGCCTCAGCTGGGCAGGGGAGAAAAAAATACAACAAAAAACCTGTGGGTTGAAATAAGGACATTGAGAGATCACTCATCAACTACTACTATGGGCAAAATAGACTCAAAATGGGGAAATTAATTTCTTGCNAAAATAGACTCAAAATGGGGAAATTAATTTATTGCCAATCAAATCAAAGTAGAATGATGAAAAATAAAAATTAAATCTTAAAACACCTCCTCCAAACCCTTCCCTTCTTCCTAAGCTTAACTTTAGTCCCAGTTTCTCTACCTGCTCCTCACAGAGCATTGTCTCTGCCTCTCACTCCTCCTCAGGGGGAAGACTCCTCAAATTCTTCCTCTGCTCACACGTGAGTCCTTCCCATGGGGTGCAGTTCTTCCCTAACTGCTCCAGCACAGTCNGTTTCACGTTGTTTTAAAACAGAAAAATATTTACAAGATGGGGCTTCATGTATCTGGCCTCTTGTGATGGGCTGAAGCTGCCTGGAAACCAGGTGCCCACCAAAGCCATCCTATCACTCCCCTCCTCAGCTGGGCAGGGGAGAAAAAATACAACAAAAAACCTGTGGGTTGAAATAAGGACATTGAGAGATCACTCATCAACTACTACTATGGGCAAAATAGACTCAAAATGGGGAAATTAATTAATTTACTGCCAATCAAATCAAAGTAGAATGATGAAAAATAAAAATTAAATCTTAAACGCCTCAACCCAAACCCTTCCCTTCTTCCTAAGCTTAACTTTAGTCCCAGTTTCTCTACCTGCTCCTCACAGAGCATTGTCTCTGCCTCTCACTCCTCCTCAGGGGGAAGACTCCTCAAATTCTTCCTCTGCTCACACGTGAGTCCTTCCCATGGGGTGCAGTTCTTCCCTAACTGCTCCAGCACAGTCTCTGTGGTTGGAGAGTTTGTGCTGTGTCAGGCAATTGATCTACATAGACTCCATCAGTCAGAAGGCTAAATACGATTATTTATTAGGATTTATACAAAGAGAGAAAGAGAGAGAGCGAGAGAGAGAGAGAGAGAGAGAGAGCAATACATGCTGACAGGTATTCAGCTGCAGACGGTGCAGCTAGCAGAGTCTCTGTCCAAAATATCCAAGGTACATTGATAAGACACTTAAGATACATTGGCTAAACTCTATAAACATCTCTATTATTATGGAAAATTCTCCCCGATTCTCAAAAACATCCCAGAGCCAAGTCTGGTTTATGTGGCAACAAGTCTCTTCCACGGGGTGCAGTCCTTCAGGCACAGAAGGACCACACACTCCAGTGTGGGTCCTCCATGGAATCACAAGTTGGGCCAGCAAAGTTAGTCCAGTGTGGGCTCCTCTTTTCATGGGCCCACAGGGCCTGGCAGGAGCTTGTTCCTGCATGGATTTTCCATGCTGTCACAGTTTCCCTCAGCCATCCACCTTTTCCAAAATGATCCCCTCCACAGGTTGCAGGAGGATCTCTGCTCCACCATGGACCTCCATGGGCTGAAGGGGCACAGCTGCCTCAGCATGGTCTGGACCCAGGCTCCAGGGGAACCTCTGCTCCAGAGCCTGGAGTGCCTCATCCCTCTCTTCCACTGACCCTGGTGTCTGCAGGGTTGTTACTCTCACAGGTTCCTACTCCTTCCTCTGTCTGCAACCTGCTCTTGTGCAGCAAGTTTTGCCATTTCTTAGCCATGTTATCCCAGAGTCACTATCACCATTGCTGGTAGACTCAGCCTTGGCCACCATCAGGTCCATCTTGGAGCCAGCTGGCAATGGCTCTGTAGGACACCAGGGAAGCTTGTCGCAGCTTCTCACGGAAGCCACCCCTGCAGCCTCCCTGCTATCAAAACCTTACCACAGAAACTCAGTACATCTCTCTGACTGGAAGACATCATCCGATCCCTTTTCTTTGTTTTCCTTCAGTCCACATCCACTTGCAAAAAATATACAGTGTGTGACCATCTGCTTCACCTCAGAGCTGAAAGGATTCTACAGCCCTGCCCACTTCTGTGGACAGTCCCCAAAGCCAAATGCCTGCTGCCTTACCACTTTTGGCACCCTTATCAGTGTGATTATTCAGCACATGGTTTCCTTCCACACACATCCTGCATACATCCTCCTCTGGATTTAAACTCAGGCCTGCATAGCTGCTCCAGTATCTGCCGTACCCTGAGCCAGAGAATGCAGTCCTACCGGTCCTGGTGACCTGTAAGCTTCTTTGGAATTAGCAAGTTTCTCTGTAATCACAGGCCCCTTGCTCCCCACCAGATCCCAGCCCAGTAATCTTTCAAAGACAATAAAAAATCTCTAATGCCCAAGTTTCAAATACACTTGGCTTAATATTTTGCTACATCCTTTTCTCTCTTAAAGGCAAAAAATAGTTTCCAACCCTCCCTCACTCACAGACTGAAATATTAATTACAATCTCTTCAACTTTCTGCTTTTGTCGAAGCCATACCCAAAGATCACAAGCACCACCGAACTGTAAAGCACAAAATCAAGCATTAATGGCCAAAAGCACTTTGTCATCCTACCAAAGCAATGTGCCTGGCCAGAGATAAGGAAGACTGAAGAGCAACTAATGCCTACATCGTAGCGAATGCTAGCAAAAATTCACTTTGCCAGAGACATTGATATATGTATGCATGCAATAGTATATAAAACCAAAGTCTTTCCTAGAGTGTTTCCAAGATAACTTGCATTATTCTGCCATCATCACTAGGGCTCCAATCCCAAACTCTTCATGCTGGGTTGATGGCATGGAGATCCGTAGCTACGGCCTTAAGAATCACAGAATCATACAAAGGGACCTTAAAGATCATCACATTCCAACCCACCTACCATGGGCAGGGACATCTTTCAATAGACCAGGTTGCTCAGTGCTCCATCCAGCCTGGCCTTGAACACTTTCCACAGAGCATCCACAACTCTGGGCAACCTGTACCAGTGCCTCACCACCCACACAGCAAAAAACCTCCTCCTATTATCTAATCCAAACTGACTATCTTTTTGTTTGAATCCATTCATCCTTGTCCTGCCACCTGCACATTGTAAAATGCCCCCCTCCATCATTCTTGTAGGCTCCCTTCAGGGACTGGAAGGACAAAATTAGGTCACCCTGAAGCCTTCTCTTCTCTGTTCTCTCTTCTTTTCTTTTCTCTTCTCTTATCTTGGCTGAACAATTCGTTCTCTCAGCCTCTTGTTGTACAAGAGATGCTCCCTCCCTCTAATCATCTTGGTGGCCTTCTCTGGACTCTCTCCAACAGATCCATGTCCTTCCTGTGCTGGGGACCCCACAGCTGGATGCAGTCTTGCAGGTGGGGGTCTCACCAGAGCTGAGCAGAGGGGCAGAATCCCTTCCCTTGCCCTGCTGCCCACGCTGCTTTGGATGCAGCCCAAGATGTTTGACTTTCTGGGCTGCAAGCTCACATTTACAGCTCATGCCCAGCCTCTCGTCCAGCAAAATCCTCAGGTCCATCTCAGCAGGGCTCTTGATCCGTACATGCTCCAGCCTGGAGTGATACTCATTGCCCTGGCAAAGTATTCCATGTGTCTGCTGCACGTTTACTCTTCCAGGACTTATAGATTGTGCTGCTCTTCTGCAACCTGCCAACTCTTTTGTCTATGAAGCTGGCACAGGAATATAAAGTGATCTTTATTTATGAGAAAGGGGGCTGTGGAGGGAAAGGGACAACAGAGCTATTCTTCAGGAACAAAATTAACACTGCAGCCAACTACCTCTGCTCCACAATTTTTAGAGTTCACCTACTCTAGTAAAAAAAACCCAACCAACCAAAATCCATATTCCAATTCCACTATTTATGCTTAATCACTGTCTCTTACCATACAAAGTGCAAGTTAATCACAGTGCTATGCTGTCCATGAGCATGGACAGCAAATATACCAGCCTTTAATTGTTGTTAATATTACTTAGAAACTGCTTCCTCACATCAAAATTCCAGCTAATTCTCTGTGTTCTTTCCTCCACCTTTCCTTCCCCTTTGCACACAAGTTATCAAATTCAGAACAGCAGCTGAACTGCCAAGAGAAATGGGGGAATTTAAATTGAAATCAAAGAGCAGAATCTCAATCAATTTCTTATGCCCTTGTCAGCATGTGGTATGGGCGGCTGTGGAGAGAGAATTGCTTAGCCTGGTGAAAAGGAAGAAGGAACTTGGTGTTTATTTGCATTCCTTCATCTCAAATTGTGGCTTTTGGGGGCATTGGCTATGCATTTAAGATGCTCAACTCCGTGTTTTGAACTGCCTCTACCGTTTCAAGTAGGAGTATGATTTCCATGAAAATCAGCTGCAAATAAGGTGGTATCAATCTGGCTGGCTAATAAGAAGAGAGGATGAAAGGAGAAAGAAGAGGAGCACCTTAGAAGGGTCACACACACAAATCTTCTTTGGATGAGCAGGACGCGCCAAATAATGAGCAAAAATCCCTTCCACTGGATTGCATGGGGGACTCAACTGTACAAAGCCTGAGGATATCCTTAATGAGATTTGCTTATACTTCACACTACAGTGAAGCAGCTCTTGAGTACAACAGGGTGGTCACAAATTGTGCAGAAGCAGTATTTGGAGAACCTCACTGTCAAACAAGGCACTGGCTGATTAAGTCACGGGAAACAACTTTGTGCCAATCAAACTGACTCAAGACTGAACCCGTGCTAAGGAACAAGCCCCCTCACACTCCCTGACCAAAGAAAGCTCCATCACAAAACCAAGCACCATCGAAGCATTCTGCAAGGGCAGGGCTGTGCTGCAGTGCAAGGGAGGGCATTTCACTGGGCAATAGCACCACCTGGTGACTCCTGGGACTACGGGATGAGGGAACCGGGTCCACCTGGACATGCTGGGGTTGGAGCAAAGGAGGAAGGGACACTGGCTAAACTGCTAGAGTGAGCTAGGAACCAAACACCTGGGCAAGGAGGGAAAGAGGACAGCGGGATGAATTACAAGAACTAGAAAGGTGAGACAGACAGAGAGGAAAAGAAGTGTGCCTGAGCACCTTCCCATGGAATCCCAGGCATCTCCCACTGCTGGTACTACCTTGAAAAGCCCTCTGTGGCAATGGGTAATGTGGATGTGGCAAAGGCAGCTTCAAAGGAATGGCCCCTTCCCACAATTAATTTATTGTACTAATGAACAAAGAAAGGAAAAACCCCACAAAACCTCCACCCAAACCCGCACTTATTGTATGCTACAGAGGGAAAATGTTTGGGTTCATTTTCAGGAGACCATAGCTGTGGGACTTCATGGAGTCACTACCATCCAAACAAGAATCATACCTTTAATGACCTTTTACTGATCATAGGATCCTCCTGACCATGGTATAAAACAGACCAGCAGATAAACCCACTAAACCCACCCTGACAGGTGCCTTGTAAGCAGTAGGAAAGTGTGCTGCAGGATGGCTTGGGATGAAAGAGACCTTAAAGATCATCTAGTCCCATCCCCCTTGCCACGGACAGGGACACCTTCCACTAGATCAAGTTGCTCAACGTCCTGTCCAGCCTGGTCTTGCAGGGATGGGGCATTCACAGCTTCCCTCAGGGACCTCAAAACATGGCATGCTCTCCTACCATCTGAGTTCACCCTAATGACATCTCCCCGCTGCCAGCTTGCTGATTTCCCATCTGAGCTCCACCACAGACACTTAGGTATGACCTCTCCAATATTCACCATATCATTTTTCAGATGTGGACCTGAAATGGACCCTGGTTTACCGTGGGTCACACTCCCCACACCAACAAAATAGAAACAACAAGCAAACTTCACAGATCTCTCCAGCAAGCCAAACCTCAAACTGGGAGGAGCTAAATAAAGCTAAAATAAATTAAAACTGCAAGTACTGCTTTAATGCCTATGCAATTTTATTGAAAGCAATACCTGGATTTTGGCAATCCCAATGGTCAGAGTTCATTTTCTAGAGAAATTTGTGAGATTTTTTAACATCTGCACACTGCCTTTCCTACCCTCTCTATCTCAAAACACACATGCAGGCACAAAAATTCATTTGAGGTACTACTCCTCGGGCATCTCTTTAAAGATGCAGTAAAAAATGTGTGAATAGTATGTACTTAGAAATACTCATAATTGTCCCTGAAGGTGAAAAATTAAGTAAGGGAAGTAACATACAAGTCACTGTACCTCACATTATCTGTAATAACAAGTATTGATTGCAAGGGGTTTTATCTCTGTCGACCATATGCACACACACCAGCATAACAATTTGGTTAAATATCCTTCATCACCATTGTGCAATGCAGCTATCAGAGAAACTAAATTTAGTTTTCAGACTACATGCATAAATAACCTGAGGTTTTCATAGTTAAGTAAACACATTAAGCAACAGCATCCTGACAAATGTTGTTTTCAAGTACAATTTGCCAGCAAGAAAAAATGGGATAAACAATTCTGTGTAGTTCTTTCCAAACCAAATTCTTTTCCTAAGTGAACCTTCCCCGCATATACTGTAACAGCTGCAACTTTCAAAATACTGGTATGATGAGGAGACAGTCTTTAACTTGAATTACTGTTTGACACAAGTTGCTGCTCCTACTCCAACACCCTACCTACCTCTTGTCATTGTCAAATTCTATGATTAGGGATCATGACTTAGAAATACAGGCCTGTTAGTGCTAGATAGCAAATATGAAAACAAAATAATTTAAATCCCTGTCCCAACATAGAAGATACTAAAAATCTTCCAACCAGTCTGAAATTGATAATCCAATCCAAACATTACAATTTCACATTGTAGATTGCCAACAAGTACCAAGAGTCATTTTCTTTTATTAAATGAAGGCAGTGCCTCTTACACAAGCAACAATATGCCCATCAACCACAGCATCTGACAAAATAGCTCTTGCATTCAGCTTGCTATTTCACTAGTATAAAAATTGTCCAGCAATTGCCTGGAAAAACTGTAAAAGAGCTCAATTACCTTCAAATTTGTCCATCCAAGCTCAATAAACCCTATTCAATTCAATGTTCAGACATACTCCTCCAATTTGTAACAATCCCACCTGCAACTTGTTATTGCATTTCATACCAGAGACAAATAAAAAAAAAGCCACATAAATCTTGAATTTCAACTGAAACACTAGTTGAAAACTTCAGTCCTGGAGATAAGAAAGCCCAATTCCTCCTCCCTTGCAGCAACAGGCAACAGAGAGGAAGAAGGGAGTTTCAGGGGACAGCTATAAAAACTAACATTTCCTCTAACAAACAGGAACCAGCCTCATGGCCACGGATCTTTGCTCCAAATCAGCTGAGCCCTGGCACCGTGTAAGTCACCTACCAACAACCAGAAGCAAATAAATCTTCCTCTGGTCTCTACTGGCCGAAGGCAGCCGGACACCATCAGCCTTGAGCAGGTCAGGAAACACCACAAGGGTGGGACAGGAACTAAGGATTTCATACCTGGATTTATTGCCAGAAACTCTGCCTCTGCTTATCAGTTCCTTTGAGCTGATACAACAACCTGCAAAATCAGCAGCCTCTGGTGACCATCTAAGGTGTGAGCTGGTCTCCTTTATCAGCAGGCTAAAGGCTGCCCACTTGTTAATGGCACCTTCTTTATGCAGGCTGCTTTTACAATTTGCCAGTCTTTGGAAATCTGCCTCCATCAGCCTTCCAGACACAATAAAACAAGTGTCTTCTCCAGGGGGTGTCAGGGGAAGGGGACAAGTTGAGAGTTTCTGAACTTTGCCATTATTTGTTATTTACAATGAACTGCAAATTACATGTAGATACTATGCATCCATGTGGACATTAGGAGGCAACTTGAAGAAGAGGCCTAAAATCCTTGAAACTGGGGATTTTCTTTTCCTGAATTTATGTGCCAGACTGGAAATGGACAATCAGAAGTTTGCCTAAATCTAAATACATGTTAAGATATGTTTCACCCAACTGTTAGGTCTAATTAACCTTAATTTAAGTAGGGATTTCATATTTATTCCTGTTGGCTAGATGTAAAGTTTTCCCTAAGACAGCAAACATCACCACTTATTTTAAACAGCATCATATAAAGACCCACCTGGTGCTTTCCCCTCTATCACTCATGCAAGTAAACCGAAGAGATAACAGCAGGTGTGGTACAATAAAACCCAGGGCTGAGTTTTTTATCTGTGGATTTACTGTGTGCTGCTGTGAAGTTATTAAACGTAAAGCTATCTGCACTGAACAGGCTCATAAACAGAAGAAATTATCAGTGCAAGGCTGTAGTCCTCAAGCAGTTGACTTTTTGAATGTGTTCACCTCCTGTTGATTTCATCAGAAATTAAACACACCAACTTCTAAAAGCTGGTAACCCTAGTGCCATGAAATTCAACTTTTTAGGGAAAGGCCCTTAAGGAAAACCAAGTTTTGTTGCTCTTACTGTTAAGGCACCTTCTCTCCATCACAAAAATTACTAGGAAATCAGTATCTAACAACTGACTTGCAGAAGAAAGTTTTTACTCATCTGGCCATTTTTTTTCCATCTTCACTCAAAATCTGGAAACTGGAAATAGTCAAAAATGTATAGACTTTGCAAATCTCAAGTGAAAACATGCTGGGAGCATTTCAAATGGAATGCCAAACCATGGAGTTCAGTACATTTAAGGACAGGTCCCCAGAGGACAAAGGGTAGAAGAGTGCATTTCATCTTTCCCTCCAAAGTAGGAAATGCTGCACAGAAGAAGATACTGAGGAGTCACCCTCAAGACAGACTGTCTGGATACTAAACACTTCTAGTGTCACAGCCTGAGTGTTTGGGACTACATGGAACTAACTCCAAAGCTCCCACAGATCCCAGACACGTATGAACAACAGGCACAGGGAATGAGGAAGAGATCTCAAATGGCCAATGAGGTCCCACCAAAACTTCTTTCTGTGTGTCCTATCTGTGATAGTGTTTTTGACTGGTTGAGAGATACAGCTGAATTTAAAGCAATGCAAACAACAATTCTACAGGCTCCATTGGCCAAAAGAGTTTTGAAACAAATTAAACAGCACTAAGATGAAGTCTGGGTTTTTTAATAATTTTAAAGGAAAGTGAAGGCTAAAACCAAGGGCGAGGTTGGCAGGGTTTTTTTCACCTCATGTTATTATTTCTATGACCTTTTGTTGATTTCCTCTGTCTAGCTTTCTGTTTTCTTATCCTCAGCTTCTCTTTCCCTTGCTCCTGGCTTTACTCCTCTGTGTTCCTCATGTTCCCACATGTTCTCCCTCGGTCTCACAGTTTCAGTACTCCATCTCCTTCTCCATTAGTCTCTGTTCCTCCAATCTCTTCTATGCCAGCTTCTACACCCCTTTTTCTACTGATCTGCACATCTTTGCAAGTGCTCAGCAATGCTGTCTACAGGAACGTGTTCCTACTCATGGCAGGAGGCTTGGAATGAGATGATCTTTAAGGCCCCTTCCAACACAAACCATTCTTTGGTCATAAACTACTCCTGAATAACGTTTTAGGCTGCAGGGCTACCACTGTCATTCAGACAATCTTTTTTAAGTTGGATTTATAGCGTCAAAGGTTTGCTCTCTGCCTTCTTCCACATCAGCCTAAGGGAGAAGACAACCTGGCCACAAGATAGGTAGATCTCAGTTACTCTGTCTGGCTTTAACGTCAAATGACAGGAATCACTCATGAGCTGTGTTATCTCAAATACTTAATTTACCTAAACATTTAATCTCATTCTCCACACAGCAGTGCATTCAGCTAAGCATTAAAGCATATGCTGAGCTCTAAGCATGGGCTTCAATTTAGCCCACGCAGCAAAGGCTGAAGGATGTACCCTGATACGCTGCTGAAGAGGGATTACCCTAATGCTCAGAATCAAACATATGCTTAAGGATGCTACTCAGATTAGGGTTTCAGTAACATAATACCAAATTTATATTATCTGGTTTTATCCAACTGCCATTTCTGTCACATAAAACATGCTCCAACTGTCTGTCTAATGCCGTGCCCCAATGTGCTTTTCAAGCACATTCTGCAGGAGAAAAAAAACCAAAACAAAAAAACCCAAACAAACAAACAAAAAACCCCACAAAAATACCCAAGGCAGAAAAAAATAAACATCAAAGGACAGAACAATTGATTCTGAAGACTATTCACATAAAGTACATTCTGTAGTTGGAGTCATAACACTTGAAGACAAGGTCCAATTCCCTGACTGACACTTAACCAAACCAAGACAAAAACAAGTTCAACTTTCCTTGGATTTTCCACAAGAGCAATAACATTAAAGAAAACCCAAAACCCCATGTTTGTAGCACATTCACGAAATTAATATCCTAAAAGGAAGCTTGTCTAAACACTTTTCAAAAGGTTGAAGTCAGCATGGACTACGCACCACCAACGACTTCTGGCCTAAAAGTAGTTGGAGGCTTCCTGTTCATATCAGCTTTAAGAAGGTTTATTTCAAATGTTGATATTATGATTCTTAAAATAGGCACTTAAATACTTATATTTAGTATGCAATGGAGAAGGGAAAAAACCATAGATAATGGGCTTCCTACTCAAGAAAGAACATATTCCCTTTGTCATTTCCTAAATTCCTCCAGGAATTAATCAGCTGCAAGATTCATCAACCATCAAGTGGAAGTGCACCCTTAAAGGCTTGTAGTGGTATGTATTCAGTCAGTGACAGGTTCATTTTTTTTGGTGGTCTGATGGGGTTTTTCTATTAACAGAGACTGCCTGAAGCAAACAAAATTAGTATTTGCTTTCACAGACAACAGAAGATGCTCAAAATTTAAATTGTGACTGTACATTTACCAACACCTCAAATATTTCAGTTGTAATATGCTTCTAAATCCTAAACTATTGACCACAGTGATAACATATTTTTACCCCCTTAAATCAAGTAGCTAAACATTGAAGTCTCAAGAATCAAGCTGAGCCTTGGTGTGACACCACACCACATTCAAGTAAATGCTCTTTTCAATCAGTCTTTGACAGGTCTGGTGATTCCCAATATAGCTTCTCTCTGCTGGCACACACCAGATGTTGAACCTAAGGATTCTTTTTTGCCACCGAATTACCTCACAGTAAGAAATGGGTACAGCTGGAGAATTTACACAACAGCAGTACTGGAGATGAGTTATCAGTTACCAATTGCAAGCACAAGATAGAGCAGGTTAAAGCTACTACAGTTGTATCCCACAGGTCATCAGTGAGCGTGGAAGGAGATGCAAGTGACTTCAGACATGTTCTGTCACCCAGAAGCACAGCTTTGTTGTGAACCATGACATCCTATCAACACTTAAGTTTTGTTTGCCACAGAATTAAGTGGGCCCAAATTTTTTTTTTTTTGCCAAGAGTTAAACCACCCACTTTAGGAACCTCTTGTAACTCATTCTGGCTCTGTATACATGCTTTAAAGGAAAGGAGAATCTGCTTCAGAGAGCCCCTAACTCCAGATGAATTCCTGTAAGAGCCTGATATTTATAATTTACAGATTTTTACAGTCCCCTGCAGGGACTATAGTCCCCTGACGGGTCCAACCAGGACACCCAATGACGTCTGCAGCATCCTGTCACTCTGCTGACAAAGGAAGAAACAATAACTCAGGGACACAAAGTATTTAGTGGCTGGATTTCATGCACAGGCACTTCCACATGTTGCCCAAATAAGAACATACTGTGGCCAAAACAAAAAGTGAAAAAACATAACTTCTCTACCCTCGCCTGCAAAAAATATAAAACCCATGCACTAACCAGCATTTCTGTTTAAAAATATCCTGGTGAAAATAAAGAGCATTTGTTCCACTGCCTGTTGTTCAGTTTTCAGCACAGCCCTGCAAGGCCAGAGACCATAAATCAACTACTGGCATGTGCTTACACAAGGCTGTGCTCCCAGTTGGCCTCCCATCCACCTCCGCTGGCAGCTTTCTAAAGCTGGGATTTGTTTTTTGGCAGTGCCATTCAAAACAGCAAGCATTCATGGAAAGGGTGTACAAGATGTTTCAGAAGAAAACAGAAATATGTCCCTTTCTTGGCATCTTACAAACTGAGATGGAATTTTAAAAAATACCTTTCACCTTGACCTTGACACCATTACCCAGCCTCTGCAAGGTATGTAGTGAGAAGAAAAACAGCTCCATAAGAATAAAAACATCTTTTATTTTGGTTTACTTTGGAAGCACGTGCCCCATGGCAGCTCCAGATGCCTTCTGGTGAAGTGCTGCAGAGTTATATTCACACATGAGCTGCCCTTGGCCTACAGTCAGGAGGTGGTGGGGGACCTGACAATGAGCAAAGCACTGAAGGCTTGCTTGTGCCCTGTCTAAAAAGCACAGGATGATCCAACTCATTGCCATGATGATCTAACCCATAGGAGTGATTAGCAATGGATGGAGGCAAGACTTGTAGGTAGCTTGTGGGTAGGTGAACTCTATCCAGCTTCCCACCTCCTTTCCCAACCCTCTTGGAAGGTACCTCTAACCATGTGTTGGGCATTTGGCTGGCCACAGAAACACCTTGAGAAAAATATGGGCAGAGGCAACTCCAGACCTCTGGATGGAGACCACAGCTCCAAAAACAGTCCCCGCATCAGTGGAGGCTGGCCAGCCACCAAAGTTGAGGAGAAGCTCCTTGTCCTGCAGTTTCCTGAAGCAGTAGGTAAACTGTGTGGAAGGTGGGGACAACAGCAGTTTGCTCTAGTGGAAGGTGACCCTGCCCACGGCAGGGCTGGAACCAGATGATCTTTAAGGTCATTTCCAACTCGAACCATTCTATCCTTCTGTAACAGTGCACACCTGCTAGAGCCAGCTGTGTTCACTTCAATGCGCCCCTCTGCCTTCCCCTCAAAACCACAGTGCAGGAAATGAAAAAAAAAAAAAAGTGCCTGTCCTGATCTTATCTGAAGAGAGATGTGGCCAGGAAATCCATGACTAACAGCAGTCCCTGGAGGGTCTAACTGCCCTGAAGACTGGGTAAATGGCATTTGCAAGAAGAAGCAACAGGGAGGCAAAAGAGCAAGAGCAGCAGAGTTATGGCTCCAGCCTCCCTGTAAATGCTTCTCTCAACAAGCAATTAACTTGAGCAATTTTAGACAGAATACATGAAGAATATGTCTCTCCATCCTGTATGTGCACTTGCAGTCTGCAGCACCCACACTGCACCCAGCTCAGATACAACCCAACACAAGCAAAATGCACCAGCACTGCAATTTATAAACACCACCACAAGCAAAAAATCCCTGCAGGCACAAAGGCCCATGGGCAGCTCAACTGCACTTAACTGTGACACATTCTATCAATAAATCAAACTAACACCTTAGAAACAAGTCCTACCTCCAACCAGAGTCTCAGAAAACACACTTTAAATGCAAAGTTTAAATAGCCTTTTAGTGTGGCTTGACTTACGCCAGTTAAAAGGAACCACCTGATGAAAATGAGAGGGTTTTTCTTTTCCCCATGTATTGCTTGCATGCAAAGTTTCTGCCTCCTTCAGTATTACTTCACTGAGTAGGGCTAAAACTGCATTGAACTACATGAAAAAAAAAAATTGAGTTTATCACTATTCAACTTCCTTATTTTGGCAGAAAGAAAGAATGTAGGGTTTGGTGGTTTTTTTTTCCCATAACTACTGTAAACCAAGAGGTTTCCCAATTTTTTGGCCAGAAATCAAAAAGAGCCAGGGGCTGGGGAAATCTAAATATAAAGAGAATTTGAGAAACAGTAAAACTACAGCCTGTGTATGATTTCTGGGTGATAGTCACTGCATGGGCTCCTTCAACAGGAAAGTTAAAAGCATGGGATGGGAGCTCAGAGCTGGTTATCAGTGGATGGGAGCCCACCAAGTGCAGCAACAGGCACCGAGCACAGGGTACTCTGTTTCTACCCAGCAGATTATTAGTAACAAGCTTCACGTTTGAGGCTTTGCTGCTACTGAAACTAAAATCTGCTTCAAATTCCTCCTTCTGCTTTCTTCAGAAATCCAGTTTGGTTAGGCTGCTGGAAACGAAAGCAGAGTGTGGCCTCCACAATCACCTTTTCCTAGAAGGCCGTTCCATCTACTCTTCTAAGCAATCCCACACAAAACCCTTGGAAGAAAATATTAAAGAAGTTTTGTAGATACATCAGGAAAGCAATAGGGCCAAGATCAATGTGAAATCCTGGTTTCCAATTTGTGAGAAATTGTTTACCTACATGTTGGAATGCAAGAGGCAGAAGCTTCTCTGAGTTCCACAGAAAGAGAAAATTATGCAGATGTTGAGTGGGAGTCTTTAGAGAAATTGGGATGTGCTGGACTGCACGGTCAAGGAGTGGAGATGTGAGTTCTAGTTGTGATTTTAAGTAGGTAAGCAAGTAAGTAGGTAGAATTTTCCCTAAACATTTTAGAAATGCTTCAAGTACCTTAGAAAAATAGAAGCCTTTGAAACCCTAACAAGCTCTAAGGCCTAGTTCTGTGGCCTGGCTTCAAGACATAACAAGAACACGGTAAGAACATTGTTTGCATTTTTAGGAGAAATGAGATAGACTAGCTTAAGTAGAGATACTTACATAGAATACTGTTTGCCTTTTTAAGATAGAACAGGTAGAAAATATGCAAAAATAAGCATAAAAATTGACACTGCTTTTCTTATGTTAGACTCAAGTTTTGATAGGTGTAGAAAGCACGGTTAGAATCGTGGATTTAGTTCATTGGTTAATTTATGGATAAGATTCCCTGTATTGGGGTGGGTTGGCATCCATGCATGGATGGAGGAAGAGAAGCAGGCTGGAGCTGGGGAAGAGGATGAAAAAGAAGATCACACGGAACAGAAAAGAAGAAAGAAGATCAGGACTGCCATCAGACCTCTGCCACACAAGACTTCTGGCCAGCAGATGCCATAGGAGCTTTCTCCTCACGGGATCTGATATCATAGACTTTTTAGCATGCACTTTAACAATTTAGAAGTTAGCCTTCAGAAATATGTCTTTTCTGCAAATAAATCCTTGTAGCAAACAAGAACTGTTTCTGCCTCTTCGAAGGATCAAATAATTTCAAACATTGACACCTACACATTTTATGTATATATTGCAAAAAATCTGATTGTAGCCATTTAAATGTCTTATAAAATAATATGAAAAGGCTGCTTTAGGCTTCCGAAGACCCTTTTTTATTGATACAAGAGAACAGGCCTTTCTTGCTTGGTGCATGACTGGATTTTAATGTAATATTGACAAACACAATAAAACCGAAATCACCAACCACACTCCTTCAGTGTTTTGTATACTTCTTTTGACTGGCAAAGCAGGGCAGTGGAATATGGAAATGATGTGTGCCCACATTAAGTGCAAATTTCAGAGTATTCTTCACCAGAAAATACCAAGAAAAAGCATTTCCCAAGAAAACGAGGTATATGCAGTTCAGCTAACCATGTGTCTGTCTTTCAGTTCCCCATGGACTCAAAACCACTGTTCAGTTTTACCTTTAATTTGATGTTTCACTGCTATGCAAAAACATAACAGGCTAGGAAAGAAATACAGATCAAAGGGCTCCTTTGATGGAAAGGCTGCAGTGATGGACACTTCAAACCAGTGACTTCACAAGACAGGAAAGCCATGTGGTCACGACTCAAAAATTCCTCTCATGATAGAGCTACTTGTTTGCATAATAAAATATGAATGAATGGGTAGGTGATGATGAACCATTAGCATGGGGGAAATCTTGCTTGGCAGTCTCTGTTCTTCTCTCAGACAAGATACTCTTGGGGACAAATTATAGAAGGCACACATTTACTTCATCGGTAAATAAGCACATTTCACCTCTTTTAATGACCCCTTTGTTTGCTCTCCCCTCTGTTTTAGGCTACAACACAGCAGCTGCTGATGCACACCTGGCTTCTGCACTGGGCAGTGCTACTGTCCTCAGCAGGATTCTCACCTTACCATGGAGGCTACTTGAACATACCTGGTGAGAAGAAAACTCCTAAACTGGTTCAACTCAGCCAGGAGTGCAGTTTTGTTTTCAACAGCAGCTTTCCTGTTTGTGTTAGGCCACGAAAGCATTAACCATGACAAACAATTTAGACACAAACTGAAGATTAAAGATTGCCATTGATCTGTGTTGAGTGTCACAGTGTAATTTCCACGGAGGAAATGTCACTCCTTTTACAAATGCAGGCTCACCAGCTTCAAGACAGCATTTTCATGCTAGCAGAACAGAGGACAGCAAATAAATTTCTTACGAGCAAGAAAACAGAGGCACAAACAGAAGGGTGAAAAAACAAAGTCTCAGCTAGGGAAGATGTGAGCACTGTGTTCAGCAAAAACTTTCTACAGTAAAAGCAGTTAAGCTGTGGGACATAACCCCAGGGAAAAGATCATGAGTTTTTAAAGACAGAGGAAGCAAACATATGTCAGGAATAAGAAGGACTTTAGGGACAAGGGATGACCTCTGAGCCTCTTCCAATCCTACCTCCTTTGGTCCTGTGATGCACAGTCACAACACAAAAATGTAATAAACAAAAGCAAAAGGAAAGGAGTAATGGAGGACACTTTAGATGGTAGTCAGCAAACCACCTCCCAAAGTCTGAAGGGTTGTCAAAGTTTCCTCAGGAAGTGACAAAGACAAGAAATTTGCCTTAGTCGTAAACCTGGCAATCCCTTGTGCGGTTGCCACACACAATTATGTCAGGATTTGGCAGAGAGTTGTAAATCGCTCCTCCAGCCCACATAAAGAAAATGTTGGGAGCTAAGGCACAGGGCACTCGGCAGCCACAGACAGATTAGGAAACCTGGCAGCTGCACAGCCAGCCACATTTCAGCACTAAAGCACAGGCTCAGGAACACAGCAGCTCCCCTACACTCCTTTCTCCTCCAGCCCTTCAACAAGGTGCCCACACAGAAACACCACGCAAATCAAATGAGAGCCACACTTGATTTCACCACGTAGACTTAGCTGTAGCTAAAACGTGCTCAGACCCAGAAGCATGTGGCATCTAACACAGGGACAACTGCTGGGAACAAACAACAAACTGGACTGAGAGACCAGGCAGAGTCAGGGGTAACAAGACAGGACTTGGAGCAGAGCTCAGAGCGCAAAGCATTTGCACTCAGGAAGATGAACACCTTCACATGCAGACACCTCACTGCTCAGCAGCAATAATTTACTGGAGGAAGTCATTTAGGAGCAGGCTTGAGGACACTTGCATAGCAACATACTAAAGACAGCTGTTCAATTCCACCTCAGTGGCTCCTACAGCTGAGGCTTCGAGGCACTGGACAATTAGGCAGGCATCCTGCTCCTGCTACCCCACTGGCAAACTGGGACCGTCCCTTCTCAAAGAGCTCTGCAATCAAAAAAGCCTTCCTTCCACACTGACTCACTCCCATCCTCCTGCTGCCCCAGATTTCCCCTCTGCCCTTCTCATGCTGGTGTCTCCTTCAACAGCTACAAATCCCATAACCATCATCTTGCACCACCCCTGGCTGCTCCAAATCACTCCCACGACACCCACAGAGAGTTTTTAAAACCCCAAGATACTCTGGAGGAGGAAGTAAAGAAACACAGGTACCGAAATCCCGTTTTGTTAGGTTAATGCTGAAAACTAGAGGCCAGGCTCCCTTCTGGCAATGTGGGGCTACATCCAGGAGCCAATAACCTACTCCCCATCTCTAGTGCAATGGCTCCAGGCCACTCGCTGACCCTGGAGTACTGCACTGGCCTGTAGGGCCACAATGTGAACCACAGCTTTGCTTTTTCTATTCCTCTTCATGATCTTCCCACTAGACCCTCTACAGCCAAATGGGGCTTCAGAGCTTGTGGAGAAGCTGGCTTTTCAATTTTTCCCCATTGGGAAATTCTGAACAGGCAGGAACAGCCCAAGCCCAGGCCCTCTGCACAGCTTAAGGCCAGAAACTGCCAGTGATCCTCCTGTCTGATCCAGAGGTGCAGCCTAGGGCTGTGTCCAGGAGTAGGGAGGGGTATGGGTTTACAAACAAGTTTAATCCATATTTCTAACAAGGATAAGAACTTGTCTTAGGACTAGGACATGCCAGACTTGACTGATTATCAAGGGATCTACAACGTACAATGCAGATTAACCTACCAGATCCAGGACCTGCTGATAAAAACAACTGTCAAGATTTCTTTTGGCAGATCTGAGAATGTATTTTTGAGTTGCCATTCAGCTTTCAAGCAGATCAGAAGATTAATGACTGCATTTGTTCGTGCAGACAGGTATGGAGCTTCCCTGCTCTAGATATGTCTGAACTTCTTGAGGGGATTCATCATCTGAAGGATTCCTCTCTTTTGGGAAAACAGTGTCAGTCTCCATAGTAAATGAGATGTCTGTGATCAGAAGTAAAAGGTTTTCTAGGACTATGCCCTCTTAAAACTCAAAGAAGGAACATCTCACTAATTACTAAGTGACTATAACTACAGACACATCTCCCTAACTGCTACCACTGCCAGCCCGTCATTTTAACGAATCAACAGAGTAATTGCATACTCCTAGTGACACAGAGCTGCATTATAGGTTTCTTTTCCTGTCTAAAAAAATAAAAAAATAAATAAAATTTAAAAATAAATTCAATTAAACAATTTCTTTACCAAACCTCCAGTAAGTTTTAATGTTACAAAACATCAATAAATTATGGGCATGAAGAATCTCATTCCACAAGATACTTCATCTCTATAACACAGCAACATTTTCTGCTGGAGAACAAAACACATCCACATATCCTACCACAGACTCCTCATGTTTGTACAAACCACATTTATTTTTGTCACTATGCCATTTTAAAAGTTGAAGGCAGGAATTCTAACCAAGAAAGGAGGAATGGTCACTGCCAAATACTTTGGGTTGAACTATCCAGTGCCCTGGCACTGCATCCTGGCAAGAACTACTCCAGGGCAAGGTACCCACTCCTGCTGGGCTAAGTGTCAACACAAATCAGAGAGAACTGGAGCATCTATTTGTGTTTGGTTTTCAAATATTCAACTCACTTAGATGGCATGAAAGCAAATTCACTCTAAAACGCCTTCATTCCTGCAGCTTCCCTAAGTGCTTATGGAGATGTCGGCCAAAAGCACCTGAACTTGCACCGGATAATTTGAGATGTTTGACTTTTCGAAAGAACTTGTGTACTGGAGTAGCGATGCTCTGCCAGGAGAGGTGGTTCTGCTCTGCGGCGGTGTTTGTCCCAAGCTGGTGGGCACATTTTGCCGGGAAGCTTCCTCGGTGCCGGGCAGAGAGGGGCAGGCGCAGCCAAAGTGCAGAGCTAAGCACATTGTTGCTCCAGATGTGAAACGCACGCGCGAGATCGCCAAAAAAAAAAGCGAAGGAAAAAAAAAATTTAA
>VWZN01010557.1:15197-32687 GCA_013396955.1 Regulus satrapa | reverse complement strand
ACATGTAATAATGACATCCCCTTCAGTCTTTTCTGAGGTCCAGAGTCTCTCCGTCGTAAGAGAGCTGCTCCAGACCCCTAATAATCTTTGTGTGACTTCGCTGGACCTCCTCCTGGAGCTCCTTGTCTTTCTTGTGCTGCAGGATAAATATGAGCTATTGTGAGGAAAACAGTCTGTGAGAGATGGCACCCTGCATGGGGCTGTGCATATGCTTATTCCTACACACCATGTGCTGGGCTAGGCACGGGATGGGGATNTTTGTTTATTTGTTTTTATTAGGTAAAATTGCTAAAGGGAATTGAGGAAAATCTTGATAAGTCATTGTGAGATTACTGGCAGGTCATTAGATGCTTCCTGGCAATAAACTGTTGTGGCATTCATTATAACACTAATTAGTTCCACACGGAGTCCTGCACTCACACCAATAGGCTGGTTGGAGATGTTTGCCCTCTTCCAGAGAGCCCAAATCCTAGGCCAAGGAAATGCCTGGAGCAGAGCAGTTGTCATTCCCATGGAGGAAAGCTCAAAGTATTGCTAGCAGAGTATTCACAGCCTGTCAGGAGAGAGATTAGCAAAAGAGAGACATCAAAGGAGAGGATGATCAGAGAGATGTTTTTGATTCAATTAAGCACTTTTTTTTTTTTTTTTTTTTTAAGGAGAATTTAGCAGAGAAACAAAATACAGCAGGTTTTCAGATAACAAGTACAGAATATTGCAGGGATTCTGGCTGCTCATTGTCTTTCCACAAGAATGCATTATACACTAAAGTACTTCAATAAGCAAATGGGATACACTCCCTGGTGCAGAAAAATTACAGTTCGCACTCAGGACATTCAGTTTAAAGCAGGTTCCAATTAGTTTTACAAATTTCAGCCAGTAATTAGTTCTACAACTTGACAGAAGATACAAATTTTTAAGGTTTTATGCCATTTCACCCAGTGTAGTGGTTCAGGATCACCTTTACATAGATTCTTTTAGGGGTTTCATGATGCTTTAAAAATTTTCTGTATCTTTCATGCATCTTATTAATCATCTATCCCTTTCCTTTGGTCCAGATGTTGTTATTCTTGAAGTCTGGGATTTTTTCATTACTGTGTGCATGAAACTTTATGCCACTGGAATTAATTTCAGCAAGATGCACTGGAACTACATTATCATGGAATCATAGAATGGCTTGGGTTGGAATGGTCCTGAAAGATCATCTAGTCCCAAGCCCCACTGCCATGGGCAGGGACACCTACCTGGGGTGTTCCTTTCATCCTACCTGGGGGAAATTCCTCAAATATGCACCAGTGAAACAGGAGCTCTCACTAAAAGAAATTACAGCCCAGACCTCAAAAGTTTCTTGTTGAATAAGAACAAAGAACTAATTAGCTATTTAGAAGCAAGCAGACTGTTTTAAACAGTCCTACAAAGATGACCCAGTGTTTCAGGCTGAAACAGCAGAAGAGAGGTTGTTAAGGGTAATTTTATTGTACAGTCAAAAAATCTAAAGAGCCAAACAAAAATTAACAACCAGAGTAAAAAGTAACATATAGTACTTGTCTATACGAAGAGCCTATGAGCAACAAAAAAAGTATCCCCAAAAATGTTGGGTATCCCCAAAATTAGAGAGATAAGAAGGGAGAAAAACAACAAACAGACTTGTGTTCCGGTATTTAAAAAAGCTACTGACGCTCATTCTTCCAGGAACTGGTATAATCCTTGTGTTTGTCTGCATGAAAGACACTGTGGTCAGGAAAACATTTTTGCAGAATTGGTCATGTTGCAGTGTTTTCAAATGGCTGGTTTAAAATAAAGAAAAACAAGTCTTTGCATCCCAGAAGTTTTCTTTCTTTTTTTTTTTTTTTACATTCTTCCTTTTGTAGCATTTTATTCAATGAATAATTGCAAGTTTTGAATCAATGGTGAATCAATCTCCTTTCTACCCAACTCTGTTTTGGTTTTGGGAAGTACAAAGCCGAGTGGCTTTAATTTTCAGCAGCCTTCCTCTAGAGCTTCAAGTTCTGGTGTGGTGTCCTCCAGTGGTCTGGAGCAATGGCAGCTGGGGCTGCTGCTGCCTTTCTCTTCGCCCCTACTCACATGTGTCTGCCCCAGTGTGGCTCATGCTGGTAGAAAATTACTCCTATGTTTAAAAGTTCCTATGACTTCAGCCTCCTCCTCTCTAGAAGTGGTGTAGTGGTATTTAGTGAGCCTGTATTGGTAGGAAACTGGATGCTTTTGAGGTTCTGGCGGTGTCTGTAAGCTTATGAAGGCATCGACACATTCCCCCCTCCTGCTTTCTTTCTCTGTGAGTGATATAGGTAGAGAAAGATCCATCCAAGACCCTGATGTGTACACAGCTCCTAAAACTGCTGTTGTCTGTCCCAAAAACTGATGAGTTACTTCCTTTCTCCCATGTTACTTCCCCTCTGGATTTTTTGGCAAGCATCTTTCTCACACAAAAATGTTATCCCTCCTCTTCACTGGTGAATTCAATCCAGACCCTCCTACTATGGGCTGCCATCCCAGCTCTTATTCCCAAGGCAGGGAACAGGAGGCAAGTTAACTCCCTGCTGCCCAGGAAGAAATGCCTCTGCATCCCTTGGATGACACAAACTTGCAGTATAGTAATGACTGCCACCACAGAAATCTTTCTGGTGCTTGCCCAAGAAACTGCCAAAATCTCTTAAAAGGAAAGCAGCTGCTGCTGAGCAAGCTGTTCCTTGAGTGGGAGGAGCAGCTTCCAGCTCCTAGATCCCATGCAAAATCCAATGGTTATGAAATGGCTAAAATTCTGGGAGATGCTATTTTTGTTTGTTTGTTTACTTGATCAAAGCAAATGTTTACTTAATAAAAGCTTGCTTTCTTAAACAAAGGCTAGAGAAGGACTGTCCTGGAAGGGCATCATGAGAGTCCCGAGACATAAAAACCAGAGAAGCACAGGAATGACCTGGTGGAAATAAGAGCATGATTCTGATTTCAGCTACACAGGTCTTAAGGAACAGCAATTTTCTTTTTTATTGGGTTTTTTTTAAGCTTGAGAAGGGTTATTCCACTTCATTGCATATGCAAAAAGTGAATTAGGTTCTTCATAACCCACTAGTTCCAGCATTAATGCCAGGAGAGTATGTAGCTGGCTGCTCCTTCACTTTTTTGTATTGTTGCTTCATGTTTTAACATCGCTTTATGGCAGTTGAATGGTCCAGTCGCTCCCTTCTGAGGAGAAAAATCTGCTGGAAAAGGTTAGAGGGGAGTAAACCTCTGCAAGATCCTACTTGCAGCTTGCCTGCCAAGAACATCGAAAAGCAGCATTGTTGCTGTTGAGAGGAACCTGGGAGTTGTTTGTGCAAAGCTTATCAGCGTGCTTCTTTGTTGGACCTTGTAGCAGATGCACTGTTCCTAAAGTGCTTGGGAAACATTTTGGCATCTCTGTCAGTAGAGATGAATGTTGGTCAAGAGGGTCAAGTTTACTCTCCTTATTCACTGCTAATCCCCAAAACAATCTCCTATCAAAGGAGTGAAAAGTGATGCAAGACTTCTCATTCATTGCAAGTGATGTCCCATAGCCTCAAGCTGGTGATAGTGCAACATTTCTCCACTGTTAGATGGGGAAAGATTAAAACAAACACCTTTTTGCTTACATCGGAGAAACAGAAGCTGAGGTACAACTTGAGAACACTGCAAATATCATGGCAAATTAAGCACCAAGAAGGGACAAAAACTAGCTAAAGCAAAATATTGGGTCAATTAAAAAATAGACGTAAATTAGCTTCAGATGGATTTAGTCTGGGAAATAGGAGAAGGGTTTTCTAAGTCTTTGAAAAGCTCAATCAGAGCAACAAATGAAAATTAAACTAATTCAGAGGAACAGCCTTAAAGAGGTAAAAAGAAATTTCTGAAGTGTTCTGGAAAAGCAGAAGTTAAGACTTAGTGATCCCACAGATTATTTGTCCATATTGCTAAGTAAATTGGCCAGTGAGCTGGGTTTGGCTGGGGTAGAGTTAATTTTCTTCCCAGTGGCTGGGATGCGGCTGTGTTTTGGATTTGCGCTGAACGAAAATTACTAGGGTTGATAATATAGACATGTCTTTGTAATTGCTGTGCAGGGCTTACACAGATCCAAGGCCTTTTCCACTCTTCATACATCTATGCTGGGGAGGAGGCTGGGAGCACGTGGGAAACTGGAGGAGATGCCAATTGACCAAAGGAATGTTTATATGACATCATGCTCAGTGTATAAATTGTGGCGATAAGGAGGAAGGGGGGGGACAGTTGGAGTGATGGTGGCTGTCTTCCCAAGTCACTGCCATGCTGGAGGTGGTCGAACACCTGCCTGCCCATGGGAACCAGTGAATTCATTCCCCTTTTTGCTTTGCTTGCGTGCGCAGCGTTTGCTTTCTGTATTAAATGGTCTTTATGCAAACTCATGAGTTTTACAGCTTTTACCCTTCTGATTCTCTCCCCAGTCCCACTGGTTGGGGAGAGAGTGAGTGGCTGCCTGGGGCTTGACAGCCATGACAGCTGGTCAACACCAACTGTTGAGATTGGACATCAGGTCACAGAGGAATCCAGTTAGAGCTCTTTCTGCTGAGATTGAAATCACCTATGTGATTTTAAGAAATCAGTCCAGCAAAATCAATCCAGTTGCTGCATCCTGTAAATTCCTTATACTGGGTACATTCATACTGTCAGCTCTTGATGAAAGCTCTGTATCGTATTATCAAACTCACTTTCAGCAGGAACCTTATGAAAATACTGATGTGAACGCCACAAGGGCGCATGAGTCCTTCGTTATTTATCATTCCATACAAAACCATGCCTGAGCATGCAGGTGTTTGCAGCGTAAACACCAATCCAAACAAAAGTCTATTGTGACTTACTGTACCAAGGCACAGTTCAAAACAGGGGGCCACTGCCTGGGGGATATTCAAGGTTGCAATTTTGTCGTGTCTGTAGCTCATGTAACATGTTCTGTTTTGCAGGTCCTCATTTTGGGCTGCCGGTTTTGAGAACAGTTTGTAAAGTCAGTGTGATTTCTGAATGAGTCCCTGGAGATGATACAAACTGTCTCGGTTTACTTTTGGTGATGCTGACATTGGTTTGCTCGGTTCTTTTCATGCTTCTGGCACAGGTGACACCTGTTACTTGCTGCTTGAAAAGGGAATGTGAAGATCAGCTTCACCCACCTACCGGTTGTCTGGTGGGAGTGATAACTGGAGATCTCTACTTCAAAACTCAGGGAGTCTTTGCAGCAGGTCAGTGATACCTTCTGGCCTTCCAGCTCACTGCAGGAGCAGGCCAGCGAAGTTCTCTTTTTTACACCTGGATTTACTGAATAGACATGCTGTTTCCTTCTAGCAGTGTATTCCACAGTACACTATTCTTGTACAGAGTGGTGCAGTATCTGGTTTACCACCATTAGCTTTGTATGAGGTGAAGGAGCCTGTGTTTACTACCAAATGAAAGGAGAGCATACACAATTCTCCTTTTAATTAAGCTTAGCCTTACAAACTATGAAAAGGGTTTTATATTAAGGCCAAAGTTCTATTGTCGAGCAAGCAGGCTTCTATTGTGCATACTGCCAAGGAGAGATAACAGGGCTCTTATACTCTCAGAAATTTGTCCTGCCAAGTGAGCATCAGGTTTGCCTAAAACATACCCAGCCAGAGAAGGTTTGAACTTCACATTGATTTTTTTCTCATTAAATCTTCAGGCAGTGAATGCACATTGATGGGTGCTTCCTCTGGTTACAGAAGATCCAAAGAGGGACCTTCCAAACGAGGCTCAAATGAAAATGCATCTACCCATCCTGACCCTACAGTAGTTTAGGCAGTGAGAAGGGTGTCTGTAGCCAGCTTGGGGTGTCACTCCTATCTTTTTGTCTGCACCAGTGGAACTGGGTGTTCATTAGGAACAATCATGAGGAAACTGCAAAGGAGAAATTAAAATCCAATTCTAAGCCAGGTGGTGACAGAGGAGGCTTATCTTATGTCTTAGTCTTTAGCCTTACATACTAAAGTTGATTCCTTTGTTTAGATTTAACAGTAAGAGGCATCTTTGCACTCCTGAAAGAAAATAGGAGAATAATATGAGAAAGGAGTTTTAGAGGGAGAAAAATCTGATCATTTTGATGATAAGAAAGAAATTCTCATCAATCCAAAAAATCTACAGCATAAAAAATAGAGTTCTTTTTTTTCCCTTTTGTTTTGTTTCTGCTATGAATAACATTTTTGTGTGTTGAAATGAGTTTAAGTCTGAGTTTGGGAGTATGACCTCCTCTCTTCCTACCACTAGTCTAAACAGCCCTGAAATGCAAAGGATGTTTGATGCAAATTCCAAATTCGCTTTTTGGGTCTATGTAATTTATGAGGATAAATTAACCCTTAAAGAAACCTGCAGTTTTGCAAAGTTTTGACCATACAATTTATAATTATATAGTTTTGACCATATAATTCATAATTATTTAATAATTGCAATTATACAATTTACAATTATTATAGTAATTATTACATTTTTCATTTCAGGACAACTCTTTGCTTAATATTTATTCCAATTTTATTGTACAGTAGTAGTAGCACTGCCTGTTTATGTACCTCAGAATCTGGCTCCAACACAGATAATCTGAGTTTGTTCAAACCTAAAAATAAATAAGAAGTTAGTGTGCTTTGTTTTGTAGGTTTTTTAATGTATATTAATAAAATATTTTACAAGGGGAAAAAGAATACACTGCTTGATCAACAGCTATAATTTTCTAATGAGGAGTATTAATATAGTACTCTCTTCAAATAAGCAATAACTTGTCAGGACCTTAACTGCACCAAAACCAAAACGTGCTGATTACCCTGAAGTAATTAACAGCTACTTGCTCCTCAATAAACTATCTTGAGGAGCAACAACTAGAAATATACACAATGCAGCCTGTGTTATCACTCCAGCTATTTTACCCTCCTTCTCAATCAGTTATTGTGGTTTCTTTAAAGATTGTGAGTGCATTAGGTCCAAAAATCTTCCAGTATGCTAGGAGGCTCTAAACATTATTTTTAGGGCAGTTAGATGCAAAAGAAAAGCTCTATACTAGGTCTGCACTCTAAGGGTCTGCAGACATACCTTCACCACACATAGATCATGGAATCATATCTCTCACTTTCAGAGTTAGAAAAGTTTAAAGAATAGATGAGAATAAAAAAGTAATAGAGTAGTAAGCTATGAAGGTATGGCTCAAAGAGAACTACCACTAATTATCTTCAACAAAGGAATCAGCAAAGTGAAGGTCTATCTGCAGAACAACCTTAAAGAGAAGCTACCATGGTCATAATATTTCTTTATGGTATCAGGAGGGTGGTAAAATGGATTAAAAAATAAATCTCATGCTCTGGCAGAGACAAGATATCATTTCACCAAAACCCAGAAAGAGTCAGAAGTCTCATTTTGGTATTAGAACATATTTTAAAAACATCTAATTCAATTTGTCAAGCCTTGGTTGAAGTGAGTTGGAGCTAGTATGCCAAGTAATTCCTTTCAGTAAGACAGGTGGCTGGAATGGCAATGTGGTCTCTGACCCTCCCCCGATCCAGGTGTTTATGCAGGCATTAGCAAGGGAAGAGTGTAGCCTGTGAGAAATTTGGACTTGATGTGAGACACTATTGTTGACTTAACTTCTGGGCATGTGACTTGACTGTAATTCCTCTTCTAAAAAAGCTCAGATGAACTGAATCCTGGTGGAAATATCCCCTTTGGCTCCTACACAGAGAATGGGAGCACGTGGGCATCTGAGTGACCTAGGCCACAGCAATTTCCAATAGCCTGAAAATTAAGGAGATCAGACCTCTGGAAATTAGAAAGGATCTGGGAAGCTGGGTCCCAAATGATTTGCAGAGAGGATGGGGAAAAATTGAACTACTGCCTGACTTTATCCTGCAGAAGGGAAGGTTGATACTGTGTGAGTTCAAAGACTTCCATCCAGATGCAGAGCTGCCCGAGTCCTGTGTTGTCTCACAACTACAGAAAGTTCGTAATATCTTACTTATTCCAGCACAGGGGTGAGGACACAAAGATGTCCTTGAGGAGGACACCTATGGCACGCCTATTCTTGGACTTGTCACCCAAAAAAAAAATTAAGCTCACACTGGAGGGTTGGTTGATTGGTTTATCTAGTCCAAGGGAAAAAGTATAATATGTGAGTAATCAGGCTCAATGTACATGTGCTGTGTTAGTGGCATATCAGGAGTGAAATGTGGAAGAAAAAAGAATGCAGAGTTTTTTGAAGATAAGATTACCTGAATCCTACCTTAAAGCAAGACATGCTGCTCCCTGCTCTTATCTTCATGAAGGATCTGTCTGCAGATCAAAGAAATAAAATCACGCTACAGTTTCTTTTTTTCAAGATAAGCCAAATTTTTATTCCCTCTCCTCTAACTTGCACTGGCATGCTGTACACCACTTGCTTTTGTGTTTGCTTATCAAAAGGTATCATGAGATAATTAATGCATATAAGCAAGAGCTTTCCAGGAGAAAGAATTTTTCCTTTATTCTCAGGTTCTTAATATCCCGAAGTTTGGTTCCATGGCCATTCTGAGAACTTTACAGATTAACTTTATCATGGGTAGCTGAAGGACACCACAGCAAGTGCAGCCTATTTAACCTGTTTCTCACTGAGGCAAATTACAAACTAAAATATCCCCTGTGTATTTAATCTAATATAAATCTTAAAATACAATTGAGGAAAAGGATGTAATACATTATTTAAAGCTAATCCATTAACTTGTAGGTTAATAGCATCCATACCCTTAAAAAAAATCACAGTTGGTAGGAAATTCTGAGAACTAAATAACATCTTTGGAATATTAGCTCTCTATACACAGGTTTTGCAAAAACAGCAGACTGCTTTTCAAAGCAGAAGTGGAAAGCCCTCTGAAAACACTGTGTTGGCACCGATTCCTGTACCGAATCCTTTCCAGCGCTAGGGGCAGACCTAGAGTCCTTTTAGCTCCTGCTAGCAGAGGAGCTCACCTTGTCCTGTTCTGTCAGATTTGTAGGAATGTGAGTCTTTCAAGATCCTTCTCCTGCATAAAACTTCCTGCTGAAACAGGGCATCCACACACAGCCTTCTTTTCACCAGTTTCCCTTTTATTTCAGTAAGCTGTCCTATCTCACAAATGCACGGATCTTGCCAAGGGAGCAGTTAGGACTGAGAGGTGGTTATGTCCTCTGAGTGCATCTGGGTGGGGACAGCAGGGAAAAAGGCAGAATATTCTGTTCCTACTGTTTAGCAAGCAGTATATGATTTTTTTAAAAAATTAAAATTAAAAAAAAGAAAAAGGGAAAAAAAGGGAAAAATAAAGAAGTAATTCTTGATCAGGAGTCAAAGAAGAATCAAACACAATGTATTTAAACAGGTGTTTCATAAATGTAAGAGCTTGATTTTTAATAATGGAACAACTCAGGACAGGATTATCAGCATGAAGTCCTCTAAGTAGGGCTCAGTTCCTCAGTGTTAGAGCTCCTTGTTCTCAGTACGAGTGGCTTCTTAGTCTCAGAAACAAAATCAGCACTGTGGTTTTCAAACTACTGCCTGGAAGGAGATGTGAACAGGAAGAGTGCAGAGAGGGTGAGGTACATGCATGCAAATGTACAATCAGAGCATACCCAGCTCAGTATGCTTATGGATGCCAAATCAACAGCAAAATTGCATTTAAATAAAAATGTTGCAGCCACTCTGTTAGAGAACAGAATTTCCTTCTGTGTTGCTGCTGCAGAGGATGTCCCTTTAAATCAATGTTATTTTTATTAATTTTTATCGTTTTCTTGCCTTCCAACTGAAAGTCTGACTAAAGTCTGACTGTAGTCTCATTGCCAGTGGAATATCTGAGGGTGAGTTATGCAGCTTTTTTAGTTTTACTTTACTATTTTCAAAGGGGGGTTCACTGGAATAAATGACAGTTGGAAATATACTGAGGTTCTCATGGGCTAAATACATCTTCATTCAGAAAGAAGATTTCCTGTATGCTGTGCTTGACAAACACATTACACTAAATAAGTACTTTGATCCCACCCAAATTCCAATACCACTGTGCATACTTTGTCTGTCTTACTTTATGAATCACTCAATAAAACACACCCAGTTCAAGATATTATTGGCAATGCTGCAGTGTATGTACATTAAATCTCATTTTAAACAGAAACCTTGGAACCTGGAATGTTGCCAGTGCTTGAATCCAAGAAGAATTCGAAATGCATAATATAAAGCTTCTTAATATACCTGACACCCTTTAACTGTTCCCACAGTTAAAAAATATTACAGCTTACATTTGTACCTCAACCAGGCACCTAGGAGGTCAAGCCCTATATGATGGCAAAAGAAAAGAAAATAATAATTTTTATATCAAGTGAGCAAAACTGATTTGGAAATTATTTAGAGAATTAGCCTAGTCAGGAGCTACTTTAGGGCTGTAATTGCTCTTTCACATCTTAGCTAATTTAATTAAACAGAGAAACTATTATTGGATCAGACAGCTCTTAAAACTTTTGGTACCTTCTATTACAAACCATCTGGCCTGTACATAGCCATATTTCTTAACTCGTACTTTATCACTGTCTTCTTCAGAAATTATACATGGGGTTTTGTGTATATTTGTATTCCCTCTACTTTTATGTACATTTATTTCAGACAAAAAAACCTTAATTTTTTGGATTTCCTCCCAGTTCAATAGCTGAAAATTTCATTGTAGCACATGTCAAGAACCATCATTCAGTTCTTCTCTTTATTTTGGATAACCTTCTGGTGGTTGTTTCCTCTCTTATATAATCCTTTCCTCATAGTCTGTAATCCTTTTCTAACACTGTAAATAAGATAAGCATTGCCTTTTTTTTTAATATTTTCAGCCTCCATTTTGAAAGTAACAACAGTTTCAGATGAAATTATTTATTCGGTGAAATAAATCTGCTATATTTGAGTATATATTTGAGTATACTATCTGACTACTCTCCAAATGTTGTGCCACAGTCTGTCCGTGCCTCTGTCCGGTTAATTACATGAAGTGTAATTACACAGTTGCTGATTGAGTTGGAGCAGAAGCAGAATGAGTTCACATCTGCCCTCAAAAGACTGTACAAACACACACATCTGGAGGCTGCCTCCTCCTGAGGTTTAAAATACACGTGTGTAACTGACCCTGAAATTCAGTGTTCTTCCTGCAAGAGCCAGGGTTATCTAAACAAAGGGTTCTTAGGAAGTAACCTCTTGACTTCTCCACCCCTCACAGTTTTAAGGATTGACAGGTCCTAGCAATTGCACAGATCAGGATAACAAGCCGTGTCCCAAAACAATCATTCTCCTGACATGCCTCCCACTGGCACCTACCACCCTTCAGATCAGCAAAAAAAGAGTTTGGCTGCCTGCACAGGCATGTACCCAGTCCTCCCTGACTAAATGGATTACACCGTTGCTGGCTGAATAGGGTGCCAAAAAGACTTCCAGACAGCTCATATTCATGTGGGTTAAGAAAGAGTGCTACTCCTGAGTCCCACCTAAGTCCAGTTAAAATATGACAAAGGTCTTCAGACAAGGTGCCAGACTCCACTTCTGCCAGGATTTAGGTTTTGTTTCTGTTTTATTTTGGGAAAAAACAACATGAGTATAAGAAAATAAGCATGAGGGTTCAAAAACAGAATTAAATGTGCTGAGAAGAGTTTGGGATGGAGAGTGGTGGTGAGCGAGTTGGTGGAGAGCTGGTGCCAAAGTAAGAAGAGAAAGGAACTTAGGAAGGCACCAGTTGTAAAGATGTGGAACTCATGGAAAAGGAGGTTTGGGAGTAGTGATAATTCAGTCCCATTGTCCCTTTGAGATATATGCTGGGATCTCAGTAACTCAGCTCTGGTTCTCAAGAATGAGGGCCATTTAAAAAAGTGTGCAAATTTAAACTCAGTAGACCAGGAAGCAAAGGAGTGAATAAATGCAAATACATTGATCTGAATATTAGGTTAGGTATTTCCAGGCAGGGATTAGTTGGGTGGGGAATGGAGACTGTGTGGGCTGAGGAAAGGCTGGAGAGCCTGGCTGGCCCAAGGGCTAATCTAACAGGGAGGGTCCAGCCTGGCATACAACTGAGAGCTGGCACATCAGGAACAATGCATTAGATTACTACTGTCATGTATGCAACGGCATCAGAGAGCAAAAAATAGCACAGGTTTGTTGTGTTTTTTTGTTTTGTTTGGTTTGGTTTTGGGGTTTTTTTTTGTTTGGGTTTTTTTTTTTTTTGCATGTATATTTTATTTTATGCACTAATTGCCATCTCAGGCCTCAAGCAGTATCAAGCATATCACTTTGCTTCCTTTGTTCTCTGTTTCTTTACCTGTAAGATGAGAATAATTTATTTACTTTCAAAATGATTTGGAGATCTAGGATGAAGGGTTGGGGGATAAATGTACCTGCTACAATAGTGTCCCAGCTGCACATATAGCAGCTGGTGGTTGCTGGAAATTCTTGAAATAGCCAAAATTCACCCTTTTTTTCTTTTACCAAAGCAAACAAAAACAAAATAACAAAACAAATAAATGCTCTCACCCCTTAAAAAAAAAAAAAAAATCAACAAATTCCCTCCCCAGGCAATTCAGTGAGAAGATTTGGTTTCTGGTTGCTCAGTCTTGTTCTCTTCTGATATGACAGTGAGATAGACACCTCTGAGAACCAGGAAATCCAGAGCTAGCGTAGAGCAGTACAACCTGAACTCTGCATTGTTTGATCAGTGATTCAGTCTTCCTGTAACATACATATGCATGACACTGTGACTCCTGAAGCCGAACAGCTCAGAGCTGCAGCATTAAATGCTCTTAAAGGAAAACTTTCTTTTAAGTGCACTTAAAGGAAAACCTGTGTCCAGGTGAGTGCTACTAAAATGAGGAATCCTGCATATATGCTGCAGTCAAGCTCTGAGACCCATCTCCTTCAAACAGCCTCTGATGCAGTAATTATTTGTGCTCTTTCACATCAACTTCAGCACCTGAAGGGTCAGAGGCAGACAGAGACTTTCACGTCACTGCTACTGGGATGACGACCACTCTCTCTTTGGACTTTGGCCAAAGGAGTTGTGGATATAGCCACTGGTCATGGTCTTAATTGAAAAATGAGGCATTAGGACTTTTCTCCCGACTTTTGCCCACACAGCTGCCATCTCCATGCCACCAACCAGTGCAAGAGATTTGCTTGCAAATCACCTGCAAGCTCCAGGTGCAGCCTTAATTCCACACTAGGATGTACCTCAGGTGGGTATTTACTAGTTTTAAGAGGTTTGAGTGTCACTTGAGCTTGCCACAGAATTTGTTGCTGACCTGGAATGACATGAGAAACCCACCTTTATATTAACCAGGCTCTTTCTCAGTGAATTTAAGCATTAATTTATTCAGGGTTGGCATACTGTGTGCTTAAAATCCTTCTGCAAGGCCTTCTCTGACGGCAGTGGGTAGTTGAACTTTAATGCTAAGATTTGCCAGTAGTCTCCTGCTCAAACTCTTACCCAGGAAAGAGGAAAAATTAAATAAAATGGAGTGATGCACAGTTTAAACATTTTGCAACTACAGGGGATATAGATATATTTAAAAACCCCGCAAAACAAACAAACAAACCCTCACCCCTCTCTGGTATTTTTATTGGAGAGGGAAAAAAGAACAGGAGTAGGGAAGGGGAGAAGAAAAAGGGAAAGAGAAAGTGAAACATTTTATGATGAACACATCTTTTTAGCAGAAATGCTTTACTGTATTTTCAAATGCAAATTGACTGCCAATCCCAGACTTCAGCCACTGGGTTTTCATATGTATCCATGCACATTAAATACACGTGTGTGTGCTTATGTGTCTATATGTATCTTAATCTGTATATTTAGTTATGGGCCAAATGTGGTTAAATACTGTGTAAAGAACAAAACAAAATGAAAAGAAAGCAAAGAGAGAATGGTTGAACCATCAAGGTCAACACATGCAGGCAGACAGAATCCTGGAGGTGGCCAAAAAGACAATGAGTCAGGATTACTCAAGAAGATAAGCATTGCCTTGGTGCAGCAGCAGTCTAACCCTGATCCATTTCTTGATAGGCTTTACAGGAAAAGAGAATTTTGTGGAGGAATTCAAAGGAGGATAGAGAGATTGCTGTGCAGATATTTATGGGAAGCTCTTCCCACACATCAAGGTAACCTGTGAGAAATGCAAAGCAAGTTAATGTATGGACATTGAAAGCTGACATGATCTGATTTGACCTGTTTCTTCAAGCAAATGAGCAAAAATAGATAATAATACCTTAGATAATAAATGAAATAACATGGGTGAGTTCCATGTGCAGCAGTGGTTTTGGGCCTGAGGTCCTTATACCCGGGATAATTTTAATTGAAAAGATTTCACCATTCAAACTACAGAATAACTTGTTGCAAGTATGTCTGGGTGGATGTTCAGTATCTTGTGTTTAACGAGCAAGTTTGAAAGGATTTATGTAGTACTTTATGTAAATACTACACTTTTACTTTATGGAAATGTCTTGCTGATTGCCATGGACTTTTTTGAGATACATCATGTAGATAACAATGCAGGTGTCTCGTATCGCGTGCAAAGGATCTTGTCAAGGAGACTTCCATTTGTATCTTTCCATCCCTAGCTTGAAGCAGTGGTGTAGTGTTTAAAGTGTGTTTTTTTATCTTGAGATGGAGTGTGAGAATGTGAGTTTATCATTCTTCAGTCCTCTACTTCCCAGTGCCTGTAAGGGTACTTAAGCTGACTATGAGAACTCCGGCACAAAATCCACTGGAACATTTTGGCAGGTGTTACATTACTTGCTCCTTAACGTGTCTCGTCTAATAAAACAAGTCTGCCATGAAAATTTTCTTCCATAATTAGGTGTGCTGGTTTGGATGAGCCACTCATCTGCAAGAGTCAGCATCTGTCCTACACTTACAAGGTTCTCTGTCTGCCTCATCTGTGACTGGTGGCAGGGAATCCTACCATCAAGTTGAACTTTGGATTAGGCCCAGAGAGAGTACCTCTGGATTGAATGAGGTCAACAAGTTTAGAAATACCTGGTTACTTATTCATTAAATGGGATTTTTTGTCATGTGTTGGCATGAAGCAATTTTTTGTTGTTGTTGTTTGTTTTAATTAAATTATTTTCCTCCTTCCATGCATGTGTCACTGCATGGGCCAAAGGTTTTGCCAGAGTTCCTATTCACAGAGGAAGAGATCTTTCCGTGCTGGAACCAACTGTGCCTGAGGAACAGGCACAGGAAAGTCTGATGGTCTACAGGTAACACCAAGCACAAAACCCCCTGCAATTCTGAACAATTATAATTTGTAACACACTGATTCTTGTTATTCGTGCTACTTAAATACCACGTGGTCCTGCCTACAGAGAAAGAACCAACAAACACTGAAGATCATAAGCGCATAGGAAGATCCAAAAGTAATTTATATGATCTTATGTTCAGTATGACTGCTTGCAATTGTCGTTGCTTTATTCTATAAATTATACTTCCTCTCTTTAAACAAATACACACACAGAAATTTAAAAAAAAAATCCTAAATACTCTAGAGGCAGTTATATATGGAACAATAATTAATTGATGATAATTAACACTATTAATACACTTTTAAGAGCAATAATTCTGGTAATTGTAAACCCATTTGTCATAGACGTATCTGATTAAGTTCTCCTTATGATGATAACTCTAATAATGCTTAAGGTAGCTTTGATGCTCTCAGACCACAGTAATCTATGGCTTGTGAGCATCAGTGCCTTTTCCTAAATGGTTGGAAAAAGGAGTCAGACCCCTGGATTCAGTCAGTAAAATGAAGTGCATCACATTTTAGTTATGAGATTCTTAGATTCACTTTTACTGAATTCACTGGGAGCAGAACTGATTGTGGTGAACAGTGCAGAGGACATGCGAGAAAACTTCCTGGGAATAACCTGGAGTAATAAAGATAATAAAATGGGATCTTGAAGTACACCTAACTTTGCTGTGCTAAGTCTATTGCTATCACATTCACCATTGCCAGAGATTTGTGATGTCAAATATTTCCCCTGAATCTCTTCTTAAATTACACTGGCAGAGAATAGCATGGTTCATATAACTTAGTCATGGTGAATTTGCTTGATTTACTCAGATTTTGAGGTTATATATCTGAACAAAAGAAAATGTTAGACAATCAGTATCCAGTAGGCCTCGGTGGCTCATCCAAAGATTGAACAGGTGTGAAATAGGACAGAGCTTGTTCTACAGGATTGTAAGGAAAAGGATGTATGGATTTTAAAAGAAGATTACACCTTTTCATTCACCATGGCAAAGAGAATGAATGGCTATGGAGATTAAATCCTTGTACAATTTATCAAATAAAGCAAAAAATTGTTAAAAAGCACCTTACAAGACATACTATCAAACACACTGTTAAAAATAGTGCTAATGAAAGGGCAATATCCCGTCTGTTTAAGCCGTGGGATCCCAGCTGCAGAAACTTGGCAATTCATAGGAGGAGGATGCTCATGGGCTACACTGTGTCACAGAATCATTAGGGTTGGAAGGGAACCTCTGGAGATCATCTGGTCCAAACCCCCAGTGGAGGCAGGGCCACTAGAGCAGGTTACACAGGAACACATCCAGGTGGGTGTTGAATGTCTCCAGAGAGGGAGACTCCACAACCTCTCTGGAGAGCCTCTGCCACCTAAGTGTGCTCTGCCATCCTAAGTGCAAAGTTCTTCCTCATGTAGAGGTGAAATTTCTTGTGTTTCAGTTTATTATGGCATTGCTCATCATCCTGTCCCTGGGAACCACAAAAAATAGTCTAGAACCATTATCTTACCACCTGCCTTTGAAATAGTTATATGCATTAATGAGATCACCTCTCAGTCTCCTCTTCTTTAGACCAAACATGCCCAGCTTCCACAGTCTCTCCCATGAGTGACGCTCCTGACTCCTAACAATCTTTGTAGCCCTCCCCTGGACCCTAGTAGCTCGTTGTCTGTCTTATGAGAAGCCCAGAACTGGACACAGCACCGAAGATCAGACTCCACCAGTGGCAAGTACAAGAGGAGGAGGATCACCTCTCTGGACTAGCTGGCCACACTGTGCTCTCTGGTAGGTCATGGAACTTTTCCCCCGGGTAACCCCACGACGGCAAGGATTTCTGCTACCGCTTCTGGAAGCGACCCTACGGTGATCAGGGCGAGGAGCACCTTTGGGGCCCTTCCTCCAGGCGACCCCGCAACACCCCAACTTCACGGCAGGGGAAGCTGCATGCCCTCGCCTCAGCCCGGCGAGGCGGGCGGCAGGAGGAGCCCGAGCCCTAGCCCCGATTTGGCGGCGGAGCGTGGCGTGCAGGTGAGCGGAACGGGGCGTGTGGCCAAGCCCGGGCGCTCTCCAGCCCCAGGGCCAGCCCGGGCGGCTCCGGCCGTGAGTCAGAGCGCGGGGAGGGGAGGCGCGGCCGCCGAAGCGCCCGAGCAGCGAGCGAGCGAGAGCGGCTCCGCCGGGCGGAGGC
>VWZN01010556.1:4814-14951 GCA_013396955.1 Regulus satrapa | reverse complement strand
TGATAGTGTCACAATTACACTTCAGGTGTATCTCTAAATATTGAAACAAATATAAACTATTTATTTTGTTTTAAAATTAATATTTTTGTAAAAGACCCACAGTAATGTGGCTCTACTTATTGTAGTGAATTTTATAATGCATTTATAATTTCATAATAAGCATAACTGGTTTTTAATGCTGTTACTTTTAGAAATCAATATAATAGGTTTTTTAAAGATCTTTGCTGTAACTCAAATCTATGTAACAAAAATTACTATTATTTTTTACTTAATAAAATTTCTTCTATTTGCAAACTTGCTGACCTTGAATATAATACATGCAAATGAGATACTGCTGCTTTTTAGGTAAATGTATATGTACAAGGAGACAGCAATAACCAATTTACCTGCTGACATTTTTGGTACTGACGGGCCTTGCAAACCTCAGATAGATTCAAAATTCCAGCAGAGTGAATCAGTAGCATACATGAATTCCTAGGAGAATACTTGGAAGTAATAGAAATCTGTTATTTACTATTCTATTACAAAATGCTTCCACTTTAGGCTGGCTCCTTTATTTGCTTTGCCAATGATTAAATTTACTTTGGGCCTCTCATGCTGTTTTGTGTGAAGAAAACCAGTCAAAATTGTATTCTTGGTATTGTGTGGCAAAGCCTTATAACATATCCAGCAAGTGGCCAAGAAAGAGGTTAGTGCTCAATGCCTTTTTATTTGTGATGTCTTCTATCCTTCAAAGGGAGGAGGAATTGATGTTTGCAAGATAATTGATTTCACCCAACTATGTTTCAAACCAACTGTACTGTTGAAATGAAAACCATTAATAGCTCTGTTCCATGTAAATGCTGAGCTAGTTAATTTTCATCAACTTGCAAATGTCACTAATTTTCACTAACACAGAGTGCTCTATAAAGGTGATTCGAATCCATTTTTTCACTGAAGACAAAAACAGTATTCCTTGGCATATATCTTGACCTTTTAATTGAGTTCATCATCTTTTATAAGTCATATGTAGCGCCGTGATCTTTTAGCAGAAAGTAGAAACACAGGAAAGGCAGGGACAGTAAAGACATTGGGCAGATCTGTTTGCTATGCTTAGCTTAACTTCAGCTTGGATAGCATAAATCTGTGAAGTATGAATGAAAAAATTAAGAGCAATTAAGCTCTTGTTGATTTGGAAAGTTTTGGGCTGGATACCAGCTAAGCATTAGGGGGGATAACACTTCTTTCTAAAATGGCATTCTTTATTTCCTGTGTCTCACAGACTGATTTTCTAGTTTCAACCTGGCCTGAATTTTCATGAAATATTATTTTATTCCATATTTTGAAAAAAAAAAAAAAATTGTCTAAGCAATTTTTATTTTTATAATTCCTTCTTTACATTCTTTTGTGCTGAGATACAAATACACTCAGAACAGTATGTTGTAAATTCAGATATTCTGCCCCCCTGCAGAATAACAAACAATAGTCTTACTAAACAGCAAGACACATCTTGCAAAAATGCTATTTGATTTTAATATGATCTTACTTCTGCAAGGATGATGGTGTAGAAAACTTTAATTTTTATAAGATATTTATGTTGCAGAAGAGTCCTGAAATGAAATTAAATGAAATGAAAGAGGTCTTGTTCACGTTACTTTAAACAGAAGATCCTACACAAGAGATTTTATCAGAGACCATAAAGTAGAATTGTCAAAGCATATTTCCTTCTTCTTCTGAAATGAAATAACACTTGCAATCTGAAAAAAATTATAAAGGTAATGAAATTAATTTGTATTGTTTTAATCAGAATTAAAAGGCTTTCAACTATTAACTGAAATATTAACTTTAAACTAAAGTTAATATTAGTTACTTATTAATAAGTAACTAAATTATTACTAAATAACTAAATTAAGAGTTATTAATTTAGTTAAAATTAACAACAATTAAAATCTAGAAAATGCTTTCTGGAGAATGTTGGTTATTTCAGCAGGACTCAGGTTTACTTGAAAATTTCATAACTTAAGATTAATAGAAATCTTCTCATTAATAAATTTCAGTGTAAATTGCTGTCTAGTTGAATACAAAATCTTCTATTCCAGATATCTTAACTCTGACATTTTCTGAGGATAAGGCAGATTGTCTCACCTCATTTAAGCTTTCATTTTCAACTGTTTTTCACAGAAGTCAGGCAGTTGTATGTGTCTTTGAGAAACTTAGTCTAGTGGAAGACATCTCTTCTCATGACAAGGGGGTTGGAGTTAGGTGATGTTATCTTCCAACACAAGCCATTCTATAATTCTGTGTAGAAGCAGGGATACTAAAAGCAGAGTATTCAGGTCAGAGAACCCTAAAAATAACTGTAATTGCATGCTCATAGGGATTTGGAAGCCTGCTAAATTCCCACTAATACTTAGTCCTCAAGGGAATTAGATTCTGTTCAGTATGAGAATTTATTAAAACTGATGAGCAGTAAAGGAACAAAAATATGATAATACTCTTAATAATAAATGAAACACTTACTACACTTTAAAGACACTTTTAAAGATGTAGTTAATTGTAAGTTTATTTTTCAAACTTTGCAAATGTGTTGTAGAGTACAAAAGTCTGGACTATTTTAGAAGGGATTTTCATCCCTATCAGCCCTTGATAAAAGTGAAGTCACAAAAGAAAGAAGTCACACTTTTAAATACTTAGGGAACTTTTAGCCAAAATGGTAAAACCAGTACAGAAAATACGATGCTAATCTTTATTGCTATTCATGAACTGAAAATGTTAAAACCAAGACAGTTCATGATGCAACTAAACTAGTAAAAAGATAAAAGCAACTTTTAAAATATATATGTCTTCAGATAAAGGGTTTCAATAAAGTTGGAGAAATAAAGGTAACATTTTGAAATGTAAATGCCACTTATTTTGCAAATAGCCTCACCACTCTCCTCAGCTTCTCAGGTTTGCTCTTCTCTTCTCTACTAGTCTTAATTTTACCAAGCTGTATCAACAGTTTCATTCCTTGCCACTCATACCCTAAGCATTGCTGTTTCTTACAGCTGTCACTTCTGTACCTCTTCACCTGAACCTTCAGCTCCTTCTGGCTGTTGAGCTTGGACTTGCTATTCCCTGCTCCACTGGGCAGTGCTGGCTGCTCCCCATCTGCCAGTAATGAATGGGCTGCATTACCTTTCATGAGCTTATGAAAGTACCAGTGATAAATACTGCATAATTAACTTTTGTATTTGCATATGGAAGATAAAGAGAACACTCACTTTTTCTGTTGTGGATGAATAAAATATTTTAGGCTTCACTGATTTTAGAGCAAAGCTCAAAGAAATAATATTTCTCAAAAGCTCTCCCCAGAGGAATATAAAGAAAGGATTGTAATTGAAGGATTAATTGTTTTTAAATATATTCTGTTCTGCACATTATATTTGTTTTAATAATCAAATAATTATTATTGATAGCTCTGATTTTACAGTTGTTAGTGGGGATTGCTGTAGGGAGGGTATTGCCTTTAACTGTGGAATCCTATGAAGCATGGGGAATAAATCTTCTGTGAAGAGACAGAATTTTTAGTAAGGAAAAGGTATTATCTTAAAATTCTTTTTTTTTTTTTTTTTCTTGCAGGACCCCAGGTTTTCTGCTGATACCACTGGAACCTGTCATACACAAACACTCCCCCTTACCTGGCCCTTCAGTCTTAGTAGTGAGAAAAAATTCTAATAATGCCTCATTATGCAGAGAAGATGACAAGTTTTAATATAACTGACCTGATCACCATCTCTTGACTGCAGCAGTCCATGTCATTTTCTATCATTATTTATTCCATTTCAATATTCAGTTGTCTCCTATTCCTACTGCATATTCCTCACACTTCTAAACTGTTCTCTGGTATGAAGAATTTGAATTAAATGAACAGATAAACCTTAAGTAGAATTATTATGCAATAGAACTCAGGTAATCTAATGTCAAGTACACACCACAGCTGATTTTCTCCTTTACTGTTCCTTTGTTTTGCAAAAAAAACCAGGTACTTTTCAACCAGAAATAGTCATCAAGACAATCCAAGTTTTAAAGTAAGCAACTTCATAAGATGCCAACACAACCATTCTTGTATTTGATCTGCACCTTTTCTAATTGCAGCAAATTACTTTGCTGTGTCACATTAGATTTTGTGTTGTTGAATTACAATTATTTATTTAAAAGAAGGAAGCTTCACCTTTCTTACCTTTCTTCAAATTTCTTGAATATCAAAATGAATTCTGCTTAGTTGTGGGGTTACGATGTTTTTGTTTGGTTTTTTTTTGTTTGTTTTTGTCTGTTTGTTTGTTTTTAATCTGAGAAGCTAAGGGAAATAGATTCCATTAAGTTAAAAAAATAAAAAGGAAATAAAGCCAATGACATGTAAAAAATACACTATATGGGTGCAAGTCAAGTCAGATATTTATAACTGGCACACCTCAAGTTCATTGCTAAAGTCATCTCCAGCTAGAATCTAGGTCTCTATATATATTTAATGAACATTTTGCCCAGTCTTGAACGTAATAAATAATTTATTCTCTTTGAACTTCCCATGGAAATGGTGTTAAGAGGTAGTCTTTGCCTACAAAATGGCTCTGCTTTACCATTACAAGAGCTGCTCAAAACAACATTATTTATGGAAGAAACACAAGTTCCAGACATTTAACAGTCTTTTATGTTTCAGAGGAAATTCAGAAGTGGGGAAGGAAGCAGATGGTTATGCTACTAAATATGGTGTGCAACAGTGTGATCTGATGACAGGAAAAAAAAAAAAAAAAAAGGCACACGCCACCCTAGCCCATCTTCATCCCCTGATCTCAGTTTCAAGCTCTTTTCCTCATGAGACAAAAATGTAATGAAATTAAATTATGGTCTACTATTATTATTTGTACTTCTAATTAAGTTGAAAAGTGCAGTAACCTTTTTTTTTTTTTTTTTTTTTAAATTTTTAATTTTTCTCCAGATATGGAGGAAAAAATAGTATGAAGAAGCATGATGGCATGGAAGAAAATCTTATAAGAATGTTGAAGCAATGTCAGAAAGAATGAGGACATCTATGTGCTCAGAGGAAGTTTTGTAGTGCAAGAGCACTGATCAAAGTGGTTTCAACATCTGCTGCAGCACACTTCATGTTCCTCAGCTATCCACACTGTGGATGATAGGAGGGAAGAGATTAAAGATTAATGTGACAGCATGGAGAATATGAAGGAAGTTTTTACTTGCCCAGTAGTTTAGTAAGTGTAAAATATAAGTTTATGGAAAAAGAAAGAGACACACAAACAGCTTTGAAAATATGTTAAAGAATTTAAAGAAGGCAACTTGCACATTAGAGAATTAAGAATAAAATGTCAAAAGATACAAACAATAAATTAACTGTGCTATATAGGGTGTCTTCTCAGATATATATTTTTTCCTAGTACTTTCTGAAATGTATTCTGCTGTGTAGATCTTCCACTTTCTGGGACCTTCTGTGTGGTGTTGTTCCTGTCTCAGCAACAGGATATGAGAAGTGTCTTTTCTCTCCACTACTCCCAAGGAGCAGTACCTCTTCTCTGGAATGCTGCAGTTTACCTCCTATATAGTCACCTTGGCCAAGAGGATTCTTCTTAGTTCTTGTAGCTGTAGTTTATGAATCTGAAAGGAGTCACATGTAGACTAACACATTTTTTTTCCCAATATTTTATTAATAGATTTAACTTTCAGAGTCCAGTGAATTAGTAGAATCACTCAAAGTTATACCTTTTAAGTACTAACACAGTTTAATGAAAATAAATCAGATTAATTGAAAATGAAGGAAAAACCCAAAATATTAAATGATACTGCTTACTGACCAGCAAAAATTGTTTGGGAGGTGTTGTTCCCAAATTGCAATGCTTCATACTGGTGATCATCAGGCTGCAAACCTGATGTTCAGACATGAAAGAAATAACCATGTTCCTGGGTCAGAGGAGACTATAAATAAAGCATTATATTATTACTACAGGGCAACACTGAGTAGCTGGTACACATAGCACTGTACCACTCACAAGGATTAGCCTTTCAGACCCTGATTTGCTTTGGTGAGCCTAAATACTGTTGGATCCTCCAGACTCCACGGTTACGTCAGCTCCTGTCTATCGTGTGTGTCCAAACTGCTGCATATGCCAGGCATCATCCCACAGCCTGTTTCTTTGCAGAGTTAATCTTCTGGATCTTGATCTGAAAAGGAAATGTTAGTCTGTAAGGTGTAAGCTTGCAGGTCATTTCATATCAACATTGTAATTATTATGCCTTATTTATCTAAAGTCTGGGATCTCATCATGCTACATTATTATAGAATTAGGAGGGGCAGAAGAGATATGCAGCCTTTAGAACAGGAAGAAGGTGGAGTTTGTATCCTGTCCAAGCTTTGCAGAAGGCAAGTATCTGCAATTTTGAATAAATATTGAAAAATTATGTGTTAAGTGGTCACAAAAAGAGGGAATTATGCTGGTGGAAGAGAATGATGAAAATCACAAGGGAAAAAATAAGACAGTCGTACTAAATATTGACTTTAGAATTATGAAGGATGGAGAGAAAAGCAAAGGAGTGAAATCTGAAAGAAAATATTATTGTTAATTCCGTAATGGGAAAGATCTCCATTATAATTGTACTGTACCCCAATAAAAATAATTTAAAAATATTTTATCATGAACCATTATATAGTGCATTTCAAAGGCAGTCATTGTATGAAGTTTTTTCATTCAGTCATCCATCCATCAATCCTTGTCCTATTAATATATACCCTTGTAAAGAACCCCTCTCCTGCTTTTTTGTAGGGCCCCCTTAGGTACTGGAAGGCTGCCTTGCCTAAACCTTCTTTTCTTCAGGCTAAACAAGCCCAGCTCTCTCAGCCTGTCTCCACAGGGGAGGTGCTCCAGTCCTCTAACCATCCCCCTCTGGATTTGTTCTCACAGGCTGATGCTCGATGCAGCACTCCAGATGAGGTCTCATGAAAGAGGAGTAGAGGGGCAGAATCACTTCACCTGCTGGTCATACTCCTTTTGATGCAGCTCAGGATAGAATTGGCTTACTGGATTGCAAGTGCACATTGCCAGCTTGTGCCCAGCCTCTCACCCACCAGCCCTGCCAGGTCCCTCAGCTCAGCCTCCAGTCTGTAGTGACACAGCGGTTTGCCCCAACCCAGGTGCATCCCCTTGCACTTGGCTTTGTGAACTCCATGGGGTGCCCATAGGTGCAACCTTAATTTTGTCCAGGTTCCTCTGGATGACACCACTTCCTTCAAAAATATGGTACCTATCCTGAAAGTAAAGAAAACATATTAAAATGCTGTGTAAATAGTCATACAAGAAAGAAATTTTCTTAACAGGGTGGGACAAAACTGTGCAGGCACATAGCAAGCGCAGTGGGAAGGGAAGAAGTGCTGCAGCAACATCATGGTGCTTTACTAACCTGAGAAGAAGAAAACAACAAAATAAAAAAGATGAGTGGGCAACTGACGAGTATGCAGAGGATGACAGACAGTGTAGCTTTGGACACAAACTCTGAATTGAATGCTGGCAGATAAAGAGTCTAAACATGACTTACAGGTCTCAGTAGTTTGAGGTAAATTCTTATGGGTGGTCTCAGCTAGCTATTTAAATGATACTACTGAAAACATGGACAATAGGAAAAAAACTTGAGTAGGACACTTGAGATAGCAAAGTTTAGCATTAAATTGATTATCTTTCTTGGTATATGTTTCTTTATATAAGCATTATACAGCGAGAACAGTCTCCTTTCAGCAGCAATGAAAAATTGTTCCCTAGTAACAGGAGGGAAACTCAAAGAACAAAAAACTCAAAAACCCAAAACCAAACACTACGCCATGAAAGACCCCAAACCCTTACATTTAAGAGTTGTGGTGAACTAAAACACATCTCTTTAGCAAGACTTTATAGATATTAAATGTGTCAAAATTAATACAAATTTTAATTAAGCTTTATCTAATGGAATTTTTGTTGTCAAGTGAACGTGATTTTCTTAAGCAATAGCTGCTATGTATACTCTTTGTGAATATTTTTGTTGTTTTGTTTCTTGTGCCTTCAAATGGCTATTAGGAAGCCAACAGCTATGACCTGCAAAGCAGAATTTCAGAAAAGCAGAGTGAATATTATGTGAGTAATGCTTTCACTAATGATACTGTGTCCCTTCACTAAATATTGTTTAGTATTCAATTAAAAAAAAAAAAGAACCCCCCCAAAAACAAAACAAAACAAAACAAAACAAAACAAAACAAAACAAAAAAAAAAAACCAAAACCAAACCACAACAGCAACAACAGAGTAATCTTATGATGCTTCACTTGGATACAGTTTAATTCAATTAAAAAAAACCCAAAATTGTAGCTAAATTAACAAAGATTAAGTGCAAAAAAGATATAAATTATGATCACCTTTTTCTTTTTGGGAAAGAAAATTAAATATGAGTAAGGTAATTAAATTGTTTTATAGAACTGAAGGCAGAAATAGTTTTCATTTGACTTTATTTATTCTGGAAAATGATAACTGTTTTATCTCTCAGAGAAGCCTGATGAGTATTTCCTGCAGATAAAGGCACCATACACACAGTACAATTCTCTTAATGTTGTGATCCGTTATAACTTCATGAGTAAATATAAAAGAAAAGATGAAACATACCCAAAAGCACTCTTAAAATATCCAAAGCCATGTTAATGAAAGTGTTTTCTTGTTCAAAAAAAGAATTATCAACTGGAAATTGTTCCCATATAATTTTAACCAAGTCTTGATACATACTATGTGGGGGAATATAAAATAGATTGGGACAAATAGTCATAGCAACTGTTAACAAAGATGTGTTCTATGTTCTATCATAAAGCAGTAACTGGTCATGCCTAAATTTATTAATAGAAGCACAGGTCATGTAAGAGTCTATAGCTCAGATAGGGTTGGGGTTTATTTTGCAAATTGAGTTCATAATTTCATAAGAGAACATGATGATGATGAAGACTTTTTCCTCAAACTTAGTAATTTGCAAAAATATTTTGAGGACTGATTAAAACGTGTAGTCTCCCAGGCAGTATGAAATAAGCAAATTTAGAGCTGATGTTAAGTGCCTTCTGAAATTTTGTATCCCAAGAGATGTGCATTTGGCTTTGTTTCTTATGTTAGTTTTGTTGTTTCTGTTTACTGATTTTTTTCAAAAAATTAAGCAACATTTTCAGTATTCTACTGAAATTAGTAGTGGCATACCAGCATTTAATAATCAGAATTCATATATAATGAAGACAGACAAAAATATGTCCACATACATATATGTAAATATTTAAATTATGATTTATTTTAACAGATTTAAGTTTAGATAATCCTTCTAAAGTTTTCAGATATATGAGGACAGAATTACTCCCACAGTGAAAATAAAAATCAAGGGTTACAAATATGAACTGTGATTTCTTATTGATCCGTGACCTTACTTCTGATCCAGTCAATTAATTTTCTCTTGAACAACCTGTGTTCAAAAATGTATCTCTATTTTTTATATTTAGTTACTAAAAGATCAAGTAAACTTCAGGAACATTTTTTTTTCTGCTCAGAATTCTATACTATTTTCCTTCTATTTCCCCCCCTTTTCCTCTCCTTTTTTTTCCCTTTTTCTTCTTTATTTCTTTTCCATTTTGTCTTTTCTTTTTTTTTTCCCTCTTCTCTTTCCTCTTCTCCTTCTCCTCCATTATTCTGAGTAATGGTTTTTTAGTTTATAATAACTACAAAGTCATATTATTACAAGTGATTTTTTTATCATTTCACACATCTGCAACTGGCTTTCCTCCAATTCTGTATGAAAGTAACTTCAGGGTAAATTTTTCACATATGAAGAAGTAAGTTCAAAGTAAAAGTGAAAGGTTATTGTAAAAGACTTTTTCCTCAACAGGAGATAAGCTTACCTTTGCATGCTTTGGGAATTCGATAGGTACTCATTGATTTATTTCTCCCCTTCACCATAAAACCATTGAAGTCTCCAAGACCAAAGTTATCACTAGGAACTTAAGAAAAACAAAAGGAAATGTTTTCAAACATCTTGATATCAATAGTAACATGACACACCACAGATATCTGAGCATGATCTTAACTTTAAGGAAGTTATATTTTCTTTATTCTTACTTTTTTTT
>VWZN01010555.1:7564-53699 GCA_013396955.1 Regulus satrapa | reverse complement strand
GGTATCCAACACCCCTCTCTGCGCTGCTGTAGAAGTGCTGCTCCAGGAGGGGCAATAAAAGCATTTAATGTTCACTCATACAAAAATTCAGTGTGCTACGGCTTCATCTCCGGTACAGAAGTTCCTTTCAGGAGGAATTTCCCCGTGGAAAGGGTGCTCAGGCCTTGGAGCGTTGGAGTGCCCATGCCTGGGGGTGTCCCGGGAAGGGCTGGGGGTGGCACTGAGTGCTCTGGGCTGGGGACAGGGTGGGCATTGGGCACAGCTGGGACTCCACGGGCTGGGAGGGCTTTCCCAACCAAGGGATTTGGGGATTCCTCCCTGAACAGAGCCAGGAAAGCTTCAGGTGCCATTAGAAATCCTGGGTCAGCAAAACTCCACCAAGGAGCCCCTGGTTCCCCACGCTCAGCACTGGCTGAGTCGCTGCCACTGCTCAGCTCAGACACAAATAAATGTGTTTAGCCTGAAATGTAACACCCTCCAGTCTGCAGCACTGATTCCTGTCAACACTCCCAATCCCTGCTCCTTCCCTGCAAGGAAAAGCCAGGGCAGCAGGAGCGACAGGCACAGTGTGCGGTGGCAGCAAGGAGGTTTTTCTGCTTTAATTATTCCACTAAATATCCACAATGACAGGTGAAACGACCGAATTTAACCACCAGGAAGCCAAGGGGAAAATCTGTATGCACATTTTTAAAAAGGGAAATGTCACATGCCTCAAAAGGGAAGGAAAAAAAACCTTCCCTGTCACTAATGGAATATATCCCCCAAAGAAAGAATCTGCAGGGAACCTTTCCAAAAGAGTTGGGTCCATTTCCTGAGCTGCCAATCAAGCACAGGCTGGAACAGTGGAGGATGTGGAGCAAACCAGCAATTCCTGCTGACACCCTGCTCCAAGAGAAGCCCACATCTTGTCAAACTCCATCAGGGGGAACCTTGGATTGGAAAAGAGGTTCTCCACGGAGAGGGTGGCCAGGCTCCCCAGGGATGTGGCAGGGCTCAGGGAATGCTTGTGTGATGCTCTGGGCCACATGGTTTGGTTTTAGGTGCTGTGAGGAGCAGCAGTTGGACCTGATGCCCTTCCCAGCCTGGGACAGGATTTCCCATTTCCCACCCCACTTCGCTCCCACTGAAGGGCAAACGTGGAAATCCCTGGAATTGTGAATAATCCGGGCTGGATCTTCAACCCACCCGTGGTAACTGCCTACTCACAACAAGAAGGCAGCTACACCACAGAAAAAAGGAGTTAAAAGCTGGCCTTTCTGATAAAAACGAGATTTTGAGCCATCTTTCAAGCAGCTGGAGAGGAAGCACTTCTCCAAAGCCTCTGGCACTACACGTGACACAGCTCCTTGTAATTCCTGAGTAATCCAGGCCCAGACAGCTCCTCTCCATGTCCTGACCTCACTCCTCCCCTCCCCTCTCCTGAACCAGCTCGGGCAAACCCACCATCATCACCCCCAAGTGAGCTGTCACTGCTGAGCATTCCCCTTCCACCTGCACATCCCAGGGCTGTCCCAAGAGCTGCTCAGAGCCCCCCAAAAACCTCAACGACCTCCTTGGATCTCACCAGGGGCAGGGGAAAGGCAGACAGGGCTGCCTCCCCTCCACCCCTTCCACTCTTTCCAGGGAAAAGCTGCTCCTAGGTGGGACACGAGCCAAAGCCCCACAGAGGCTCAACTCCACGCTCCTGCTCCGAGTGGGGATGAGGAAGCAAATCCTGGACACCCCCAGCGTGCTGCTTATGGAACAGAGAAACCCTGCACGAAGGAGGAAAGGGCTCGAGCGCCACTGTGGGAGGGAATGCTGGATTCCAGCTGAAGAACACACAGGACAGGAGCTGCTGGATTTCCAGATGCTGGCACACAGATCCTCGCAGTGAGAGATGTAATCCCAAATTCCCACTTACTGCCTCTTTCTCCCGGTCCATGATGGTTTCCAGCTCCTCAAAGTGGCGAAGTTTTATCTCCAGCTTCTTCATCTGGGTCTCCACCAAAAGGGCCACCAGGGACTTGATCTTCCTCTCTTCCACAGCTGCCAGGTGCTGGGGATGAAACACAGGGGTGGTTCTGTGACACCGGGCACAGGGAGGGGATCATCCAGCTTCAGCCACCCTGTTCCACCTCTGGCCAAAAAGCAGGGAATTAGATCTTAAATCTTACGCTGGCAAGCAGAGGCCCTTGGAAGATCATCAAGGTTTTAATGAAATAAATAGGTGTGAAGGTTTCAGACAAGAGGTGTGCCCTGGAGCCTTCCCAGCACTGGGCACAGTGGGAATGCAAATGGGGGAGAAGGCTCTGCTCAGTGGAGCCAGCTGAGGGTCACCCAAAAAGCTGCCAGCAGGACACTCAGGAGGCTGTGAGCCAGCAGGGAGATGGCACTGCCACGTCTCTGCCATTAAAAGGGATTTTTCTCAAGTAGAAGGCAAATTGATTCTTTATAAGGATTAACTTCAGCCCATTTATACACACACAGAAATAACCCCAGAGATGTGTGTGTGTGTATTTGGTACATGAGACAGCCATGGAAGTGTTTCACACCCTCAGAGCGTGGTGAGCGTGGCCACAAAGCATTTCCTTGGTTTTGTTAAAAAAAAAGCTCCAGCTCCAGCTGCAAACTGAGCCCTACTGAGGGAGCTGGGCCCCAGACTGGCTCAGAGCTGGGACAAACACCGAGCTGGAGGAAAGCAGCATCAAAAACCTCCCAGAACCATGAATATCATCAGAATTTCTCAAACCCATGTGATACCGTGCCATTTGACAACGTTCACCTCCCTGACCCACCAGCAGTGAAGGAAGCCACAGGAAATGTGGATAAATGCATTCCTGACTCTCTATAAAGTGAATTTCCAACCTGGTTTGAGAGAACCAGAGGGACCCCAAGATCATCCAACACCACATCCCTGTGATATTCCAGCAGCTGTTCCAAAACTGACCAAAGCACTGCACACAAAATAATGAATCAAAGCTGACAGAACAGGACATTTCATGTCAAATAGCACTGTTTGGTAAAATAAACTCGTCTGAAGGAAAATTCAGAGCGAGGAAATCACCTGGTGGTACAGAGTCTCCGACCAAACATTTCACTCTCTTTCACCTGTGCAATTTAATAATTAAATGGGATGAACATCTAATCAAATTAGGGAAAGGACAGGTCTCAAAATACATCTTAGAAAGGAAATTATCCCTGAGGTTTTTCCCAGAGAGACTCAAAGAGGCTGTTCCTCAGCCTGGCATTACCCAGGGCTTTCTATGGGCAAAGGACAAATCCCTACAGCTGCAGCTGAGGAAAATGAGGAACACAAATTCAGTGGTAATTTGAAATGCACCACCCTTGAGTCATAAATGAGCAAGTGATCCTAAAGGGCTTTTCCAGCCTAAATGAGTCTATTAAAAAAAATCATGGAATGCATGAATGGTTCGGGTTGGGAGGGATCTTCAAGCCCATCCAGTGCCACTCCTGCCATGGCAGGGACCCCTCCCACTGTCCCAACTGCTCCCAGCCCCGTCCAGCCCGGCCTGGGCACTGCCAGGGATCCAGGGGCAGCCCCAGCTGCTCTGGGCACCTGTGCCAGGGCCTCACCTCCCTCCCAGGGAACCACTCCTGCCCAATATCCTGGCACTGGGAGCCATTCCCTGTGTCCTGTCCCTCCATCCCTTGTCCCCGGTGCCCCTCCAGCTGTCCTGGAGCCCCCTCAGCTGCATCACTGGGATCAGCAGCTTCAAGGAATGATCTCTTCAGTGCCAGCCACCTCCCAGCAGGAATTCAGGGGGGTCAGGAGGTCAAACTGGCACCAGAGCAGTTGGTTCTGGGAAGGGGAAGTGATGGATCAAGAGCAGAAGTTGTGCAGCTCAGCCCCAGCTGGAGCAGAGCAGGAGCAGCACAGGGCAGGATCCAGCAGGGATATTTCTGCACAGAAGGGAAAAACCAGCTCACACTGGGTGTCCCTGGAGGGGAAAGTGAGCAGTAAGTACTTAAATTCTAACGCTGTTCGTTCAGAAACCTGTAAATACACATTTTAATAGCTGTTGGTCGATATGAAACACAGAGTGTCACCCTGAACATTCATGTTCACCATTTCTCAACTTCTGGAAGCCACTGATCCCAAAAGGAAAAAAAAAACCAAGGGGAAAAACCCCCAAACAAACAAAACCCCCATTTCAATCACTTGTCTTTAACTCCTGTCTTCACTCAGAATCCAACTGCAATATTCCTCTGGTATAAAAACCTAAGGAAAACAGCTTTTCACATGACCAGGCCTAGAGTTTATGATGAAGAGTTTAATTACTCCCTCAGACAAGACACAGACCACCCAAAGCTCTAATATTGTCTGGCTTTTTAAGTGAGTGGGAAGAGAAATCCCTGTTGAACCTGAATTCTGCTCTGAAGTGTCAACCTCCTAATTACAATACATTATTCCCTGTAATGGAAAGCTGAAGCTCTTCCAGAACATTATTACTGCCATAATGAAAAGTGCCATCAGCCAGACCCCTGCTCCCTCCAGCTCCTTCTCTCCAGAGCAAGGGGAGCAGCAGCTCATCTTCATTTGGAGCAAGCAGCCTTCCATAAAACACAGATTAAATCTCATGTCTCCTCATACAGACACAGGTTCTGCCAACTTGGCCGAGGGTATCTGTGTGTCTGATGAACTGAGAGTCACCCTCAGGTTCAAAGTGATGCACAGGAGAGCCACTCTGGGCTCTGCACTGCACCAGAATACTGAAAGTTGGGATTTTAATGGACGAGGAGTTGTCTGCCACATTGACAGCCTGGTTTGAAAGGTAAGAACTAAAACCTCCTCCTCTCCTTCTGGGTTCAGAAGGAGGGACCTGCACAGGAACATCTCCCACCATCCTCCCTCTGGGGGATGCAGCCAGAGCAAAAGTCTAAAGTTAAAGAGTGTTAAAGTTTCTAGAACACCCCCCAGCTCATTCCATCCCCAGAAATCCACCAGGAATAAACAGCACCCATGCCGTGCTCTTAGTTTCTATACAGCAGGTGGATGGGGAATGGGGCGCTGAATCCAAGAACCATTAAAAAACCCAAATTAAAATTTGAATCCAGCCAGGGAAATTTGTAAAGAGAAAACAGATCAGAAAAAGATACTCTAAGAGCAATGAAAGCAGGGTGGTTCCTGCAAGAAGGAAAGGCAAGACAACGTGCAATTAGTAATTACAGGGTAAAGAAAAGCTGATTCAACACAGCTCATTAGAGACCACACACAAACAGGAGTTTAAGGGGAAACACCAACGTGCTTCGCACAGAACTCTGAAGAAAACACAAAACCCTGAAGGTGTCTGTGAAAGCTGCAGTGCCAGGACTGAACATCCCTCTGTGCTTGCTGCACACACAGCCCAGGGGTTTGTGTGGAGCCCCGGGGCAGCAGAGGAGGCCACGGAAGGGTCTGTGCCCCTCAGCAGCACAGCCACGACCCCCCAGCAACCAAAAGCCTCGCCAAGGAGGCAGAAACATTGTGGGGGCTATTCCTTAGGGATGTTCATCCAGTTCCTAATCACCCGAGGAGCTGCTGAATGAAAGCTGCTCGTGATCCCAGGCAGGAGAAATGGAGGCAGCACTCCTGCTCCTGCCAGGGGTCAGGGAGCACAGGGGGAGCTCTGGGAGCAAGGAGCACTCCAGGCACAGCTCTGCTGGCCCTGGAAGCCGAGCCCAGGCTCTTGGGACAGCACCAACCTTGGCTTTGGTGGCAGCAGAGGCCAAGGCAGCAGCTGCAGCTGTGGCCACGTTTCCTTCCGAGATCTCGTGCTCCACTTTCTTCTTCCCAGCCTCGGCCTCTTTGTCCTTGCTGCCATCAACGTTCTCCTTGTTCTCCTCTGCCTCCTTTTCCTCTGCAAGACATTCCCAGCCCGTTACACGCGTTCCCAGGACGGGAGGGCACTGCACCAATTAGTCAGGCACTAATTAACTCGTCCTCAGTTCCAGCCCTGCTCCCCCATCCAAATGCTGACAGGGGAACCCCAGTTTGAGAGGATCTGCCCAACAAATGGGGCAATTTTAAATGCTTCTCATTCCCATCCTCTCAATCCAGCACCTGCCATCAGCTTCCCCTCATCATTTCCAAATCACCTCCATCAAATCCAAATGCTCCTTATTCTACATGGGGCTAAAAACCTGAATCTAAGTTACAGGAAAAAAGCAATATATCCATTCCCATCCCTGGCAGTGCCCAAGGCCAGGCTGGATGGGGCTTGGAGCAGCCTGGGATGGTGGGAGATGTCCCCTGCCCACGGCTGGGGTGGCACTGCATGATCCTTACAGTCCCTTCCAGCCCAAACCATTCCATGATTTTATGAGGCACAGGGGAAATGTCAAAAAGAATAAGGTTTTATACAGATGTTGTTACTCCTCAGCCTGTCAAAAGCCAGGGAATCACTTCCCAGGGAAACTGAGCCGAAACATTAACTTCCAAGGGGAGAAGTGAGCAGAGAATCCCAGAATGGTTTGGGTAGGAAGGGACCTTAGAGCCCACCCAGTGCCACCCCTGCCAGGGCAGAGACCTTCCACTACCCCAGGCTGCTCCCAGCCCCATCCCACCTCAAACCCCTCCGGCAGTTCCTCCTCTTTGCCTCCAGAATGATCAAATGTTGTGGAATATGAGCAGCTCCCCCATTTCTATGGCCCCCAAGCACTTTGGTGCTGCAATTCCTTCGGCCAGGGCTGGGAAGCTCGGGGAGGGATTGGGAGCCCGAGCTCTGCAGGGAGGTTCAGGTGCAATCTGCTCTGAGCACCGAGGGGAACGGGCAGGGGAACGTTCCCAGCTGGGCTGGAGCCTGGCCCGAGCCCTCTGGAGCAGCTGGTACCTGTCTTGGGCTCCAGAGCCCCTTCGCTCTCCGGCTCCTTCTCCGTGCTCCGCTCGCTTTCCCCTTCCGGGACCTTCTCTCCTTCCTCGCTTTCGCTCTCGGCTTTGCTCTCCACCTGCGGGGACGGGACTGGTTGGAGCGTGGCAGGGAGAGGAGACACTCAGTGCTGACTTTGTTCAGGGCCTTCCCGTGGACTCGTTGCCACGGCGGAAGGGATGACGCTCTGAAGGGTGGCTGCTGCTGGAGCCAAACCCGACAAACCAACCCAAAATGTGAAGAAAAGGCAATGCCAAGCTTGGTGCGGTGACTCGGGCCAAGCTGGGTTACTCTGTGGGTACAAAAACTCCTGAACTAAGATCACAGAATCGTGGAATGTCTGGGAATACGCAGATTTCCAAGCTCTGAGTGAGTCTTCCCCACTTATCTCTTCCCAAATGTCCTTGATCATTGGGGAGGCAGAAGAACTACGTGAAAACAGAGTGGGAAATAACCCCAAGGCTGCACTGGTCAGCCCCAGGTCACTCTGAACTCCTCATCTGGTGAAAGAGGCAACAAGAAATATCTCCTGCTGCTGCAGACTCCAGAAAAAACCACCCCCATTTATAAGTCAGAAATGTAGTAGGAATTAAGAAATAAATAATTAAGAATTAAAAATTAATTTTACATATATAATTAAAATAGCAATTTTTATTAACATACTTTCAAAATTTAAACTAATTTTAAAATTGAAATTTAAATACATACTAAACAACATTATACTAATATATAAACAAATAAACCAGTGCCAATTTAAGTGTTAGGATAATTTAGCAGCAATTAAACTGCTATCCTGGAATTCCAGGATACCAGTTTAATCCCAGTTCATGTCTGAAACACTCACTGCAGTTTGAGGCCCCTGCCCGTGGACTCAGGTAATGAAAAAGCCAAAAATGTGTTCTTGTGGTCACTATCAACAGGCTGAAGGACAATGATGATTTAATTGACGATAATTAGCGTCTAAATCTCTGATCTTTCCAGGCAGGGCGGATCACCCCCAGCATCAGGAGGACACAACCACGTCCACCTGCACAATTCCTGCGGGGAGGATTCTCCTTGAGCAGTTAATCCCTGACAGGAGGCTCTGGGGAGGCTGGAAGCTGTCCCCGTGGGGACACCAAGTGTCCCCTGTGCCAGCACAGCCCCACTCACCTTCTCTGCTGCCTGCCCCTCTGCCTCCGTCTCCATCTTCTCTTCCTCAGCTCCATCTGAGAAAGCAAGAGGGGAAAGGTTTAGGATTGTCCCCCTGCCACTCCCCACACCCCAGTTGGATCCTGTTCTTCCCCAGCAGGGAACTGAAGTGCCCCTGCCCTGGGGCTCCTCCATCTCCCAGAGCACACCAGACAAGGTGGGAAACCAACGGGAGGACAGCAGGAGAAGTGGAAGAGCTGGGAGTGTGTGCATCCCTGTGCTCCAGACACAGCCCTCGGCAATTCATCTACTGCTTTCTAAAGCAGGGCTCGAAAATGTTCCTGGAATGACAGCTGCTTCTGGAGATCAGGCAGCCCTAAAAACACCGTGGAGGTACCTGGATAATGTCCTAGAATCCCTGATATTTTGTGGGATTGTGCAGAGGTTCCAGAAATCCCAATTTATCCAGAGCTCTGCAAGGAGGGACAGGAGGAAGCACAACCTCGTGGTCCTGGCCCAGGATTTCACAATTTAATGTAGAGAGGCATTAGAGGAGCTTATTTAGATCCTGGGCTGGGGCGATGCAGAACTGCTGGTGACAAGCCCTGATCCATCTCTAAGCTTCTGAAGACATCAGCTGGTGCTGGGGGTTCATTTTCAGTAATCCTCATTTTCCTGCTAATTCCTGTGTGCTACACTGAGGAAAAACAAGGTACGAAGTGCTCTCCTTGAACAGTAACAGCTCTGTAGGGAAATTTTTACACAAGTCCCTTCCAGATATAAGAAAAACCGACTCAAATGTCTGACTGAAGGGCAATAGTTTTCCTCTTGGCCTATTTTAAGATGATAAACCCACTTATCTGAACTATCTGCCACCATAATTCAATTTAGGGAGACTGGGGACGTTCTTCCTCACAGGTTTTATCTCAGAGTTAGGATTTAGTGACCCAATAATGTCACCGGGAAATCTCGATTAGATTTTGTCAGACAGCTCTTTCAAGCCTAGAAGCAGAGTTCCAAACTGGGCTTGTAAGTGCCATTCCTCCCAGGAAAGGGAAGGATTTACAAAGAAAGCTGGATTCAATCCTTTAAGGGAAAAAAGGAGAGACAAAGTGCAGAGCACTTCGAGTGTGCCCAGGTTGGTGGAACTCAAACAAAAAAAAAAAAAACTGCACAGAAATACCTAAATTTATATTCTTGGGTGGGGAAGATCTCCAGGATCCATTCCCACCCCTGCATGGGCAGGGACACCTTCCAACTATCCCGGGGTGCTCCAATCCCACCCAGCCTTGGGCACTGCCAGGGATCCAGGGGCAGCCCCAGCTGCTCTGGCCAAGGGACACTCACTCCATGGACCACGGGACAGATTTCTGGAGAAATCCCCAGGATCCCAGGATTACTGAGGCTGGAAAAGCCCTCCCAGCCCGCTGAGTGCACCCTGATCCCCTCTCTGTCCCCAGCCCAGAGCTCTGAGTGCCACCTGTGCAGGGATGGGCACTCCAACCCTCCCTGGGCAGCCCCTCCAAGGCCTGGCCACCCTTTCCACGGGGAAATTCCTGCTGGTGGCCACCCTGCCGTCCCCTGGCCCAGCCCAGGGCCGTTCCCTCTCCTGTCCCTGTTCTTGGAGCACAGCCCGACCCCCTGGCTGTCCCCTCCTGCCAGGGAAGAGTTCCAAACAAACAGGACACCCCAGAGAGACAAACTGCTTCCCATCCACTCTTTAGAGAGGATTTTCTCAAGGAGAAGCACTCAGAGCATCTCCAAAGGCTCTCAGATCCTCCCTTGTGTCCGGCCACGTTGATGGACACCACCCAAACCCAAGTGCTCCTTCCCATTGCCAGGGACATCCCGGGAAGGAAGGGACGTGTGACACCAAGATTATTGCAAACATCCCGGTTTCAACCTTGCTTCTCTGGCTGCAACAAATAGATGTTAGGTTAAAATCAGGCTGACAACTTCAGCCAGGTTGTAGTGGATGGGTTGTGAAAAGCCTTTTCCTGCATCAGCTGCAGAGCCCTGACGCGCGGCGACAGCGCGGGGGCCGCGGCTGCCAGCGCCACCAGCTCCCAGGGGTGGGACAACACTCGGGCCAGGGACAGCACACTCCATCAGCCGTCCTCAGGGCGGGGGGAAATGAGTTTGCCTGGGTGGAAGAAGGCTTTGGGTTCTAAATCACACGCTCCAAGGATCCCAGAGTGATTCAGGTGGCGCCGTGGAGTCCCAGCTGTGCCCGATGCCCACCCTGTCCCCAGCCCAGAGCACTGAGGGCCCCGTCCACTGAGGGACACCTCCCCCACCTCCCTGGGCAGCCCCTTCCAATATTGAACACCCTTTTCCATGAAGAATTCCTCAGGAAGTACCTCAAAATAGCGGGGCCTGGTGAAAAATGATCCCTAATTCCAAAATGAAAGGATCACACAAAGCCCAAAACGTGCCTGACCTTCTGCACAGCCATGACAGAACTGCCTCTGGCCCCTGGCACAGATACAAACACAACTGTACTGATTTTCCTGTGTGATCTAATGAGCTTAATGAAAATACATGCCAGAGGAATTGATCAGATGGAGATCCATGTCCCTGGGACAAAGGGGGAAGCCTTGACTTTACAGAGAGAGCCCCTGGAATCCCTTTCCCCTGCACCAAAGATGCTCTGGAACTCTCTTCAGCAGGTCTGGCGTTGTACTTTGCAGGAATCAAGGATCCCAGAATCATTAAAGCTGGAATACACCTCTGAGACCGTGGGGACCACCCTGTGCCTGATCTCCATCCTGTCCCCAGCCCAGAGCTCTGAGTGCCACCTCCAGCCCTCCTGGGACACCTCCAGGGATGGGCACTCCAACCCTCCCTGGGCATTTCCCCATGGGGAAATTCCTCCTGATGCCCAACCTGAGCCTCCCCTGGCACATCCTGGGGCCATTCCCTCTTGTCCTGTCCCGTGTTCCCTGAATAAGAGACACTTCTTAGGTCAGGAAGAGGCAGATGCTTGTGAGCCACCACAGGACACCTCTCAAGAGGATCTCAAGGATTCCTCATCACTGGGAGATGAGGAATCATCACTCTCCAAGCCCCTCTTTCCACGTGAATCAGCAGGTATTCTGTTTCTGTGGCATTTTGTTCTGTTTTGCACATTATCTCCAAGAACACCGAGCCTTTTTTTCTAACACGTGAAGAGCTTGGAGCTGATTTCTGCTCAAGCCCAGCGACTTCACAGAGAACTTAAATGGACTTTAGGTCAACAAGGAAACCTGTGAAACGTCTCCCTGCTAAGAGCTGCCTGTGTTACCAAAGAGATGCAGAAGCAGCAGATCCGGAACCTCCACTGGAGTGAGAGGAACAAACAAAGCTCTGCAAACAAAAGCAGAGTCACCTGCCTGAGCTTCAGCTCAGCAAACAGTTTAAGATGCCCTCCAGACATCCCAGACTCCTCTGTTTCCACTGAGGCAACACACAGCCTGTCACAGCCGGGCTGGAACATTAATATTTAACTGAGAGGAAGCACACGATAGCTGTGGAAATACCCCAGCTCTGGATACGATCATGCTGCTGTTATCTGAAGCATCATTTACATTTCCCACAATAAATCAGGGCTGCAGAGCCACCAGAGCCGTCTCTGCTCCTGCCTCACACAGCCTGGGGGCTCAGCAACATGGGGGGGGCTCCATGGGGGAGCTGGAGAGGGCAGAGCAGCTTCTGTGGGAGCCACAGGAATTCACCAAATTCACCCAATTCACCCGGGGCTCAACCCCCAGGGGAGCAGACCCAGCCCCCAGCCACACCCAGAGCCAAGGAGCGCTCCAGAATCCATTGGTTCAGGAATGCCTCCATCACCTCAGAGTTCCCACCCCGGAGAGCAGGAGAGAAATCTCCCTGCCAAACGTGACTACAATAACTGTACGTGCCCTCCTCGTGGTTTCTGGAGCGTGTGTTTGCACACGGATCAAACCCACCCACAAGATGGTAAATGTCAGCCTCCCCTGGTGCTGTTTCACAGGGGCAGGGGTGCAGGAAATCAAACCACCCTTCCCTCACTCACTGGCACAGAGCAGCTCCAGCCCGAGGAGGCCCCCAGGACTGGTGTCAGTGGAAATACTTGTTGGGAGCAGCAGCTGAAGTGCTCAAGGAACTCCAACACAGCCCCTGAAGAGGCTGCCTTGAGAAATCAGTGTCATTAACCACCTCTGGAAAGACATTAACAACGACTTCCTAGAAATTATTAAACACCACAGGCGTGCTGGATATTTGGATATTTGCCTTCTCTGGAGCTTAAGCCCAGCCAGGAGAGCTGGAGCCTCCTCTGCTCCCCTCGGGCCGTTCTCACTGGCACAGCTGCAGAGCAGCTCCAGGGGTTGTGTTCCACACTGGGGCAGGGCTCAGAAACATCTGGAGATTTATGGCAGGGAACAGATCCTGGGCCTTGGAGCAGATTGTCCAGAGCAGCTGGGGCTGCCCCTGGATCCCTGCAGTGTCCCAGGCCATCCAAGGGTGACACTGGGTGGGATCTGGGGTCCTTCCAAACCCAAACCTTTCTGTAATTCTAGGAAAGCAGGGGACAGAGCCCACCACACTCACCACCAGCACCTGAACCACTCCAGTCTCCTTGGAACTCCACTGAAGCCTCACTTTATCAACTTAAAAGGAATTATCACCAGCTTTTAGAAAACCTAACAATGAAGACTTAGAAGAGGAGATTCTTGGGTATTAGCTTAAGCTCCTCCAATCTGTTCAAGGCATTTTCCCTTTTCACATTCCATATCGACTATAATTCACTGATATTAAATAGTTTCAAAATTATTATGGAGCTCTGATATCATTTTAGTTTTTAAATATAACAATTCATAATGAACTTTAAGTCAGGTATGAAACCTGAATTAAGCAGAAACTTTTATTTCTCCACAGTTGCATTTAAACATAAAACCAGCATTCTGTGACTCCATTACAGAAGGGATGGAGGGACAGGACAAAGGGGATGGCTTTGAAGGGAAAGAGGTTTGATGGGATATTGGGAAGGAATTGTTTCCTTCCCAATGGGGAAGGGGAGGGTGTGAGGCCCTGGCACGGGTGCCCAGAGCAGCTGTGGCTGCCCCTGGATCCCTGGCAGTGCCCAGGCCAGGCTGGGCAGGGCTGGAGCAGCCTGGGACAATGGGAGGTGTCCCTGCCATGGCAGGGGTGGCACTGGATGATCCCTGAGATCCCTTCAGCCCAAAACCCTTTGATTCCATGACAACCTAACAGCCAGTGAACTTCTGCTCCCACTGGAAGCCCAGGCAGATGTTTTCATCCCTGCACAGCTGCCGAGCTGAGGTCCAAGCCCGGTGTCCGAGCCCAGGCACGGCCACAGCCCAGGGACAATCTCTGCCGTGGGCACTGGGGGTCCCCGTGCCCAGCTCTGGGGGTGGCAGGCACCACAGATTGCTGAGTGACCCAGTTCACCCGGGCTGAGCAGCTCCCCCAGGGAGAACCATCTGCTCCTGTCCTAATTTATTCCATTAGTCACAGCCCAGCACAAATCGCATTAACGACGCGGGGCAGGGCTGGGCCCCAGCTCCCCACTCCGAACTCACTGGGGGTGGGATCTGCCCTGAGACCCCCAGCCACCACTGACAGACACTGCAGAGTCCCCATGTCCAGCCTGGGCCCAAATTCCCCCAGAGAAAGGGTCAGAAAGGGCCAGCCTGCAACCTGGCAATGGGGAAAACTCAAAGCAGTGAAGGTGTGACAGGGGGACACGTCCAGGACGAGAGGAAACGGCCTCAGCACGTGCCAGGGTGGGCAGCAGGAGGAATTCCTTCATGGAAAGGGTTATTAAATATTGGCAAGGGCTGCCCAGGGAGGGTTGGAGTTGCCACCACTGGAGGTGTCCCAGGAAGGCCTGGCTGTGATGCTCAGTGCTCTGGGCTGGGGACAGGGTGGGACTCTGTGACCTTGGAGTCAGACTCACAGATCCTTTATCCAGCTGAAAGGATCCTGTGAAGTCCTGAACAGCCACAGTGACACCTGTACCAGGAGAACATGGGGAAGGGGAACAAAGACTGGCAGAAACATTTAACTTAAGCTGACCTGATTTTAAAACAACTATGAAATTAAACTCAGCCCCAGACAGAGCAACGTGGAGATGTGGTTTACAGCTGACTTGTAAATAAACCCCAAAGCCTTGTCCTCGCAGCAGAGCTTCAACACCTGCTGTCAGCTCCGGGGAACAGGGAGCAGCAGATGTTCCAGATGTTTCTCTTTCCTTTCCAGCACACCATCCCAAAGTACTGAGCTGCCTCATGGCAAGTCTGTCCCACCGAGCGCAGAACTGAGATACCACAGAAGGGCTGAGCGGTTTGTTCGCTTCTCTTCTAATTAAAAACTATCTTGGTGATTCAAATGGCATTTTGCAATCTAATTGACCACGCTTTGCAATGGACGTGAAGTGCTATAAACAGCAGCCCTCCATGGGTAGTTGATGGCTGCAGAGCACCAAACACAGCCCCTTGTGGTGCCATCCCACAGTCTGGCCCCTTGCTCGTGTCCCTGCACGGGGTGACAGCAGGTCAGCTATGCAATGCAGGAGCACATCCCAAACCCAGCCTCCCAGTCAAGCTCCATCACATCCTGCTCAGCTTTACCCAGAGCCAGACGTGCCTTTTCACGTCCAGTCACTAAAGTCACCAAAATCCTTTGTGATAAGCTGAACAAAGCAGGAGCCGACAGGGCAGAGAGGAAAATAACAGGGACAAGATGGTGGAGCTGTAAGCAAATGAGGAGAGCAAAGTCTGAGGACGCCGTGGGGACGGGGCAAACCCTGCTCCTCCTGCTGGGGAGAGCCACAAGGGGCCAACAGAGAGGGGCACACAGGGCTTCACTTCCCAGGGAGCTGCTTTGACAACGAGGAGCCAATCTGCACCAGCCAGGGTTTCAGAGAAGAGACTTAAGAGCAGAATATTTGCTGAACGCTACAGAAATTAAGCCAGAGCTTGTAAACACACAGAGGTAATTCCAGCAGAATTCCAGCCCAGCCAGAGCCAGGACTGGACTATCATGTGCTAGTCCAGCAGTTCATCGGAAATTCTTCTCCTGCTGCCTCCACAGTGAGCAGCACACTCGGAGTACCCGATTCACCCTGAAACCCACTGCCCAAACCTCTCCGTTTGCTCTAACACCCCAACTAATAGAACATCCCACTCTGGTAGCTTTGGTCAGTCCATTCTGTGCATCCCCAGCAAACAGCATCCCCATATAGTGAGAGCAGGAAAACAAACTCCTAAAGCTCCAGGCAGTCCCTAAATTCCTTACTTCAGTGTCCAGATCAATCCTGCAGCGAGAAGAACGACCCATCCCCTTCTCTCTACCCACAACTTCCATCTCCTGCTGGAGGAGAATCTGGGGCTCACCACGACTCAGAAGCAGAAGCCCAGGGGACGCCGTGCAGCACTCACCCATCTTCTCGGGCTCGTCGGGGCCCGTGCCGGCGATGCAGCTGCTCTCCAGGCCGTAGGTTGGATCCACCTTCCCAGAGGCTCGAGCTGCTTCCTGCACTTTCTTCACGTGGGCTTCCACCAGCTCCAGGGGCACCTCCTCTCTGACCCGGGAAAACTCCTCTGGGGGACACGACACAGAAAATGAGACCTTCTGGGGCTTCCCCCAGCAAATTCAGCCACGGTTTTGCTGATCGGTGCAGGCAAACCCTGGGACAGAGGGAATTCTGAAACATCTGAGTTCCTTCCCGTCACACGAGGGAGTTGATTTTGCCCTTCAGATATGGTAGAAAAGAGGCTCTCCCCAATTACATAAAATTGTGTTTCATGTGGAAAAACACAGAAAAAATTGAAAAGAACTATTTTATCAAGCGGACACATCCAATGTCCACTCAAGACTTGACAATTCCCAGTGCAAGATGTCCCTGGCCATCGCAGGAGGTGGAACCAGAGGTCCCTTTAAGGTCCTTCCAACTCATTCCAGTATCTCTGGCAAGTAGTTTCACACAGGTAAAAAACTGCAAGATCCACACAGAATTTACCCAGAGCTGCACTGGTGACAGTGGTCAGAGGATCACCAGGTGCAAACGCATCAGGGCACTGATGGCAGAAGCCAACACCAGCCATTCTTAGAGACTCGGTGGCCTTTTGGAGCCACTCCAAGCTCACAGAGAGTGGTGNATTCCAGCTGGGCCTCTCCAGGGCACCCTGGCTGCAAAAGGGATTTCAGGAAAGCAGAACACAAAGCTGGGAAGAGCAGGGCTTTTCCTACATAATAACCTGTACCCACATCGTAACTGCTGCGTTCTACTCCTCACTGAGGACTCTGGACCCTTGTGGCTGCAGGGGCAGGCAGGGGGGTCAGGGACACGAGGGGTTGGGGACATAGGGTCAGNGGCTCAGGGACACAGGGGGCTCAGGGGAGTCAGGGTCAGGGTGTCAGGGACACGGGGGGCTCAGGGTGTCAGGGACACGGGGGGCTCAGGGGAGTCAGGGACACGGGCCCATCCCGTACCGAGGGCGGCCTTGGCGGCGGCCGAGGCCACACGCGGATCCACCACGGAGGCCAGGAAGGCCACGGTGCTCATGACGGGGTTGCCCGACTGGCTGAAGGGCACGGGCTGGTAGGCCAGGGGCCCCAGCGAGGCGTCCGAGTTCTCCAGGTAGGGATCCTCGATGGGCAGGCGCAGGAAGTGCAGGATGCACTCGTCCTGCGTCCGGCTGCCCACGTGCTCCGACACCTTGTTCCAGTCGTCCTTGTACATCTCCAGCGCCTGCAAAAGGCAAAACCTGCTCGGGTCCGGGGCAAAAAGCTTGCCGTGCTTTAGTGTGGGGGTGGCGGTGCCTTAAGTTTGATTTTTGTGTTCCCCGATCCCTCCCTGCCTCAGTGTGGGGCTCTGCCCTTCCCACGGAGCGGCAGCCAGCTCTCCCCACAGCTCAGCACAGCCCCCAGCCCTTCTCCAGCCCAGAGCCCAGCACACGCTGCAGCCCCAGCCCAAAAAGGGCAAACAGCAGCGAAGGGAGGGGGGAGAGAGCCTGGGAGGGGGGGACTGCAGCACCTGGGGCTGGACATGGACACTGAACCCAACGTGGAAATGGAGCAGGACTTTAAAAGGGTGAAAATGTGGGACCTGTCGTCTGTCTCAGGTGTAGCTTTGGCCAGCTTGTACTTCCCAAGGTGCATCCCGAAGGCCTTTTTAATAAATACCTGCCTAATTCCTTTCCTTTACTGCCTAGCCTCTGTTCTAGGGAGCCTCTCCAGACATCAATGGAGCAATAAATGGGGATCAGACAATTACTTTTTTTTTTCCTGGTATCAAAATTATCTGCATAGGAACTATGAGAATTTCCCTGGGGTATCCGTGACCCTGAAGCCACAGGGATCACCACAGGAGTGGCTGCTGTTACTGGATCAGAAAGAATGGTCAGAAGACTTGGGATTTACTGTTATTTGCACAGTAGCTGTCTCCCCATTTTGTTCCACAGAGAACTGAATCTGCCTTTCCCACCAAATCCCACGATTCTTTAATTCCCACCATTGCCCCCAAGGGCTCTTGCATTCCCGTCCCCGAGCACAGGCAGCTCCTTGGGGCAGGGACAGACCTATTTCTCAGATGTGGGCTGGCTGTGATGGTGAAACCCCCTGTTTGGATCCGACAGATGCTGTGGAAGTGGAAAAGCATCAAACCAACACCCCAGAGGAAAAGAGGGAATCTATCCCACGTCCTGAAGCCAGGAGAGACCAGTTCTGCAGGAGCTGTGCACCAGCATGACCTCTGCTAACACCGGGGCTAGGAAATCATTACTGGCTACATAAGACATCTGATAAAGGAAGAACTTCCAGATCATATCAAAAACATAATTCTGAATATCAGTCATTTTAAAACTTCCTCAAGAAGAGTCTTAAAACAATCAACTGCTGAAGGTCCTGTGCTAGTTCCTGAAAAACCAATACATTATTCCTGTAAAACCCTCCAAGTCACAGCCTAATGAATTATGACTCCTTAATAAGCCATTTTTTTTTCCCTGAAAATTGTTCCAGCGAAGTATCCGGACAGTATAAAATAAATACTGACATATCCTAAACTATTAACTTTTACATTTCTGAGAGGGCTCATGGTGCACTCACCCAGAAAAAGCCATTTGGCCCAAAAACCACTTAAGAGTTTCTGGTAAAAGATATTCAATGTGAAAATGAGTTTTCCCAAGGAAACCTCTCCCCCAGGGCTGAGAGCTCTCAGGAATGCCAGCCCTTCAGAAGCAGGGAGCCAGACTGGGCTGGGGGCTCGGAGCCACCTGGGCGAGTGGAAAGTGTCCCTGCCCAAGACACTGCTGCCTTCAGAGCAGCTCTGCAGGAAAAGTGGGTGAGTATTCCTTCAGCTACAACAGAAGCACTGAGAATTCCTCAAGGACAAAATCTCCACCTGAACGGGGCCCTCAGGCACGTGGTGGCTGCAGAGGACGGGCTGAGGCCATGAGAATGCTCCTGTTGGCAAAGACGTGGGCCACACAATTCCCTCCACATCACCAGGGACCTGACAGGGATCGGAGCGGAGAGAAAGGCCCGAGGGCAGCACCCCCAGGCCCTGAGCCAGGGGGATTCCAGCTTCAACGTGGCTGCAGCTTCCCTCTGCCAGGCAGGCAGGTGTCACTGCTGAACCGGGGAGCGAGGGGAACCCCCAGGGTATTTCCAGCCAGCCCTGCTTCCCTGCCCCTGGCATCTCCCCCGGCTCCCAGGACACTGCTCAGCTCTGGAGGTTTTGATTTATTCTCTGCCCTGCCTTTATTTCCCTTCCCCTCATTTCATCTTCGGGCTCTCAGTCCCTGTCTCCATTTTTAACCCCGCCGGCACACGAGACCAGCTCTGCTTTCTCAACCCCCAAATTTCTGCTTTCTGCTCCTTCTCCTTCCCCGTCTGTTGCTCTCCTGCCAGACAAACCCTGGCTCGCCAGAAATGTCCTTCCTAAAAATAGCTGAAAATGCATTTAACTCTGCCTGAGCCGTGGACACACGGAGGGGGCTGTGCAGGGAGGGTGGCTCGGGGAGGAAAACTCTATTCCCTCCCCCAAATTATTCAGTCAACAGGCAGAAGGCCAATAATTATTTCAGATACGATTTATTATGTGGAATTTCACTGCCTATCTATTTGCCCAAAGCTACCCTGAGGATTTAATTGGACTGAGCTGGCTTGTTACAGCTGAATTACTTATGCTTGAACTGATATACTCTTTACTGATTTATTCATAGAGCAAATCCACAAAAAAGGAGGAACAAAACCATTATTAATTTAAACTCATTAAACAGAATTGCAATCTCAAGATTTAGGGGGGGGTTTGGTTTGTTAAAACACAGAATATGTCACTGGATTATTTCATTGGGCCACAATGACCATAAGCTAAAAACATACAAAGCCACGAATGTTAAATAATAGTACTATTAATATTAAACATTTAAATATTGTATTTAAATAAATACAAAAGGAAAAAAGTCAGTATATCAAGGCATTGGCCTTGTTTCTCCTTACAAGAATGCCATGGAAAACATCTTAGCTGTTTACACCTTACAAACAACATTTTTCCATGTGCCAATAGAAAAGTATTGGCTAAACAGTGAATATCAACCTAAAATAAACAGGGAAAAAAGGGAGATTTTGGCTGTTTGATGACCACACTCCATATGTGTGAAAACTGAATCACAGCTGCTGATTTGGCACTGACACAGTCCATCCTCCAGGGCTCTTCCCCAGGAAATTAACTTTTCAATGGCTTTATTGACACATGGGAAGACAAAAAAGCTGCACCAACCATGCAATTGCAGTTTGCTCTGAGCTCTGCAAGCAAAACCCAACAGAAACAGAGCCCCAAACTGGGATTCTCAGAACTCCAAATTACTTTCAAAGAAAGAAATCAGCCATGCAGCCCCTGCATCAGGACACAAAGCTGGGGAGAAGAGCTTTTCCTTGCAGGAAGTGGCAGCACTTTAGATTATTTCAGGCCACTGAGATTCTTCTCCCGCTGAAGCAGAGAGAAACAACTGCCCTGGTGTGAGAGCCCAGAGCCCTCTGCAGCTCCATGCCCACCGCAATTCCAGGAGAGCCAAGCACCCCCATGTGCTCCAGAGCTCCCCAAAAGCCTCCTGGGGACACCAGCCTGCACTGGAAGGAACCTCACAGAGTCAGCTCAGGGATTTTGTTGTGCTAGGCTCTCAAAAAAAGCTCAAAGGACACCCCAAGTGCAGCTGCAGGGATGGGATGAAGGAGCCACCAAAGGAGTTCCCTTCTCTGTGGCCTCAACTGTTTCTCAGCCATTTCAAACTTCCACAATGAGCTGCTTCCCTGAGCTACAGCAGGGCTCGGAAATCAACAATTCCAAGCGTTTATCTGAGTGCCAGGTAAACCTTTACCTGAATTATTTACCACTATTTGAATTACTGACATTATTTCACACTGTCAGTGAGTCTTGCTGAATGAAAACACCTCTCTGCACTGCAAAACCTGTTCTGGACTCGGAGGAAGTTCTTAAAAGCCTCATTTCCAAGTTAGAGCCAAACCTTAGGCACAGGCAGTCCCTCTCTCACAGAGGTGTTCCTGCCACCTCTTTTTGGCAGCAACACTCTTGGAGCCATGATGGCAGCTGGCATCCGACTCCAAAAAATGCACGTGTGGACTTTTCAAGCCTATCCCTGCAGCCTGAGCCTTCCCAGCCCGTGGCTTAGCCTGATGAACTCACCTCTAACAGCAGCAGTGTCTCCTGCTCTGTCCATTCTCTGCCAGCACTTGCACCTTTACTCTACAAAAGACAGGAGGGAAAAAAAAAAACACAAATGGTGAAACACTTCTTGCACAAAATCTTGTAGAAGAACACACCGAGGAGGAAAGGGGATTTTGATGCACTCAACTCTCCCCCCTGCAGCTGAGCAGGGTTCCTGGGATTGCTCCCCAGTGAAGGCACAGGGACCTGGCCCCCTCTTCTCCCAGTGATCCGTGCCTGCACACAGCAGAGAGGATTTTCCTGAATAATAAACCCCTCTGAGGGCTGCAGGCAGGGCGGGCTGGTCCGAAAGAAGTTAATTTATCTCCAAGTTCATCAGTAACTCAGTAGAGAATTACCAACTCTTTATGTGAGAAGGCAGAGTAATTCCAGCAGGACCATCTGCACATCCAACTAATCGCCTGCTGCAGGGGCTGCTGCTCCCAAATCTACACCTCGTGGTAAACTGCTCAGATTGGAGAAAAATTCCCAATTCCTGGTGAAACTTCCCCTCCCGTGACACCCTGAGCCAGCTGCTCCTGAGGAACACCAGCACTGGATGGCTCCGTGCTAGACTGAAAGGAAGAGGCTGTTTAGGATAATAAATGTTATCTCCAGATGCATTTCAAACAGCTCATTAACCCACAGAGAACATTAATCAATGTGAGTCACCCAAGTGCTGCTCTCCACAGCCAAAACCTCCAGCACACTGAAACCAAAGAGGGAAATGTGCCAACAAACCTGCTCCAGTTCACAGCTCCTGCAAACAGAGCCAGAGCCTGGAAGCAGCAACAGATTTATCAACCTGCAGAATATTTCTACCTCCCTTAACAAGTGAAAAAGTCCAGCCATGAAATGTGAGATGGAACCAGCCTTATAAAAAATACCTCTAGAACTGCTTTGGGTTTGTGGGCTTTCTAAAGGATGGTCTGAAGTGGTAAGGAGGTATTTTTTCAGTTTAAGCAGTGACCTCTGAGGACAAGGAGCCAATGGCACGGAATTGACCCGGTGCCACCCACAAGAGGCCCAGTGCAGCTCTGGAGATGGCCAATTCCCCCTGGAGGCCGTGCCGAGGTGCCAGGGCACTCCCAGGGCACCTCCAGGGACAGCCAGGGAACGGCAGGAGGATGTGGAATCATCCCTGCCACCACATCTCCCAGGTTTAATGATCCCGTGTCACACCCTGCAGGGACGGTGCCCAAACGTCCCCGGGACACCAAACCAGTGGGAATTGAGGTCCCTGTTGGTCAGCCTGCTCAGACTGGAGAGCAGCAGAGGCAGAGATCCTGCTGGAGGCTCTCTGTGTCCTAAACCCCGGACGGATTGCTGATGCTGAACCATTCCAGCAGGAGCACAACGAGTTTGGCACCTGAGGGCTGACACCGGGCACCGGTCTGGGAAGCTGCCCACGTCTTTATTCCCCTAAAATCAGAATTTCAGCACAACCTCCCTCCCTAGTGTCTGCACGGGGACAGAACCCACCTAAACCAGGCGAGGGGGGGCAGCACAAGTCACCTGAGTGACACCAAGTGCAATACCAAAGCTCACTGGGAGATGGAGGGAGAAGCCCAGGACACTTGCCTTGGCCAAAGTCTTTTTGGAGTAGATGTCTGTGCGGAGGCCAAAGTTCTGCAGGTCAGTTGGCTTCTCCTTGTTTTTCTCAGGGAAGCTCAGCATCTGCTGGGCAGCTGGGACCTGGGAACAAACAGGACAGGAGAGAGGGGCAGGGATTGCAAACCACCCGAGGCGCTCAGAGCCACGCGCTCGACGGAGCCGAACACGCCGACAAAGGAAGGCGTGAGCCCCGCGTGAGGGAGGGCAGCTCCCCCCTCCCTGCTGGCACAGGCGGCGCTCACCTGCGGCGTGCGGATGTGCAGCGGCATCAGCCCCGAGGGGGTGTCGGCCAGCACGTTGAAGTGGGGCGTGGGGGGCGGCCCCATGGCCATGGGACGGCTCTCGGGGTCCACCTGGTAGTTGATGAGCCCCCACTGCTCCAGGAAGGCGTGGACCCTGTGGAAAAACGGGACAAATCCGACCTCTGCCGCCAAAGCTTCGCCTGTGCCTCGTGTGGGAGGCGAGCAAGGACGAAGCTGATGTTTCTGGATCGAGTCCAGACCCAGGAGCTCCTCGATTCATCAATCCCAAGCAGCAAAACAAATCTCAGGGCAGGAGCTCTGTGCACACCTGAGGGCACTGCAGTGTGATGGATAAACCAAAGCCTGTGTCCGGTTCTGAGCACCAAAGGAAGACCCTGAGGGGCTGGAGCGTGTCCAGGGAAGGGAACGGAGTTGGGAAGGGGACAGAGCCCCCCAGGAGGGCTGAAGGAGCTGGGAAGGGGCTCAGCCAGGAGAAAAGGAGGCTCAGGGGGAACTTCTGGCTCTGCACAACTCCTGACGGCTGGGGGGGCTGGGCTGTGCTCCAGGAACAGGGACAGGAGCAGAGGGAACGGCCTCAAGGGCTGCCAGGGTGGGCACCAGGAGAAGCTTCCCCATGGAAAGGGGGCTCAGACACTGGCAGGGACTGCCCAGGGAGAGGCGTCCAAGGAAGGGCTGGAGGTGGCAGTACTCTGGTGGGGATAGGGCACAGGCTGGACTCTCTGTGGGGTGCTGCAGGCTCAGCTGGCACTGCCCAGGAGCCCCGGGCTGGCACCTCATGACGGCGCAGACGTCCCCGGTGAGGTTCCTCCTGCAGGCTGTGCTGGTCAGGTACTCCTGCGGGTTCAGGCGGTACGTGTCGATCATGAAGTTCCTGTAGGCCAGGTATCTGCAACACAGGAGCCCGTGAGCCCTCAGCCCTCCCAGAGCCCCCACACAGGCAGCACCGACGGGGAAACACCCCCAGATCTCCTTCACTGGGGGCGCCTCAGAACCAGCGCCAAAAGCAACAGCTAAGTGGGATTCACACTCTCCCAGACTCGTTTCACTCTGGGTGTTCCCCTGTGTTTGGATCAGCAGCACACAGAAACACCTTTCAATTGTAAATCACACAATTATTCCGTTGTAACTTGGTCGCTGACCAAATATTCCCACAACAGAATAGAAGCTGCAGGATGAAAATAACGGGGTCTGGGCTTCCTATAGGAACAGGAGAAATAATCCCTGGGCATCCCTGTGTGAAGGAAAAAAGCTGCAGAGAAAAGCAGAAGTAGATGGACCAAAAGAAGCTGCAGAGAAAAGCAGAAGTGGATGGAACACTGCTGTGGCTGCATGTGGAGTTTTTAATGGATGAAGGGATGAGGCAGGAAAGGCTGGAGAACGGCAACATGGAGAAGAAAAAAATCTTTAAAAAGCAGAGGATAAGAGCCCAGAGCCAGCACAGCTGGGAACAGCTGGAGCAGAAACCATCCCTGAGAGATTCCCCCATTTCAGTGAGTTTCTGGCACATACTGATGCTTCCTAACACAAATGACCCCGAAGAAAATAACCTGCCATAAAATGACCGACAGCCCCGCTCCTCAGAGGGAGCAAACCCAGTCTGCCAAGACAGGTTGGCACCTCCCAGGCCGGACGGGGCTTGGAGCAGCCTGGCCCATGGAAGGTGGCCCTGCCCAGGTCCTTTCCTACCCAAACTACTGCAGGATTTTATCAAGTGAGCATCCAAAGCAAAGCTGTGTGTAAACCAGTGGTTTTAAAGCAGATTTCTGCCTGTGGAAAATTCCAAGGGGGGGGGGAAATGTTTCACATGTAGTGTGTGAAGCAGCTGGGAAGCAAAAATATAAATCATCCAAGCGAGGCCTGAGCAGGCAGATGCTGCAAGCACGTGGCCCTGCCAAAATCCCACATCTTCCTCCTGACCAAATCATATGTGCAACTGGCTGGAAGAAAATGGCTGGAGTAGGTGTTTGGCTCCGTGTGGGATGTTTGGGAGGCAGGAAACAAAAAGGAGCTTCTTCCACAGAGGAATACCGAGGAACATTCCTGAATGCTCCGGGGAGGAGGGGAAGCACCTGCCTGGGAACAGATCCTGGCTGCAGAAATTGGTATTTATCAGCAAAGGTCACTTCACGAGGTGGGGAGAGAAACCCAAGACAGAAACATCCCCAGGTTTACTCTCGAGGGAGATGCTTTTGAGCCATGACACAACCCATCAGCTAAACCCTGTCAGCAGTGCGAAGAGAAGTCAAGCAGGATTTAGCTCAATCCCTTTGCAGGCAGGGCCCACCCCCAGGCACTGCTGTCACAAGGAGGAACCTGGGTGAGCTCCTCAAACACGGTGTTTTGGCCTGAACATTCGGCTGGAGGCGACTCATCTCCATTCAGAGGGATGCTCCTCTTTTATTTCAAAAGAAAACACAAAGCCAGGAGCACGTGCTACTGCTACAATCCCGAAATGGCGGCAGAACAGCTCCCCAGGATAGGCCGGGGAGGAGCCCCAGCCCGCTCCCCTCCCAGCAGCGAGCAGGGGCAGCCCAGGGAGGGCCAGCAGGAGCTGATGCTGGGATGCCACCTGGAGAAAGAAGGGCACCTGGGCCCGCAGTGACCTCCACAGGGACCAGAGACCCGGGAGAGAAACATTCCTTCCACATTCCAGCTGCCTCACTCTGAGAAACCCCAAACGACAACCTGGGCCAAGGGCAGAGCTGGGTGGGCTTGGGAACAAGCCCATTTTGGAATGGCAGGGAGTGGCACTAGAGGATCTTTGGGGTCCCTTGCCCCCGAGCCCTGCCAGGGCTCTGGGATCCAGCTGTGGTCACTCTGCACTCCCACGTGCAGAGAAGCTGGGAGGACACACCAGGGACTCCCCTGAAATCCTTGGGGGTGCCAGGGGCCTCGGGGGGTGCCTGAGCCAAGCTCCTGCTCAAGCCAGGAATGTTCACCAGGTTTCTTAGGGCTTTGTCCAGGCAGGCCTGAAAGACTCAGAGGAGGAGCAATCCCAACTTCCCAAGGCGCCTTGCCAGTGCCTCATCTTGTCCAGAGCTCCAAATTCCCCTTTTCTCCATGGTCCTGCCCTGCCACGGGCTCAGTGACAGCCTGGCTGCACCTCAGGGACCAGCAGGGGACAAACACCACGAGAGCACCAGGATAAAGGAGAGTCTCTCATTTCTGTTTCTTTATCACGGCCACAGCTGAGCTGGGAGGGGGTCCAGCACAAGGAGAATCTCTGCAGGAATTCTCCTCTCCAGTCTGGGAGAGCTGGGAATGTTCCCCTGGAGAGGAGAAGGCTCTAGGGAGAGCTCAGAGCCCCTGGCAGGGCCTGGAGCGGCTCCAGGAGAGCTGGAGAGGGACTGGGGACAGGGATGGAGGGACAGGACACAGGGAATGGCTCCAGTGCCAGAGGGCAGGGATGGGTATTCGGATATTGGGAATTCCTGGCTGGGCTGGAATTCCCAGAGCAGCTGGGGCTGCCCCTGGATCCCTCGCCAGGCTGGGCAGGGTTTGGAGCAGCCTGGGACAGTGGGAGGTGTCCCGGCCATGGCAGGGGTGGCTCTGGGTGTTTTTTAAGGTCCCTTCCAGCGCAAACCATTCTGGGATTCCATGGAATGCTGTGTATGAGAAATGAACAAACACCTCCAACACTTCCTTCAATCCTTGACTGAAAAAACACCTTCTAAAATCCCCCAAAGCTGCATTGAAACCAGGCCAAGCTTTGACACCAAGCGACCCCAGCCCGGCCAGCCCCACTGCCCCCATCGAGCAGCACACACTGGGCTCCAAACCCAGGAGTTTCCATGGGAAATCTCAGGTTTCAGGATCACTTTAATGGAAACAAGAATACTGCTCAAAAGTCTTAGACCATCTTTCCTTTATCTTTGGCCTTTCAAAACCACCCTGAGTAACCAAACTCCAACCAGAAAATTCACTCTTCAGCCTGAGACAGGATCTACCACACACAGGACCTACAGCACGGCATGAGGAGAGAGGGAGCAACAATGAGGATTATTCCACTGCTACCCTTCCATGACATTTTAACACGACTTTGGAAGTCGATTGCGCCTTGTACCACACAGAGTTAATTTGTTCCAGTATTACTTGGGGGGGCAGTTTTATTTTACCTGGATAATCGCTGGTAAATGTCACTTTGATGTTTTATCTCGACCACAAGCACGTACAAACACTGCACAGGTGCCTCTGTCAGGCCCTGCATGACCTATCAGCCTCTCCCACCCAGCTGTGCCCACAGGATTTATGGACTGGGAAGCTCCTTTGTCCTGCCACGCTCTCACTGCCCATACCCAGAGGGGGTTTTTAAAACTCACATTTCTGGAGTCTTGGACTTGTTTTTCCCATTGAAGAATTCTGGAAGCGCACGGCGTTCAATCACGTGGATGCTGCAAGAGAAACAGTTCAGGTGTCAGAGCCTGGACCAGCCCCGATTCCAAGGGGGATTCCAAGCTGCCACAAATATCCTCCCTCTGTAACCAGCGACTTCTCCCCAAAGTCACCTTCCAAAGCAAAAATAAAAAAGGCTTTCAGCAGCAGAGACGAACACAGAGGCTAGAGAAGCAAAAGAGAGACGGGAATTAAGGCGGGAATTAGAAGGCAATCAATGCCACAAAAACTGCTGAGGAGGGCAGAGGGAGGATCTCTGCTGATCTTCTCATTCCTCATTCCCAATCCCTGGGCAAGATTTCGACACAAAGCACGGGAAGCAGAGCGGGCAGGGGTCACCCCCTGGACTGCCAGGGCTGGGGGAGGAGCAGAGGGAGCGAGGGGAGGCCTGCCCAGCCCCAGGTGCCCCTCTCACCAGTTGTAGTCGAACCAGGAGGCGTAGCTGGGGATGATGATGTGGTTGGTCTGCTCGGTGACATTGTCCTCCCCCGGGTCCATGGAGCGGCTCTGGTCGCCCTTGTTGGGGTCCTCGTCCTCCTGGGGTACACAGGGGAGGCAGCAGAACAGGGTCAGGGCGTGGCAGGGACCGCACGGAACACCTCAGGTGCTGCTGGTTAAAAAGAGCCCAGTCCCACAGCAGAGCCTGAGGAGGTGGTGGGATCAAGAATGGATCTTTATCTGGGACTGGGCAGCCCCAAACACAGCAAGGTACCCCTGGGAAGGCAGGCAGGGATCTGACAGCTGGTAAAAATAGTGCCTGGAGTGCCACAAATGCAATTCTATACAGAAACTACCCCTGCAGCTCTACTGAAATGATCAGGAAGACAAAGCAAGGTTTAGATTTAGTCCTAAAACCTAAAAAAATCCCCAAAACCTCTGAAAAACCTCTCACCTGAAAAACGCTTCTTGGAGAATACTTGGCATCCTTCTCCTCATTCTCCTTTTTAATACATTAGATTTAAAAATACCAAGTAACCCCACAGAATCTGTAGGGTTTTGCAACACTAAAGCCTCGATGCTGTCAGACAGGACACAGGGAATGATTTCAGAGGGAAGAGGTGGGATGGGACACTGGGGAGGATTCTCTCAATAGCTGTGGTGCCCCTGGCAGTGCCCAAGGCCGGGCTGGGCAGGGCTGGAGCAGCCTGGGACAGTGGAGGTGTCCCTGCCATGGCTGGGGTGGCACTGGATGTTTTTTAAGGTCCCTTCCAGCCCAACCCATCTGGGATTTTACAGTCCCAGTTGTTGCCACATTTAGGAAGAAGCAGGTGCTGTTACCTTTCCTCCAGTCGCCACCGTCTCCTCATCCTGCTCATCTGAAAGGTAAAAACATTGAGAATGACACCAATCAACTCATTGAAATGCTCACGAGCCTTTCCAGCAACACAGCTGCTTAATTGGAAAGGACATTTAACTTCTGTTGGAAGGGAAGGGAGGAGGGAAACAAAGTGGATCCCACATCACTAAAACAGTTACACCTCTACCTATCCCAGACCAGGGAACAGGTAAGAATACAGAGGAGGGATAATTAGAATTTCACAACCCTTCAGAATCTATAATTAATTACTTCCTTTCCCAGGGTCCTAGATGACTGTTGTATAATAAGATATGGGGTATGAGGTTTGTATCTCGTGTCAAGGCTCAGCAAAGCTCAGGGAACCTCTGATTTACCCTGATTCCCAGTTTAAAAAAAAAAATAAAATCTGCTAGAAAAGAGCTTGTACATCACGTGAAAAAAATTAAAACAACAACAACCTATGAGGGAACAGCCTGGCAAGGAAGAGCTGGCATGTCAGAACATGAAACATGAATGAATTCAACGAAACAGCAGACTGCTTTTTTCAGGGAACTCTCTGCAATCGATCTGAAAAGGGGCAGGAGGGCGAGGCTGGGGGCGGGGGTGCAGGGGCTTTACCCAGGTCTGCCACGGTGCCTCCTTTCACGGGCGTGTTCTCGCTGTCCTTCTTTGGGTTCACTGCAGCAAGAGGGAGAGATGAGAGCCCCTGGCTCCCTCCATCCCCTGCATCCCAGCCGCACCCGGAGCAGCACCTGCACCTCCCCAGCTCTCCCACGCACAGCAACCCAAGCAAGGGACACCCACACGGCCATTCCAGGCTGGAATCATTTCCCCAGGATTAGGAAACACTTATCAACACTTCCCTGAAAAGCACTCCCTGTGCAGCACGTTCTCCACCCATTTAACATCCTTCTTCTGGAGACTTGGCGGGGAAATATTTTGTGCCAGAAAACTCCCATTTTCCCCCCAACACGACCAGGTGAAACACTTGGGCAGATCCTTGCGAATTTGTTTTGACAAGAGGTAGTTTTGTATTTTAAAAGGCCAAAAGGAGGTGACTCTGCTGCCCTTTTCAGCTGTTACATCCCTGACTAGATAAATTTATGGGCAGAGATGACTTGTGCCCCATGGCCACGGAGTATTCCAAAGATTTAACAAAAGACACACCCAATTTTACTGCAGTTTCATTTTTAACATTTAAAGAGCCCAAAGCCTTCTCATCTTTTACCATTTTTGGGAAGTACCACTTCTTCTATGTTGGGTACCGGGGTGGGATCCTCCATGTCCTTGGTGAGGTCCTCCTGCTCATCCTCTTCCTTCTGCCCCCTCCTTTTGCCATAGAGAGCTGCTTGTCTGGAACAGAGCAGACACAGGGCTCTGCCAGCTGCTCTCTGCACCTTGCCCAGGTGCCAGGACAGGAGGGTGAAACCCCCCCGAAGCCACTCTGGGAACAGAACCAGCCCCACGTCCCCTCACAGACCCCAGGCTTTACATTTAGAAGGGGGAGATTCAGATTATCATCTCATTCTTGATAAAGTTCCAGTTTTCTTTTATCAGGTCCAAAAACAAGACCTGAATTTTTACCTCTGAAGTGCTCCATACCCACACATAATACCCCAGAATTAAGTTTTTATTTGGGTATATTATTAGTAGAATAAGGAACTGCACAAGCTGCTCGGGAACAGTCCCTCAAACCCATCCAGAAATAATTACAGAACCCTAGGTCACAGAGCTCTCCCCATAAGCCTTTCTTGAATTTCTTCTTTTCCTCATTTCTTTCCACCTCAATTTCCAGGCCTCTGGAAACTTCCAGACACTCACCCTTTCTTGCCTGTCTTTTTCCTGGACTCCACAGGAGTGGGGGGTGGAGAAGGGGAATGTTTCCTCTTCCTTGTGCTGGCTGCTGCTTTCCTGTCCCTCCTCTCTGGGCTCCGAACGGGCTGTGAGGGAGCAGAGCTTTCAGTCAGCCCCAAATTCTCTGACTGCACAGCTGGAGGCTGCATCCTTCCTTAACCCACCCCAGAAGAGGATGCACAGCTGCTCTGGGAATTCCAGCCCAGCCAGGAATTCCCAGTATCCCAATACCCAGCCCTTCCCTCTGGCACCGGAGCCATTCCCTGTGTCCTGTCCCTCCATGCCCTCTCCCCAGCCCCTCTCCAGCTCTCCTGGAGCCCCTCCAGGGGCTCTGAGCTCTCTCTGGATCCCTCCCTTCTCCAGCTCTATCCACGCAGAGCCAAAGGCCATTCCTGTCCCTGCAGGCTCCCAGCAGAGCTCCGCTCACCTCCTCGTTCTTCATGGAGATCCTCTGGCGAAAACTCACGGCTTTCCTGTTCTCATCCACCTCGTAATCCTCTTCGTTCATCCACTCATTGAACACATCCGTGTCCAAAATCCACTTGGCGTGGACCTGCATGAAGGAGACACGGAGAGGCTGATGATGCTTTGGGAAGAAAGAATTCCACGAGAGACCTGACCCAGGATTAAGGACGTTCCCAGAGCTTTATCAGCTCTGAATGTCCCAGTCTCTTTGCTTTCACACACACTCGTGGCAGTGCCACAAGGCAAGGCCACAAAGGATGGACAGCACTCACAATTCAACCTCTGCTCCTCAAACGTTTCCAGGCCTCTTCAAGTGTGAGGCCAGTTCTCAGAGCTCTGACAGCAGCTCTGGGTCACCAGAGTGTTCTTTGGATGTTGAAAATTACCATCAAAACCTCCTAACTAGACAGATCCCCTTGGCAGATGTGCCACAAACACCAAAAAATGAGCTGGCCATTCCCTGGAGAGACAAGATCAACTGGATATTTAAAACATTCACCTTCGGATAGTTGGGTTTACACAGCTGAAAAAACTTCTGGTGCTTTAGAGTCATTTGTAAAATTTATTACCGATTTATTAACACTCCATACAATTCCCTCTACCCATTCCTAGTAAGGTTTCTACTCCGAAATCCCGTTCTCCAGTGAGCTGCAGGTGTTTGAACAGACTCCAAGCCTGGGCTGCTGCCACTCTGCAGCACACAGAGAACGTGGCCAGGGGCAGCACGGGGGGTGCAGGAGCCACAGAGCCAAGAGCCCCTGGCAGGGGTGACACGGGGGGTGCAGGAGCCACAGAGCCAAGAGCCCCTGGCCCAGGCCAGGAGCTGGGGAAGGGCAGAGCCAGCCTCACCTTCCAGGGCTTCTCGGGAATGGGGGGATCCTCGATCTCCGCGTCGATCTCGTTGGCATGGACCCAGGTGTCGTAGCTAGAGAGGGGCACAGAGAGCAGCTCAGCCCCCAGGAGCAGCCAGCAAGGGTTTGCCAGCAGCTCTGGCACCCGCAGGGGCACTGCTGGCACTGCAGTTCCCTCGGGGAATGACCCTGCTGAGTGCCACAGGAGCAGGGCACGGGGCAGAGCCAGGGCCCTGGGGCATCCAAGGCACTTCAGAGGTTAAAAACCCTCTCCAGCTCCAGCTTCAAGTGCAAACATGGAGGGATTCAGGGGGTATTCAGCTCTGAGTCACCCAACCAAACCCTGCCATTCATTTAATTCACTTTGTTCTGTTCTCCTGACTTCAAAACAAGAGCTACTGCTTTCCTGGAAGGGAGGAAGCTGCACCCTGTCCCACTCCATTCATTATCTCTATTCACTCTTCCACATTATTCCCTCAAAAGTTTATTTGTTAACAATGTAATTTGTTACAATTTGTTACCAATTTTTACACTGAGCAACAGCAAAAGCCAAAGTACTTTGTAATCAACACCAGGTAGGGAGGAGCAGGGAGAAGTCAGCTGCAAGGAAAGATGTGCACACAGCACTCCTGGTTTTATACTGGGTTTGTGTGTACCTGCTTTAAAATTACCAGTACAAACCACTCTAGTTATTAGAATAGTAATTCTATCTACTGATAGGAATATAAAAATATTTAAAGGCTCTTCATCTCTATGAAAAAAAAACCAAACCCCAACTTCAGTTTGACAACTATTTGCTCTCCTCCACTGAAAGGCCCATATGAGACAGAGTTCTTAGGAATTCAGTGTGTGAACAGATTTTACTGACCTGAAAAAGTTAATTAAATATAAGTCAATACCGGGTTATTTATGTTTTGATTGATCTGCCATAGCCTGGCCTCAGAAACCAGTTATTGCAAATACCCTGAAGTTCCTGACAGCAAACACATGGAATTTGAACATGTTCCAACAGCACAGGGCAGGGTTCTCAAAGGGGTGCTGAAACAGTCACTTGCAGCTGACTGAAGACAACCCCTGCAGTGAAATCTCTTGGTCAGAGCTCAGCCAGGTCACTGGAAGCTCTCCCTCTAAAGTTAAGGAAAGGCTCATTCCAGCTTTAAAATCTGGTTCAATTTCCAAGCAGTTCCTTGTGGCTCTGCAGAAGAGCTCCTTCTCCAGCCTCACCCACCTGCCAGTGCCACAAATGCACGTGGATATTGCAGCTTTAAATCAATCAATGGTTCATTCTTTTCAAGCTCTGCACATTGGGATTAAGATTTTTCCATCAACAAACAGTCAAGACCCGGGGTTTGCTTTTCCCCCCAGCTTTTTTTACCTGTCTGGAAAAAAGCCCCAGTGTACCAGCACCTGCTTGTCCTTTTTCATCACAGGTCTCAACCACTCATCTGCAAAGGGAATGAAATCTGGATCAGACGTGGAGGGAAAAGCACCAGAATTCACTTTTCCACAGGGCAGTTGTTGCAAACCCCTCTGCTAAAACTCTGCTCAGGGCCTGAGCTGGGAAAGGACCTCAAAGCTCATCCCAAACCCCCCTCTGCCATGGCAGGGACCCCTCCCACTGTCCCAGCCCTGTCCAGCCTGGCCCTGGGCACTGCCAGGGATCCAGGGGCAGCCCCAGCTGCTCTGGGCACCTGTGCCAGGGCCTGCCCACCCTCCCAGGGAACAATTCTTGCCCCAAATCCCATCCCCTCCTGCAGCTCTCAAGTACCAAACCCTACAAATCCCAAGAACAGAGCCCGGAGAAGCATTAGGGGAGAAATCCCCAGGACGTGAAGCTGTTTCTCTAATCCCTGCTGGAATTTTGGGCTGTTCCCCAGTGCAAGCTGGGGCTCAGAGCTCTGTCCCACCCTGCTGAGAGCCTGGGACGGAGCCCAGAGCATTCCTGAGCCCGGCAAACTGCAGGGAGCACTTCCACCTAGTGGCCAGCACGGGCCAGGGAACGTGGGAAAGGGACGTGCTTGTGTCTGTGCGACACTGACTGAGCACAACGGCCCACCACGAAATGCATTTCAGGGGAAAAAAGAAACATTTTTTGCTATTTGCTGAAAGGGGCAGCTGTGAAAATGGGGTGGTTTCTTTGGACCTTGCACTTCCTGCAGGCAGAGCGAACTTGAACACGGCCAAACCTCGTGGAGGAGCTCTCCATGCCCTCCACACACAAGGATTGTGCCAGCTGAATTCCCTACAGGATTCCTGCACAGCCAGCGCCAGGGAACTGCTGAGGGTGGGAAAGGCCTCGAAGATGAGAGTGCAGCCGTTCCCCAGCACTGCCCCCGTCCCCAAGGGCCACGGGCACACAGCTCTGAAACCCCTCCAGGGACTGGCCCTCCCCAGGAGGGATTTTCCCAATATCCAGCCTAAATTCCCCCGTGCACACGATCCATGATGCAGCAAGTGCTCCTCAGGAGCAGGCTGGGAATGGCTCTGGTGAACACTTCCCCAACTTCCCACGGCATTAGCTCCAAGCCTGTTCCCACTCCAGAACTGTCACCAACGTTACCATCATCCATTGAGGTAGGACTTGGATACACATGGTGGGTAGCCTTGGATTTCTCCTCGGTGACGGTTCCCTGTGGGAAACATGGAAGAAGAGGAGAAACCCTCAAGGCATCATCCCAAAACTCAGCTGGGGTTCAAAACTTCCACGGGAGAGAGATTTATCTGGCAGCAGGACAAAGGTGCAAATCCCCATCCTCGGGTGGCAGCAGCAGGAGGAATTGGAATGAGGAGATACTCCAGGATCAGGGCTGAAGGGAAGGAGTTCCCTCAACTCAGAAAAGGGATGGGGGCAGCCCTGAGCAACAGCAAAGGAAGGAGCTGGAAAAGAACAGAAGCTGGAGCAGGAAGCCGGGCTGGGGTAGTGGGGAGATGACAAGGGGTTAAAAAATGAAAACAACCAAGATAGTGAGGAAGCAAAGTTAGACAAGAGGAGAATTCAGAGGCAGAGCAAAGGAAAGCCCCAAAAGCACAATTAGGGACAATTTCTGTTTTCATCTCTTCACATCCCCGTAGAGACAAAGCTCCTTTAAAAATCCCTTCAATCACTCATGGATACAGCGTGGAGCCCACTACAGACTTCCTTCATGAAAGGAAAATTGACTCATTCACTCTAATTCAAGCAATAACACCCATCCTGAATCAGCCAAATAATTAAGAGCGACTTGTGAAAATCTGCCCGAGTGAGGCTGAGACAATGGTTCATAATCACAACACAGGAAATATATTAAATCTGGAAAAGAAACTCTTTGGCTACAGCTGGGAATTGTCCTGACACAAAAGCCATCAGACCATCCAGAGGTCACATTCCAGGGTATTTCTCTGAGAAATTTCACTGAGCCAAGTGAGAAGACTCTTTATGTTTTTAAGAGATGCATTAATTTTTAAGAGCATTAATCTTGTTCAAGTCATCCTTCAGCACCTGGAATTACAAGGACAAGGTTCTCTGAGGCTGCCTGGGCTCTCTCTGCTCAGTACCAGCAAGGAAAAAGAGAAACAAAGCAAAAAACCAAGGACCATTTCAAGAGTGAAGCTTCCTTCTGCTGTGCCACACATCTGCGAGAGCTTTGGACAAAGCAATAAATAAATCAGCCAGGCCTACCCCACCTCACCCAGAGCCAGCTGGCAGCAGGGCCAGGATTCAGCCTCCAGGGGAGGAGAAAAACCATTCCACAGGTGAGCTGCTGCTGCTGGCCCGTGTCCTGAGCACCTCCAGGGCAGGGCAGGGGCTCCCCTCGAGCTGGCTGGGTCACACTCACCTGGTGACGCTTGACAATGTCCTTCAGCTTGTTGGCCAGCTTCAGCTCCATGTCAGGAATGAGGTAGATGGTCGGTCTGCTCAGACAGTTGTTCTGTGAGAGAACAGCAAGTTGAACAAGGAATTAGAGGGTGATGTGTGGCCAAAAAAAAAAAAAAAAATCAAAAATCAGAATATTCCTATTCAGATCCCCCCGTGCTGGAATTGCAGTGGAAACCAGAGCAGGGGGTGACACGGGTCAGTGACCCCAGCTTCGGGAGCCCTGGCTCAGGGGACATTCTTTTCACACACTGCCCCAGCAAAAAGAAAATAACAAACCTGCCCAGCTTTTTATCATGCACTGAAACCTCTGTACGTGAGCAATGTTTGTTTGCAATAAGGATATTGTTGCTTTTTGCTGTTCTTCCCGTTTCCATTCCTAAGGAACACCTGAAAGTTATGTTTTGACTGCATTATACACTGAGCTTGGCTCCAGAGTTTGGAAAAAACCGTCCATTATTCCCATGCAGCAGTTAAACCTGAACTTCAGATTAGATTCCACAGAGCTGCTTGTTTGATAAAGTGAGAGTAAAATGCATCCTCAGCTGAAAAAGGACAGTTTGGATCAAAGTGGGAGTCGGCTCTGGAATGGCTGTGGACACTCCCTAGGGTGCCACTGGCACAGGGACACAGCTGGGATGTTTCCTCAGTCCTTACAACACCTCTTCCTCACCCTCTGCCTTATCCACAGAGGGCCAAGGGAAACGTTCTGCATTTCCCAAGTGAAAAGGTGCAATTGTGACTAAGCTGGGCGGGAGAGGGAGGGGAGAGGGCTCCTGCAGCAGGGCAGGGTGAGGCCCTTCATGAGGAGGCCCCGGGAGGGCTCCCTGCCCGTCCTTGCCTGCACCAGTGTTTTCTCAATGTTCATGAACATCTCCACGTTGCGATCCATCCGGGAGGGATTCTGCAGGTCGAACCTCCTCCTGTGGAGGGAAATGATTCACAGATATTAACTGCAGTCATCCAGCAGTGCAGAACCTTCCCCGCTCCACACAAACGCTGGCTCATGGCAGCGGTGTCAGGACGCTTTCCAGCACGGCCACGACTATTTCTGCTGCACTGGGCACCCTCAGCGGCAAGAAAACCACAATGAACCACACCAACAAATGCAGCTGAGCTGGGAGATGTGTACGGGGGGGAAAGGAAGCTCGACAGCGTCCACCAGAGGCTGCAGCAGGGCCGTGCATTCCACCCCAGTCACGGGGGGGAATTAAACACACAACCAGCGTGGATTTCAGCAACCGGATGAGAAAATTCATGGACGAGCTCTCCCGGCTCTCTTACTTCTAGCTGCACCCATCCACCAGTCCTGGGAATCCAGAGAAGCAGCAATTCCTCTGATGGGAGAACAAACCACCCCCCAGAGCACCGGCAGCTAACGATCCATGGCAGCATCTTATCACCGCCCTCACGGCACCCCGGCGCTTTAATTTTGTTCTTTCACGGACAAATCGTCACAATTATTGCACTGCCAACGGAGATTTGTCCATCCGAAATGGGAGGAGGACACAAACGCTGAGAAATCCTCCTGGGAAGCAGCAGGAGAGGTTCCCTCTGCTGTACCCACCTCACCCCTGTGGAGCTCACACGAGGGGCAACCCAAAGGAGGGACCGGAGTGGTGACCCCAGAGGCTGAGGAGGGACAGCCCCAGCCCCAGAGCAGCCCCTCAGCACTCCCCCAGGGACCCAGCGTGTCCCAAAGCCCCAGGAGACCCGGGCTGTGTCCCCGGGATGTGAGCAGGGCCTGGCACACGCCTGCCCCTCCAGGGCTGGAGAGGCTCCCTGGGCTGGGAAAGGCAAAGCCCTGCAGGGCAAGGCCAGGAGAGACGGGCTGCCACCAGCACCCAGCTCCAACCAGGCATTCCACAGCCAAGGGCAGGTTCTTATAAACACATCCCTGCTCCCACATTCCTTTTTCCAGTCCATAAATGTGCAGAGGAGATGAAGGAAAGCAAAGCTTAGTCCCAGGCCCTGTAACCACAGCAGGATGGGACCCTACTGAATCAAACAGGACACCCCAGCTGGGACCACCACGCTCTCTCCAGGGGCTCCTGGGCTTTTCAGGAGGGAGGAGCCCAGGCAGGTGCTGGGCAGCTCTATCAACCCCCTCTGCTGAGGGGATGTTCCATCCCAAAGCACATTAGGGCTGCCCTTCACGCTGAGGGCAGGGCAAACAAATCCAACGTAAGATCCTGCCGTGCTTATTGGAATCAGCCTTTTAAAGAGGAGTTTATGACCTCGTTGTGAGCTTTGCAAAGTTCACCCTGACTTGCAGAAGCAGGGCCAGACGTCCCTGGGCTGTCAGGCCCCAGTGAATGAAGTATTTTACACCCAGAACACAGGGGATTTTTGAGTCAAGACCGAGCCCCTTCTCCAGTATTCAGCCATGGTTTGTATCCAAAACACCCAGAATGGCTCCGTGGGAGACGGATGCCAAATGAACACCTACAGACCTCTCGGTACCTGCGAGACAAAGAAGCTCAGGGCATGACCAGAACTTTGACTTTTTTCTTTTTTTTTGCTCAAAACCTGCGTGCCCCCAGCTCCCTGCCTGCTTCAGAACCCCAGAGAAGCACACATTGCAAACAGCGCTGCCCCTGGGGATAAACTGGCTCTAATCCTTCCTGTGCCAGGCTGGGACAGCTATGTCCAGCTCTCAGACATACCTATTGTGGCGAGGAAAGGGACTTCTCCTATAAGACAGATCAGTCACAAACAGGTTAAAGCAGGAGCGACAATGCAGAGCGTTCAAAAAACAAAACAAAACAAAAAAAAAATTCAAATCAAGCACGGGGGCAGGCAAACAGCACGGGTGACGTGCCAGAGTCAGTGAGGGACACATTCCAGGCTCTAGGGCTGATCCTGAGAGTTAAGTTGCAGGATTACTGCCCGCTACAGCCCGCATGCACAGACACCAGGCACTACCCACGCTAATCCTGGGCAGCAGCAAGGCACGGACACGGGAGGAGGCAGCTCCACAGCCCAGCTGGCTGCAAACCACATTTTCTTGGTGAAAATGTGGGGTACTGAAATATTCTCGAGTTCCCCGAAGTTGGAACCGTGTCATTCCTGTCTCTTAAGGCCTTTAAAGAGGTAGCAAGACACTCCTGATAGATCACACTGCAAAGAGGTGCCTGTCCCGAGTGTTGGCAAGATTGGAATAGGAAAACCCATGAGAGTGGTTTATTCCTGATATATCCACCTCACACAGAGCAGATAAGAATAGAAATCATTCCTAAATTCTCAAACAACTTTGCTTTGCCTTTTAAACGGCTCTTGTGTGTAAAAACAACTCGGGCAATTCCAGGAATGCTGTTACAGATTGGAAACATCACGTCCAAACTCCTCAAATTTGTGGACGGGAACGATCTCTGCTTAATTTTATTGATTGATTACATTTATTAACCTTTCATCCTCATTTTTTTTTGCCCAATGTTGTCAAAAAAATCGTAATTTCAAGGCCAGGTTGGAGGGGGCTGGGAGCAGCCTGGGACAGTGGAAGGTGTCCCTGCCATGGCAGGGGTGGCACTGGGTGGGCTTTAGGGGCCCTTTCAGCCCAAACCATTCCAGGATTTTATGATGCTATGCTGCTGTCCCCTTGGGAAGAGGATTATCACTTCCAAACACTCAGGTTAAACCACTCCTGGGATGTCACAGGGATATTTTTCATCCCAACAGCTCCAGGGGTAGAGTTTCTAAGTGCTTACACTCCCCATTTCTGGAGCAATGGAAATCGGAGCATTTCTTACAATCTGCAGTGCTTCACGCTTTCCCAATTACAACTAAACCAAATGATCAAAACAGCAACAAAGATTTACATCTCACGCACGTGAGATTCCGAGCCTGGTTCATTTTCTCGGTCAGACAGGAAGGAAATAAAAAAAGAGCCTCAAACTTGTAATTAAGTCCAACTACAGGCCCAAAACCTTAAACTTGGCCAACCTCTCTTTAAATTTAGAAGTGTGGGGCTGTGTCTTTAAAAAGCTACCATCAGCAAAACAGGAAAAAATTCCCTCTTCCCATCTCCACTGCCTTGCCTGCCCGATTCTCCAGGAAGGATTAAACTTTAGGTAGTTTGCATAAGCAATTCATGTGCTTGGTTTCATGCAAAAGGTGTATAAACCACAAAGAAAAAAACTTACCAGCCCTGTTCATTCTTATATTTGTAAGCAGCACCAAGAATGTGACATAATGTACCTCCAGCTTTGAAATCCATGAAGCACTTTGCCTGAAACCCAAAAAACAAGGAAAAACAGTGACACTGACTTTCGTGCAATTATTTTAAACAAATACATATCGGTTAGCTGAGTTTTAGACATAGAACATATCAAATGAAAAGTTAATTTTCAGATGAAACACTTCTGGAGTTGGAGGTTCTCCTTTCAGGATGTTTCCTAAAGATTAAATGCATTTGGATTAAGGAGAATTCTTTGTGTTTGCATGAACTTGATGTATCTGAAAGCTCCGAGTCCTTCCTCGTAGTGCCGTAAAAAAAAATCCAAAGTACTCTTTGAACACCCATTTCATAGTAAATTAAACCTCAAATCGTAGCTGTCAGGGAAGCAGCTCCTCATCTGCATGAGAACATCAAACCAGATCATCAGAAACGAGCACCTGAAGAAGAGTTCAGCTATTCCCCACTGCCAGCCCTCCCCCACGACAGCTGCTTGGCAGGAGCTGCACAGCCACGGTGCACGTCTGCCCTCAAACACCAAATCCACCTCATTTCGTCCCTCTTGGTTTTCCCACTGCCAAAGCAGGAATCCCACAACGTTCAGACAGGAGTAGGAGGATGCTGGAAGCTTCAGGAATCCCACCAAGTCCGTCCTCTGAAAGGTTATTTTTTAAAAAATCCCATTTCCTGCACAGCAAGCTCCATTTTTCGGATCCATTTTAGTCTGGAATTGTATTTGCGCCTCTCCTGGTCTCTCTGGCCAAGAGGGCTGTGCCTGGGAAAAGCCAGCTGCTGGAAGCCACCCTGGAAAAGGAGACAAAGGGACGGGGCAGCTGCTCCTGGCAGGAGCAGGGAGAGGCATCTGCCTCCTTCCTGGAGCAGTTTGTGCTTCTCAGGAAACAGAAAACACTTGTACAGGGCAGAGAGCAGAATTTGGGGAGGCTCTGGCTGCCACCAGGACCTTTCTGCTGGGAGCAGAAGACAGACCCCCCCAAAGAGGGGGGATGGACTGAGCTGTGCCCTGCTGGAAGTAACCGAGATCCAGGTGCTGGAATCTCACCCGAGCCAATCTGCCCAGATCAGACCTCTGAAGCAGCGAGAGCAAACACAGCAACCACATCTTTATGATGCCACTGCGACGCTGATTGCTCCTTTTTAAGATAAGGCAAATTGATTTGAGGCTCGGGAGCACTCCAGTGGTTCCTGCACTTGTGGAACGTGGGCAGGTTTCTGGCTCGTGCTGCCACATCCAAACAAAGCTCTGCGAGGTTCCCTCTGTCCCTAAAGCTTCCCACCAACACCGAGGGATCAGGAGGGGTGGTGAGACCTTCACGGCACCCTGGGGTGCACCAGGAGATCGACAGAATCCCCAAATGGTTGGGGTTGGAGGGAGCAAGCAGCAGCCCCCCCAGTGCTGATGTTGTTTTTGGCCACCTGTACCCCAAGGGACTGGAGAAGCCGCCCTGAGCTGCTGCAGAACGGGGCAAAGTCATTTCTCAGCCTTGGCAACTCGACAAGTTTGGAGTTTAATCAACCAAAACACCCAGTGGGAGCTTGCTTGCCTTGGCAAGTGTATTTTACTCGCTCAGTTTAAGATGCACCGGTTCAGATCTGACTCAAAACCGATGAATTCCACAGAGCTTCAGTAGAAATGAAAATCTTCCCACGGCATTCCAGAAATCATTGCAAATATACACAGAACGAGCTGCATCCCACTGACAAGGAGAGGCCAGCCCTTCCAGAAGGTGCACGAGGAAGAGCCCGGGCTGGAGCAGGGGTGCCCCAAAAACCAGCAGGACACAGAGCTGTGCCCTGGGCAGGGGCAGAGCCCCAGTACTCACAGGGAGCTTGGTGAAGGCAGGATTGGTGACGTGTTTTCCAAAGGCATCTTCCTGGAACTGCAGCAGCTGCACCACCAGCCCAGCCAAGGTTTTATTGGTAGGAGCATCTGCCTGAACGTACTGCAAGACAAAAAGCACGCGTTTGGTGAGGAGAGGGAAAGTGGGAGGGAGGGCTGATGGCTGACACCCCGGCTCCCTCCTGCCTCGGAGAACGGGGGTTTAGGATTTGGGGAAGGGCTGGAGGGCGGCTGGCACGGGAGAAGCACGGAGCACAAACATCCTCCAAGGTTTGGGCTGAAAAATCCAGCACTCACCTGTGGCTCGGGGCCAGCTGCTCAGGCTTACACCACGGATTAAGCACTCGGGCTGATCTCAGTTCCCAATAAAGGAACCGTGTGCTGCCCCCCCCCCACACACACAGAGCTTTCTGCAGTAACTTCACAGCCTCCTGCTGTCATCAGCTCCTAATTAAACCTCAGAGCAGCCCTTTGGTGTAAATAGGACGTCCTGCACAGAGGGAAAAGCTGGGCGATGTTTTGGGACAATCTGAGCAGCTCCCAAGGTTCCACTTGCATTAAAATGACATTTCCATCACGTTGTGAATGTAAAATCACAGCATGGACTATTAAACCCCTCCCACGGTGCTGAGTTTTTGTCACCCCTAATATTCAGTGGATGTCACCTCCTCGCTGTGCCAGACAACCTCCAAGAGAACAAACATCACTTTTCCAGGTAGAACTTGATCAATTTGAGCTACCCCAGTCTCTCAGTAACTGGGTAACTCAGCCTCTGCTCTCCCCTTAAATCAGATTCTCCTAAGACCCCTTCAAAAAAAGCTATTTTGAGACCCAGAACCCTCAAAGTTTTAAAGCTGTGGTGCCAAATACCAGGCAAACCTAACCGAGCTTTGCAAAGCATCGGCTCCAAAGCCAACGACACCACAAAGACATGGAGCGAATGGAAACAATTCCAATTTCAGCGTCTGAAAATTCTCATCTCTGCTCACCCTGAGATGCGAGCTCCTCCAGCGCTTTCTCAGGAGCAGACACATATCTGAGAAATGAAATCTTCCCAACTCAAAGGACACAAATTCCTGGGAGGCTCCCGAGCGTCCTGTCCTGCGTATAAATCCTGAACTAGAAACACGAGCCTGCAAAGACCTGAAGGCTAACATTTCAAAGCTGCATTTCAATTTGCCCTGTTGCCTCCCCCAGGAATTAATGTTTTAATTACATCAAAATCACAGAATATCCTGAGTTGGAAGGGATCCACAAAGATCTCTGAGTCCAGCTCCTGGCTCTGCACAGGACTTTGGACAAGGGGGAACAGCTTCCAGTGCCAGAGGGCAGGGCTGGGTGGGATTTTGGGCAGGAATTGTTCCCTGGCAGGGTGGACAGGCCCTGGCACAGGTGCCCGGAGCAGCTGGGGCTGCCCCTGGACCCCTGGCAGTGCCCAAGGCCAGGCTGGACAGGGCTGGGAGCAGCCTGGGACAGTGGGAAGTGTTCCAGGTTTGGAATGGGATGGATCCTTCCAACTCAAATAATTCTGGGATTTTATGAACCTCCTCCAAAAAAAACCAAACTTAAATCCAGAAGAGATGGCATCCTTCTACTGACTCACCCTAATTTTTGTTTCAGATATTTTCCTTCAGAGAAAAAGGGAAAATTACATGAGAATACACCTTGCAGAGCCTATTCTTAGACATGTGAACTTTTCCAGGCAATCATTCCTTTTCTTGCAGCTCCTGATTTTACCTCTTGCAGGAGGCACTGACAGCTGGAAGCTGTAAAGGAAAACAACACCTTCTCATCCTCCTTTGCACTGCCACTACCCTGCAGATCCTTTTAATGAGAAGCCCATTACCTCGCCTGAGGTGCCCTGAACAACAATAAGGAGAAAAACCCTTCAGAAAGAAGCCCAAGCCTCCCCTCCATCGTTTCTGCATCCTAACGAGCAGCACGAAGGGATCTTTAAGCAGAAAAACACCGCAGACAATATCCCGATCCATGCACAGAGGCATCGAGTCCAACAGATCTCCAGGCATTCCCCTCATGTCCACAAAACCACCCTGCAGCAAAGAAAGGTTCTCAAGCACCGAATTGCCCTCGTGCTGAAATGCCAAAGCCCCACAGACCCCACCGAGTTTTCCAACATGCCCACAAGCATCAGGAGCACAAAAGCAGCCAGCAGAAAGCGTGTGCTGAGAGAGCAGAGCAGAGGGAAGAGCTCTGCGGGCAGGGCTGCACTGCAGCTGCCCCGGCAGCCTCTGCCAGCCAGGGGGACGGAGCCAGAGCCCGCTGGGACGTGGGCAGCGACCCCAAAGCGCCCCGGGAGCTCTGGGGGCACGCAGCTTCCCCAGATCACCCCAAAGAGCCCCGGGAGCTCTGGGGCACGCACCTCCCCCAGATCACCCCCCAGGAGCCAAGGGGAAACCCCCAGGGAAACGCTTTGGTTTGGGTTCCGACAAGGCTCCTTCAGGAAGGTGAGAGCACAGCAGAGCTGCAGCGAGAGGGAGAGAGAGAAAACCCTGCTGGGATCAAATGGCAGGGCCAGCAGAGCGTGCCAGGGGACAGCAGGGGATGGCACACAGGGTGAGGGAGCAGCCCCAGCAGGGCCAGCCTGGCACAGCCGTGCTCCCAGCTCTGCCCGGAGCTCTGCCCCACAGAGCCCTCTCCGTGCTGCCAGGGGCTCCCAGCTCTGCCCCCAGAGCTCCCTCAGCTAACCCACCATTCCACATCCCCACGGCCTCCTCCCTGCCTCCCAAAAACCCTTCTGCCTCCGAGGGCAGAGCCCCCACGGCTCAGCACGGCGCCCTGGAACAGCACACAAAGCTCCTGGGGGAGCACAGGCCAGCTCAGGGGCTGCACCCTTCACCAGGCACTGCTCAAACCCCTCCCAGAGTCCCTCAGAAAGAGCTTTTATAGACAAGTAACTGCTTGGGAACACCCCGTTTTAATAGGAGGGATGTGGCTTACTGAGAAAAACTACCTAAACAATGCACAATGTTAGGGATAAATGAGCATGAATATAAGAAAAAGACAATTGCCCAGTTTGCTTTTGAACTGTGAATTCCTAAGTTACTCTGGGGACACTGAGGTGTCCATGACAGCCTACCCAAATTACTCTGGACAAGGGATGGAGCCACGGGACGAGGGGGAATGTGCTCCCACCGGCAGAGGGTGGGGAAGGACGGGATACTGGGATGGAATTCCTGGCTGGCAGGGGGGGCAGGCCCTGGCACAGGTACCCAGAGCAGCTGTGGGTGGCCCTGGATCCCTGGCAGTGCCCAGGCCAGGCTGGACAGGCCTGGAACAGCCTGGGATGGTGGGAGGGGTCCCTGCCATGGAGTGGGATGGGCTTTATTGCCCCTTCCCACCCAAACCATGCCAGGATCCTGGGACTTTGTTCTATAAAAGTGTCAGAAGGCCCAGGACTCCAAAGCCAGGGCACGAACCCTGCCAGCTGCCAGGGCAGCAAAGCTCCACCACCCCGACTGCACCCATGGGAAGGAGCCGGGCACCTCCTGCATCTCTCCAGGCACAGAAAACACAAACTGACTTCAGACATACACAAACAGGGAGTGGGAGTGAGCCTGGGAGAAATCATTTCAGTATAAGAGGAATAATTTCATTTCTCTGTCACTGTGTTTGGTGCCAGTCAATGAGCTTTTTAAGGTCCGGTGTGAATTTTCCACACTACCACCGAAACCTCTTTGTCGCTCTTAATTGTACTCTGGAGACACAGAGAACTCTTCAACGCTAAAGTCTTGTCTGATCTGGAGACAAAACGAGCAGCTCTGCGAATGCAGTTCTCCAGCTCTGACTGAGCTCGGTGCTGCCCTTGGATTGTCTCCAGCTGGTCCCCAGCGTCCCTGCAGCTCCCTGGACTGGTCACACCGACCGCTGCTGACAGCTCCGCCACCGAGACGCACACACGTCTATTTTTAAGAGCATAAACTGGAAAAAAGCCAGTTAAAATCACCATGTACCTCTCTGGAAGGAGCCACGCACCTACAGAGGGATGAGAACAGGAACAAGATGAACCAGAGTCCCTTTACCCCACATCCAGAAGGGAATCGACCCTTCCCTCTGCAGTGTTAAGGCTCCATCTGGTATCAGCTTTCTTCCTTCCCCAAACCAAAAGTATTTTCATTTCTAAAAGGATTTTCCCAGCAACATCCCAAAACTCACTCGCAGTCTCCTTAGCCCAACTCTAATTACCTTCCAGAGGCACGAAGAGTAAGAAACATCTCATTTCTATAAGCAATTTGAAAGGAGGGTGCCTCCCATCCTGGCACCACTGCCCAGGCAGCCCAGAGAGCCCCAGCGTGCCGGGGGGGGGTTCGGAGCCCCAAACTCCTCTCTGAGGCTCCTCAGCAGCGCCGGGACTCGCCGGGAGCCCGGACGGGCCCGGGGAAAAGCGCAGCTCCCGCAGAGCGCTCACAGCACAGAAACACAAATATTTTATTACACTCCCCTGCACCGCACAGCCCGCCCCGAGCTGGAAGGACTGGAAAAACCCCCCCGAGGCAGCTGCCACAGCCGGGCTCAGGTTGCCGGGCACACAAAGAGCCCGGCCCCGAGCCCGTGCGGGGCTGGCCCGGAACGGGGGAGCGGCCCCGGTACCGCCGGGCACCGAGCCCAGCGCCGCGGGCACGGGCACGGCCACGCCGGGCGGATTTCGGGGCTCGTACGGGAACGGAGCCATGGAATCGGCACACGGGGGAGGGGGGGAAACACCACGAGAAAGGCTCAGAGAAAGAGAAACGAGCGGGAGGGGAGGAACAGGAGCGCAAGGGCAGCGGGGCGAGCGATGGCGCTGCCGCAAAGGAACCGGGAACACG
>VWZN01010551.1:60316-70963 GCA_013396955.1 Regulus satrapa | reverse complement strand
AGGCCACAGTTTGTGCGACAGATTAAGCAGTCATCAAATGCATATCCTTTCCTTAAAACCTGTTAATACTTGTGCTTTACAAGTCAACTTGATAAATGCTGACAGCAGTAATCACCAGTCTGATTTTTCCTGTACTACTGCTGTAAAGAAAGAACCTAGATTTTATAGTATTCCATTATGAAAAATAAGCCTTCTAACATCTATCACACACTGTTTGGCTTGATAGTTGACAGCATGAGAGTGAGACTTATGGAGCTGGTGTTCACTGACTCATTTTAGGGTCACTTAGAAGCTGGGTCTGCAAAGACAGCTTGTTTTTTAAGTACTTCTTGTTGATAACAATTCAGTTCATGACCAGCAAGCTTATGACCAGCAAACTGATTACTCTACAAATAGATGCAGCTTTGACACATGTGAAGGCTGGAGCCAGTATAGTTCAAAGGACAACTGTAAGCAGAAAAGCAAAATGAAAAAGAACTAGCCACATTAATCTCTTTTTTATCTACCATCTATGCCTTTTGACTGTATTCACAATGAACATTTTTAATACATAGAATGGAGTGAATTATGCTATGTGAACTTGTTGCCTGTTTCCATTACAACAATCTCTTCCCATCTGTAACCTTCATAGTGTATTAGTTAGCTACAGATTCTTCTGTACTGAGTATCTGAGCTGTGCTCATCTCACTCAGGTTTCCTTCAAAACCCTGTGATGGGCCATGGAATATTGTCCATATTGTCTATAAAGCTTGTAATCAGGACTGGGATGCCAAATACAAAGAATTCACATCAAAAACCAAAGTTGTTTGACAAATGTCATTCTGGTTGTACATTTTAGGATACACCATGGTTACAGCTTCCATGACACCACTCTTGCATGTAGACAATTACTATGATTCTCTGGGAACTAAAGTATGGCTGTTGAAAAATGAAGAAGGCTTTTGTATGGATACTGTACTCATTTGTTGCCAAAACTGGATTTTCCTGCTAGTGGAAAAGGGGTACTTTCAGCTGCAGTGTAGCTGAAGCTGGAGATATAAATTCATGGTACTTTGTCTTTAGCAGAGTTAAAAGCAGTGCTGCACATTTTCAGTCCTTCCTTCTCTCATTCGTCATGCCACAGCTATATGTCTTCCTTCCTCCTTGGTAGTAAGCAGGATGGCAATAGAGATCTAAAATAAATCTAGCTAAAGCAGAAGTCTGAAGGGAGAGATAATTGTTTTGGTGCTGGTTTGGGATTGTCTACATTGTACAATCAGCAGTTTCACTGTCCAGGGGAAAAGACGCTGGTTGCATCAGCAGAAGAAAAAAGGCAACACTAGAGCCACAGGCTAAGGGACCAACTACCTCTCAGAGCACGTTACCTCTTTTCTTCCCCTGCTGCTTAAAGTCTACACAACACTGAACAAAACCCAGAAGAGCATTTTGCCATGCACTGGTGAATGATAAATATTTTGAAGGCAATCAAGTGGCTCTCAACTAACTTTCAAAATTTGTGGATTCTTTTCCTGTGTTTTAATCCCTATCCTTAGAATAAGAATAATGTCAGTACCTGCCTTGGCTCATGGACAAGTGGAAAAAATAACATTTACAAAAAACATAGTAATTTGTAGCAAAGCACTGCAAAAAACATCCAAGAGGAACAGTAATGATTTGTTGAGCAGCAGGTAAAGCAGATCACTCTTATGTACAATTGAACTGAACATTGTAACTTTGCTGCTCTAAGAACACGTTCACTATGTCTCAAGCCAGACAGTGAGAACTGTCTGGTTTGATAAAAACAGAAAGTATTTCTAGTTTCTATCATAATTCATACATACCAAGAATACTAAGATTATCTAAGTAATTGTGATTTTCATTGAAATTTGCTAAGTTTAATGCTTCAACCTTTGAAGAATTCAACTCTGCAACCTCTGTCCTTTTAAATATGTTTGTCTGTTTATTCTTGCACAAATACTAGGATTCTTTGTAGTATATTTAGTAGTGAATAGAATTTTTTTCAGCATATTGCACCTAATATTCCCCTCTAAAAATCCTTTTTGTCTATTTGAATCTTCTGCCATTTGCATGTCACCATTCTGTTGTTCTGCAAACTCTCTTTCTCCCCTTGCAGGGTCCTGCCTTCTGCCTTCCTCTACTATAAGCATCATATCTCTCCTCTCTTAACTTCTATTAACACAGCTATGATGAAGCTTAGGTTGATCTGTTGCCCTATTTGTAATTCTCCTACAAACAACTGAAGCACTACATCAGAAGGGCAGCAAAAGGCAACAAGTGTGTCAGAATTTAATAATATAGGTTTTCTATTCCTGGTCACAAACTGTGAAGCAATACTTAAGTCTGTGCAAGTTATTTTCCCCAGTCTTATTCTGGGCTACACTCCACATGACTTTCAGATAGTAATCTTAAAAGGACTGGACCTTCATTAATCCTCACTGGCTTAGCCCTGTGAGCTTCTGCTTTCACCGTCTTCAGGTTCCCTCACTTTGTTTCAAAGCCTAAAAAGTATGGAGGGAAGACAAGGATTTAGAAACCTCATTGTAGCCTGTGATTTAATAATATTGGCACTGGATAGCAACACCGTATTAGTTGTCTTCCACTGTGAATTTAACAATGGCAGTTTACAGCTCAGTTACACATGAGTGTGACAAAGCTTTAAGATGAGACACCCACATTGACAAATCATTCAGAGTTACAGCCCAGGCCATGCAAGAGAGCTAGCAAACAGGTTTACACTAAGACAGGAACAAGACTATGTTCAGTTAGTCAATAATCCCAGCCGTCCCATAAGCATGGACTGTGCTTAGCCGGTATTTATCAGAAAACCTCCCAGAGTGGGCAGGAGGAGAAAGGCTGAGAGGATCACCACCCCCACAGCCTCCACCATGCCATCATGGTACTGTACAAACAGCAGCTAGAGCACTGAGAGCTATTTATACTTTTTTTCCTTATTTAAAGAACGAGAAAAAAACCCCATCTCACACTCATGGTTTAAATACTAGAATCTGCTAATCAAAGTATTTCTTTCAAACAAGGATTTTTTTTTTCTTTTTTTTTTAATGTTCCACTTGGTCTCCTAAATTCTGAGCAGGACGCTCAATTCAAGGCATAACATTCAAGTAAGCTGCAGGCTGTGCACATATGAGAAATAAGCACAGTCTACACTGAAAGATGAGAACTCCAACATAGGACAGCAGAGTTCCTCAGCTCCTGGAATGAATCCTCTGTCAACAGGCACTGAAGATTACTATACTGGTCATGTAAGTAGCAGTATACTTTAAGAGCTCCTTAAAACCCGGACAGCATGCTGCGTCTTTGGTACCTTACAGACATCTCAGCTTGCCCATTCTCTCCTAAAACTGCACTGATTAAAGGCAAGTAAAACTGTACAAGAAATGTAAGTTAGCAACTTTTTGAAGAATAAAAGGCTTTTGAACATACGAGCTGAACCTCTGCTGAGCTTTCCCGTAGCTCTGACTGAACGAACATGGTAAATGCCAAATGATAAATCTAAGTAAAATTAAAAAGAAATTACATGTTCAACTAGATTTGTCTTCAACGAATAAAGCTTGTATAATTTATATATTTGTGGGCACTGTAGATAAATACCTACAGAAACGAAACACTATCACCTGAGGCTAACTTACATTTTAAACACGACTTTCGTCTTTAACTGAACGGGTCCTCCCTCAAGCCCGTGAAAANGGTCCCCGCGGCGCCGCGCTCCCGCCGCGGCCACAGGAAGCACGGCGGTGGCTCCAGGCACGCCGGGCCGCGTAGTTCCCGGGGCGGCTGCGCCGGGGAAGCCGCCCAGGCGCTGCGGAGCGCAGGACTACGATTCCCAGGAAGCGGCGGGGCGGTGTACCCGTGCNGGGCCTTACCGTACGGACAGGCGTGACCGAGTGCTGGGAAGAAAAATGTGCAGTTGCTGCTGCTGCCTGATAGATCCCGCTAGGTTAAAACCAAAACAAAAACAATCAGAACCGAAACGAAAACTAAAAAACCAACCAAAACCCCTCATAATTTGCTTGCATCCTTTGGCGGTCAGTATGGTGACAAAATGCATACGTGACCCTTGCCCAAACAAACCGTGCTGGTCTTCACCTGACTGGCCACTGAGTAAATGTATCGTGGGCCTCCTGGTCTGCTCAGCCAGGTACAGAACACTCCCTGAGCAGAGCACTTAACAACAGGGACATTGTGCCAGCCAATACATTTTAGAAATACACTGTTTTTAATCTTGGGTTGGTTTAGTTTTGTTTGTTTATGAGTTTTTGTTTTTAATTTTGTACTACCAAAATCAAGTTGAGATAATTATTTTCATAGCTGAAACCATGATTAATATCAGAATCTAGGGGTATTCATAGCTCAGGCTTGGAAAACTGCTGAATTGCAAGGAAGACTTCAGATAGCTTCCCCACATTACAATACTACAGAATAGGCTACACACAAATCACCCCGTGTACTTCCTGTTCAAGTAAATTCCAGAACAAGATGTGCAGGACTGTTCTGCAAGAAAACTGGTGTGCAATTCAATTTCAGACTGCTGACAGAAATGAGGCAGTAGATATTTAACACTGAAATCCAGCTACACACAAAGCTCATTGGGAATGAAACGCTTGCTTCTGTTCCAAGGAAAATTACCATCATCTTTTGCCTCCGAGTCACTCTTAGAATCCAAGCGTTGGATGTTGTGGGTTTTGGCCATTAAAAGATTTTGGTCCATGTGTCAAGAAGTCTGTCCAGCTGATATCACAGGAACTTGAAATGCAATCCTAACACCATGTGCTGGTGCTATGAAAGTAAATTAAACTGAAACCCACAGAAGTAGATGTGTGAATAACTGTTTTTTTTCACCTTGCAAGCTTCTAGTCTTACTCTTGCAGGCCTGTCTTCTGTGTCCTATGCTGTGAAAGATTTGCATAAGTTACTGCTATAGCAGGTAGATGATCTGTATTTCATTGCATTCTTGGTCACCCACTACAGTTCTTGAATTATGCCTAGGAAAAATGTGGGGGTTTTTTGTAAGAACTATAAGACTAGCAGAAGTAGATTCATCCTGCTCCCTCATCAAATCTATTGCCTCAGCTGGCTTTACAATAGGCTGTTCCGTCTCTGTTCTGCAGTGTTTTTGTTCTAGCTTTCTGTTCTGAAAGATTGCCTTGTAGGCAGAGTGTCTCTCCCTACATGCTTGGACAGTGTCTAGAAAAATGGGAGCCTAAACTAATTTTTAAGCTCTTGGTAAATCTGTAAGACAAAGGGAGTATTAAATAGAGATCTAAGAAATTTCCATCTCATGGTATGTTGAATCTTCTTTTTATTGCCTCAAGGCATATGTTGTACTTGCAGTAATAATATGCACAAATTCATAAACTTGAGGAATCGTAGAATATTATAGTGGATGAATTAATAACCTTCTCTATTGATGCAAACAGAACATGGTCCCAGAACTAACAAACTTAGAGGGATGTTGCATTCTGTTAGAGAAAACTCCAGGCTTCTCTCTGAAAGATACTGATAATACATCAGGATAGTATTTAAGATACAGAAACTATGTTAGGCTCAAAACCTTGTTTGTTGGCAAAGTATACCTCCTATTTAACTAAGGCAATAATTTGTTGAAAGTATCACTGAAATTCTATGTGTCAGAGCATTATTTGTCCATCACTTTTATACAAAAAGAAAGAATAGTGGGGTTTATGCACATATTTGCTTCCTTCCCCTGTTCTTGGTGTTATGCTCACTTTCCTACCCAGCTGTTCTGGATCATGAGGTTTCTAATTTAATTCTTGGGCATTGGTGAGAGGAAAGGACATAACATCAGGTCATCAGCGTCTGGAGCCCATCTCTGAGAGGAATATGATGTTTATGTTGCTGGTTTCTTCTTCTTCCTTACCTTCCTTACTTTGAGGGGTTGCACTCACACTTAGGATAAATTCTTATGAGTTTTAAAAAAATACTTCTGTATATTTTTCTGGTTAGCTGCAACTCTATATTATGTTTGAAAGTACTACATAAGATGCTGTTTACATATATTGGATAATACTTTGTTCTGGTTTTGCTCTAAGTGACTCTGCCTGAGTGGGGCTGGTTGGGTAAAATTACGTCGAGGGTAGTCTATAAATCTTGTGCAACTTGTACACTGCCACCATGGTTTATACTGAATTCTTAGCAGCCTTAGGGGGAAGAAAATTTAGTTCTCCAAAGAATCCTCTGAGTTTAAGAAATTAATTACCATTACTATGTAATTTCTTGCCATTCACAAAATTTCATTGTTTGGCTTCTCCTAGTGTAATGGAAAGTAATTTGGAGGCAGTAGAGAGTGTCCTACAAAGACTAAAAGTAATCAAAGGAATAAGGTCTATGGACTAGTTAGAGGCTGTAAGACCTTATTGTAGATAAAATTATCTGAGATCACCCACTGGGGATTACAGATCTGCTGCTATGACAGCATTCATAGTAGTTCCCCATGTCTACCATTAAAAGTATTAATTTAAACTGTTTGGAGTGCTGAACATGAAGTTACACTGACAAAGCTGAGGGAACAGTAACCGGTGCCTGGAAAGTAGGAGGAACAATTTGAGAGCTTTCAGTTGGGTTTAGATGTGTCACAGTAGCACATCTGCCACCAGCCATAAATTTCTGAGGAGAACAGACACACTGCTCTTTTTCTTTATGGCCATTCAAAACAGAGCTTCAGTGCAATGCAAACAGAAGTCATTTTGACTCATGAAGCAGCTTACTCTGGTTCCTTGTTTAGGCAAAAAGTAAAATGGCTACCACAGTGGGTGAAATTTAAGTAATGAGCCTCCCTGCTAGTTTCAGATGCTGCTTTGGAACTTGTGAACAGCTTAACACACTTCCCACAGAGAAGCTCCTACTGCAGATTCTTAATCCTTGGACATTATGTATCTGACTGAACACTTATTAAAAGCTGGTAATTCCAGCACTACATACATTGTGTACACACACACACACACACACACACACACACACACACGCACACTCTAGTGGTGCAGATTTAACCTCACCTCGAGACAGAAAAGCTGTGTCTCTTACCCACTTTGCACTCCAGCCTGAGTCCTGTCTTGATGCTGCTGAAAAACTAGCAGGTACAAAGGGTGGGGTTTAACAGATGATGGCTAATGAGAAAATAACAAAAGCATTAGGTTCTAAGACTACTTTCCAAAATTTCCCAAAGGCTGCAGGAATTTGCCTTGATGCTCAAAGCCCCTGCTAGACATTCAGATGTTCATGGCAGAAATACAAATTTTGTGTCACCTCTCTGCAACAAAAGGCATTAAAGTTCTTGAACTCATACACAATTTTTCAAATTGTTTTTCTGATAAGGAGAATCTGTTGAACATGGTGGAGCAGATGTTAATGAGTTTTACCGTGTTTATGAAGTGACACGAGGCACCCCTTGAAGTTTTTATGAATGTGTTATCTCATAGCATGAACAGAGGTACAGAGAAGACAGACACTGCACGGGTAGCTTGGAAACCCAAGCTGGAGCGTCAGACTATTTGCTACTAATTTTGGATGATGAATTGAACTGGTAGGAGTGGAACCCATGTTCTCCTCCACTCCAACATCAGCCAGGAATTCAGCTACCTTTTTTATCTCTACCAAGTCTGGTGTTAACAAAACAAAAACAGCGGGAAAGAGGTGTCGTTTTTAGTTTGAGTTGTCTGGGGGGTTAATTTTGTTTCGTTTCGTCTTTTAAACATGTATAACGTGTTTAACACCGTTTGGTTTTTTATTTTTTTCTTCCTTAATTCCAGCAGTAGAACACGTCCCGTTAAGCACCGCGCTCATGCTTGCAGACGGAAAGCGCCGTGAGGCACTCCCCGCCACAGCTCCGGCGGCGCCGTTCCCGCCGCAGACGCCGCACGTGGGTAGCCCGGGGCGCGCTCATTGGCTGTCGGGCGCGGCACGTGACTCGGCTGCAGCGGCACGTGTGGCCATATTGAGGGTTGCTGCCGTCTTCTTACTTTGCTTGTCTCTGCGGACTGTGCGAAGGAGGTAGGAGAGAGGCTGCGTGCCGCCCTGAGGGAAGTGGGGGGCTATATCGCGGGGGGATCCCCTCCTTCTACATCCCCAGCAGCGCAGCGCCCGGGCGGGGCGCGCTCATGCCCGCAGGCTTCGGTGGCGCCCCGTGTCGGATAGCCTCGGTGCTGGGCGCCATTTTCTTTCGCGGTACTCTCCGGAGGCTTGTGCCAAGTGTGTTCTGTCCTCGGCAGGCAGGTCTGGCAGAGCGCAGCATGATTGGAGAGGACTGGAATGCAGAGATAGGGGATGAGGCATTATTCCCATCCCTTCAGAAGGTATGAGTTGGGGGGATAGCTATGGTGATGGGGTATGTTTGTTTTGTTTTGTTTCATTTTGCTTCTTTTCCATTTTCTTTCTCCAACTCATATTCCTGCAATCTAAGCAGCTGCTGGGCAGTAGTGTCTCCTGCTCCTGTGGGTTTTTTTTGGTTTTTTTTTTTGAAATATGGTAGGTAGCCATAGGAATTCACTGTTATTGGAGAGAGAAGTTCCTCTTTGCACTAGCAACTTACTTGCTGCTGTTTTGTTCAAATATTAGTGATTGTTGTATGCTTGAGTAGACTTAACATGTCAACTGTGTATAATGTGATTTTTTTGTAACATTCATATGGAAACAGTATGCCATTTAGTATACTGAAATGCAGTCAACTGAAACAAACAGAAGGGCATGAGAGTTTGTATTTCAGAAGATGAAGAAAGCAACTTCTTTCACGTGCATGACTTAGTAGCTGTGTTTGTATTCACATACTTTGCTAAGTCTATAGCTGTAATTATGTGCTTTTTTTCTTTCTGTAGGTTAGCTTGCTTGAAAAACCAAATGACCCCTCATCCATCTTCAGTACATGTATAGACTCACTTGGTATGTGAAAGGCACTTTTCACCTTACTGTTGTTTGGAAGTGTTGATCCTTTGAGCATTTTACAAGATTAAAGGAAAATACAGTATTACTGTATGTTTTCATGGAACCCCCATGGAATAGCAGCATCAAATTCTAGAGAGAACAAAATGAGTTGGCTTTCCTTCTTACTGTCAGTACTTCCTGATTTACTACAATTATGTAATAACATATAACTACTAATGAGTCAAAGATAGGTTTGAATTTTAACTTAATTCTTTTTTTTAAATTTATAGATACTGATCAAGTTGTGAACACATGCCATGAGCCAGTGAGCAGTTTTGGCCGAGGAAGGAATTTTGCAGCCAAAGGTAACTTCCAGTGTGATTGTATTTCTAATGGCTAATTGTATATGACACATTAAATTTTGTTGTTCACCACGTTCAATCTGCAGGCAGGTTCAGCTCCATGGAAGTAGGGCTCCATTATGCATGACCGTGGCTTTGGGAAGTCAAACACCATCACTCCAAATGACCCCTCTTCCTCCTTATTTCCCTGGCATTATATGCTGAGCTTGATGTCACATGGGATGGGATCAGCTTTCCTGGCTCTGTCACATCTTGTTTTGTGGTGTGGTGGGGTGAGAAGTAGAAAAGGCCCCATCTCAGTGTTGCGCTAGCTAAAAACATCTCTGTATTATCCATACTCTTTCCAGCAAATCCAAAGCACAGCCCCATGCTAGCTGCTGTGAAGGAAATTGACTCTACCCCAGTCAAACACAGGAAAATATATTTTTTAAAGATCCCATACCATTTCTGCATCCTTTTTGTTGAACTCCATTATGGTGGGTGAATGCTAGGCTTATTTACTGCAGGGCACTACTGACAAGCAGTTTACCTGCAGACTCCAGCAGCAATTATGAAGTAACTTGAAAGCTGTGTTTAAGGTCCATTGTATTTATGGATACTTAAGATACAGTCAGTTGCATGTGAGCCCTTAAGATGTAATTTTTGTATTTCTAACTGATGTGTGTGGGAAAACCAAACTGACTGACATACTGATAAACACACCAAGCTTTCGTGGAAAAGAAGCCACTGATGCTGTGCTAGGCGAACTTGATGGTGTCCTGTATGAGATGATGCTGTTAGTCCTCACAGTATGATAGAAGATTCATGATGTTCAGCTGAAGTATAAGGACTAAGGGGTAAATTATCTAAGCAGATTGGTTGGACCTTAGATAACACCTGAAACTTAAGTCTAAAGTAAGGAATGTTTATGTGTATGACTTACATTTATGCATATGTTTGTTTCTTCCTGCCTCTTCGTATGAGGTGAGTGACTAAGGAAAGGGATTAGAAATAAAAATACATACTTCTCACTGGCAACTGAATGAACAGTTCTCAATAATAAAAAATAAGCTTGATAGATCTGAAAGACATGTTTTCAAGTTCTCACTTCATAAGAGGCAGCAACTGGCATTGCTACCTTATTTTGTAGTACCAGTTAAGAAAACTGAAGGGACAAATGCTGTCAAACCCTCAAACCAGAAGTCTGAATTTATCTGTGTTCTTACTAAGGAGTTGAAATTAGTGGCTTGATTAGTATATGCACATATAAAGTCAAATACTTAAAGACCTGATGTTTTACTTAGTTCTTGAAATTGTACGGGAGAGCAGTACTGATTCCTGTCACACATCTTGGAAAAAGTACTTCCTGTCTTCCTTTTTTTTTTTTTTTTTTTTTTTTTTGGGAAATAAATTA
>VWZN01010551.1:14424-60130 GCA_013396955.1 Regulus satrapa | reverse complement strand
GAGAACTAGCAGTCCAGAGTGAGAGCTTTGAAATGGCTTGTGTTCTTCAGCTAGGTTAGAGGCACTTAATCTGCAGGTGTCTTCATGCAGAAGTGGGCAGACTGAGTTATTGTGTGCTGCTGGGCTGTATTGCTGCAGGTTTTCAAGACCGAAATGCTGTGTGTGGTGCTGGTACACAAAACAGAGGGTTTAAAGGATTTCGTGGTGGCTTTGGACAAGATGAGAGTAAGTTTGATGGTTTGGCCTCTTTCATTTCTGAATGGTTTGTATGGATGCAGCATGTGTTTGGTGATGTTTCTGGATTTGCTTTGCTTCCCTGAGGACTGCTGTGGAGACCTGGGAACTCCTACTACAAGTTCTGTTTTTCATTGGTGGTGTGGAATATGAATGGTCTCTTGAAAAAACAAGTATCACTGGGTATAATACAGTATAGGTTGGAGTTAATGAGGAAGTAGTTGAGTCTGTTGCTCTACACATTTGTTGGAGTAATTTGTACTGGCTTTGTTGTAATATTTCATGATACTAATGTGCATTTGATTTAGAAGAGCTGATAAAGCCCACCCCAATGCCAGCCATTCATTCGAGCAAGGGGCAGTGTTTGGGCCATTTTTCATGCAATTAAAAAAGCTATCGGAGCACTAGTGACCAGGGGTGGGTGAACTGGGTTGTGTTCCGTCACTGAGGGCGTGGTATGGCAAGTAACAGGCGTGGGGAAATAGGCATGCCAGGGTGGTGAGGATGTGGCACAGCAGGGACTGCAGCATGTCAGTTTGGGTTGCAGTTCATGCAGGTAGGGCACAGCCATCCTCATTGTGATGTGTTGTGTGATAGGTCAGTGTGGTGCTTTTGCTGGTGTTTTTTTTGGTGTTTTTTTTTGTTGTCCTCCTCACCTCCCCAATTTAGTAGATCCAGTACTGATTTACAAGTTGTCAAAAGCCATTTTTTCTGCTGCCAGCAAGGGTTTGCTAACCCAGGCAGAATTCCCCCAAGATGGAAGCAGGTGTTCAGGCCACTGTCTGCAGAGAGTGTGTGACCCTGGTGTTAGTACCAGAGGATGGTGCAAAAAAAAGATGCCTGTTGTGTATGCAGGTAAGTGGTTTGCTGTCTCTAGGGGCAGAGCTTAAAGAAGAGGTGGAAAGGCTAAGGTGTATTAGAGGAAGCAAAAGAGATACAGACTTGGGGAGTAAAACACTTCCAACTGTAAGAGAAGCTAACAGATGTCAGAGGAGCCCTGCCCCTCTTGCCATCAGGCAGGAGACTACCTAGTAGATGGGGAGGAATAGAATGAGGTCCCTTCTTGGGGAGGTAAAAAAATTCCCTCCCGACCCCCATTGCCTTCCCAGATGCCCTTACAGAAATTATTGGTGAAAGGAATGGGAAAACCCATATTATCAATAACTGACTTATGGGCTGATAGCATCAGTGAATTTTGGTTTTCCTGATCGTGGGGCAATTTCCACAGCAGCAGGCCTGTTTGAGTCAGGTAGGATCCATCTGTGTAACAAGAATTCTAGACCAGTGTTGGCAGGGCTGATTGAGAGGGGTTTGAAGGGGGAAGGTTATGAAACCAGGCTTTCCAGAGAGGAGGCTAAGGATGGTAAGCCAGAGTCAGTGGTGAAAGCAGCCCAGCTGAAGTGCATGTGTACAAATGCATGGAGCATGGGTAACAAGAGGAGCTGGAAGCTGTTGTACAGAAGGAAAACAGTGATGTAGTAGCCATCATGGAAATGTGGTGGGATGACTTACACCACCAGAGTGCTGTAACTGGATGTCTGCTTGCCCTTTGGAAGGGACAGGCAAGGGAGAAGAGGAAGGGAGGGGTCACTTTGTATATAAGAGAGGGTCTCAACACTATAGAAGTTATGATTAGGGATGATAAGGTTGAGTGCCTATGGACAAGGATCAGCGAAGGGCCAGCAAGGCTGACATTTTGGTGGGTGTCTTACAGACCACCTAACCAGGATGAAGAGGTGGATGAGTTGTTCTGTAACCAGTTGGAGAATGGTTCAAGATCACCAGCCCTTGTTCATGCAGGAGACTTTAACCTACCAAATGATCTGCTGGGAACTCAGTACAGTGGAGAAGACTCAGTCTAGGAGATTCTTGAAGTGTATGTAGGACAGCTTTTTGTTGCACCTGGGGAACTCTAGGCCTGTCGGCCTGCCTTTGGTGGTGCCCAGCAAGATAGTGGAACAGATCATCTTAGTGTGATCACTCGATACATACAATACAGCCAAGAGATCAGACGCAGCCAGCGTGGATTTTGTAGGGACATGTCCTGCCTGACCAGTGTTATCTCCTTTCATGAGCAGGTGACCCACCTGGTGGATGAGGGGAATGCTGTGGATGTTTTCACATGGACTTCAGTAAAGCCTTTGGTACCATTTCCAGTAGTGTATGCCTGGAAAAGCTGTCAGCCTGTGGCGTGGACCAGGTGCCAGGTTAAGAGCTGGCTGAACAGCTGGGCCTAGAGAGTTGTGAGTGGTGGTGCAACCAGTTGGTGACCAGTCACTCATGCTGTCACCCAGGGATCTGTGTTTGGCCCAGTCCTGTTTAATATCCTTACTGATGATCTGGATGAGGGGATTTAAGTCTACCGCTAGCATATTTGCAGATGATACTAAGTTGGGTGTGTGTGTTGATCTGCTGGAGTGCAGGAAGGCTCTGCAGAGGGATCTGAACAGTCTGCATCAGTGGGCCGAGTCCCATGATATGAGTGAGGTCTAACAGGTGCTGGGTCCTGCCCTTGGGTCGCAACCATGCCCTGCAGCACTATAGGCTGAGGCAGAGTGCCTGGACAGCAGACAGGCAGAAAGAGTCCTGGGGTTACTGATTGACAGCCAGCTGAACATGGACCAATGTGGCCAAGAAGGCCAGTGGCATCCTGGCCTGGATTAGCAGTAGTGTGGCCAGCAGGAGCAGGAACAGTGGTTGTCCCCTATACGTGGTGCTAGTTATAGGAGCACTAGTTAGNGGCTCTGCAGAGGGATCTGAACAGTCTGCATCAGTGGGCCGAGTCCCATGATATGAGTGAGGTCTAACAGGTGCTGGGTCCTGCCCTTGGGTCGCAACAATGCCCTGCAGCACTATAGGCTGAGGCAGAGTGGCTGGACAGCAGACAGGCAGAAAGAGTCCTGGGGTTACTGATTGACAGCCAGCTGAACATGGACCAATGTGGCCAAGAAGGCCAGTGGCATCCTGGCCTGGATTAGCAGTAGTGTGGCCAGCAGGAGCAGGAACAGTGGTTGTCCCCTATACGTGGTGCTAGTTATAGGAGCACTAGTTAGTTGAGTGCTGTGTCCAGTTCTGGGTCCCTCCGTTTAGGAAAGATTTTGAGATGCTGGAGCCAGCCTGAAGAAGGGCAACAGGGCTGATGAAGATTCTGAAGCACAGATCCTGTAGAGAGCAGTGAAGGGAACTGGGAGTGTTTAGTCTGGGGAAAAGGAAGCTTTAGGAGAGACATTATCACTGTCTACAACTGCTTGAAAGGAGGTTCTGGCCAGGTGGGGATCAGCCTGTTTTCCCAGGGGAGTGATGACTAGAGAAGAAGAAATAGTCCTGCACCAGCAGGGGTTTAGGCTGGACATCATGAAGAAGTTCACAGAAAGTGATANGCTGTGTCCAGTTCTGGGTCCCTCCGTTTAGGAAAGATTTTGAGATGCTGGAGCAAGCCTGAAGAAGGGCAACAGGGCTGATGAAGATTCTGAAGCACAGATCCTGTAGAGAGCAGTGAAGGGAACTGGGAGTGTTTAGTCTGGGGAAAAGGAAGCTTTAGGAGAGACATTATCACTGTCTACAACTGCTTGAAAGGAGGTTCTGGCCAGGTGGGGATCAGCCTGTTTTCCCAGGGGAGTGATGACTAGAGAAGAAGAAATAGTCCTGCACCAGCAGGGGTTTAGGCTGGACATCATGAAGAAGTTCACAGAAAGTGATAAGGCATTGAAATGGGCTGCCTAGGGAGGTAGACGGTGGAGTGACTGTCCCTGGAGGTATTTAGGAAGAGCCTGGATGTGGCACTCAGTGCAGTGGTTCAGTTGATGGCTTTGTTTTCAGTCATAGGTTAAACTTGATGATCTTAAAGGTCTTTTCCAACCTACTTGATTCTGTAATTTTATACCTTATATGCACTACACTGTGTGTTACAGGTAGAAAAGACAGACAAAGGGATATACCTCAGTCTGGAACTCTTAGCTTTAGAGGAAGACAAACTCTTGCAGATGGTGCAGGTGAGACTTTTTAGTAGTGGGAGTGAACTGTGAGGTTTTCTCATCGGTGAGTTGTGGCAATGTAGCTAATTGTTAGCTTCATCATGGGGAAGTTTTAACTAGGTGACCTTTAAGGTCCCTTCCAACGCAAACCATTCTATCATTACTATGCATTTTCACATGGGCTCCTTGAAATCTGAAGAACAAGTGATTTGACTCTGTTTTTGGTTCAGATAACGATTTTCAGTGAGTGCTACAGAGTCATCACACTACTACTCATTGGGGACATAAACAGCATACTTAATACGTGATAGCAATTTGTTTAAATTAAAAAGCAAGTTCCTTTTTTCAAAACCAGCACAGCTTTTAGTCTTTGCAAAAAATTACCATTTTCCCATATTTTGGACTGAATTCCATTTTGATAAGGGGAATGCTAGTGTTGTGTGACTAACCAGGACAGCAGTACTTTTATGTAGGGCACTACTGCCAAGCAGTTTTGCTGTAGACTCTCCAGCAGCAGTTGTGGAGTAACTTGGAAGCAGGATTTAAGGTGTGTTGTATTTATGGATGCTGCCTTTTACATGTAGCCTTTAAGATGTAGCTTTTATTTGTTAATGAGGGAAAATCAAACTGAAATACTAGTATACACCAGACATTGATGGAGAAGAAACCGGAGGTGCTGTGCTAGGAGAACTTCATGGTGTCCTGTGCCAGATAATGCTCTTTATTTCTAAAGTATGATAGAACACCTGAATGCTTTCTGTCAAAAAAGTATCTCTGGTCTTCCTTTTTTCATAAATTTAGGGAAATAATTTTGTTATATTGTACTTTTTATATGAATAAAATAAGGACTGAGGAGAACAATTACTAGATATAAGGGGCTTGGCCTGCATGTCAAAATTAAGCAAGCTTCAGCAATTGTGCACTGTGTTGTGCTGCAGGTTTTCAAGAAGGAAATGGAGAAGATGCCATTACACAAAACAGAGGGTTTAAGGGATTTCGTGGTGGCTTTGGACAAGGTGAGAGCAAGTTGGATGGTTTGGGCCCTTTTTCTTTCTAAATGGTTTGTATGGGTCCAGCATATGTTTGGTGGTCTCCCTGGATTTGTTGCTCCCTGAGAGCTCCCATTGCAAGGGTGAAAGCAGTTCTTCAGCCAGATAAATGGCATTTGGTGTGTGCATACAGAATGGAGGAAACCACATGATTTTGTGTTACATTGTGCTGCAGGTTTTCAAGAGGGAAACAGAGAAGGTGCCATTACACAGAGCAGAGGGTTTAAGGGATTTCGTGCTGGCTTTGGACAAGGTGAGAGTAATTTTTTGTATTGGCTGGTTTGCATGACGGCAGCATACACTGATCATTCTTTCTGGCTTTGCTCGTTCCGTGAGAACTAGCAGTCCAGAGTGAGAGCTTTGAAATGGCTTGTGTTCTTCAGCTAGGTTAGAGGCACTTAATCTGCAGGTGTCTTCATGCAGAAGTGGGCAGACTGAGTTATTGTGTGCTGCTGGGCTGTATTGCTGCAGGTTTTCAAGACCGAAATGCTGTGTGTGGTGCTGGTACACAAAACAGAGGGTTTAAAGGATTTCGTGGTGGCTTTGGACAAGATGAGAGTAAGTTTGATGGTTTGGCCTCTTTCATTTCTGAATGGTTTGTATGGATGCAGCATGTGTTTGGTGATGTTTCTGGATTTGCTTTGCTTCCCTGAGGACTGCTGTGGAGACCTGGGAACTCCTACTACAAGTTCTGTTTTTCATTGGTGGTGTGGAATATGAATGGTCTCTTGAAAAAACAAGTATCACTGGGTATAATACAGTATAGGTTGGAGTTAATGAGGAAGTAGTTGAGTCTGTTGCTCTACACATTTGTTGGAGTAATTTGTACTGGCTTTGTTGTAATATTTCATGATACTGATTTTATACTCTATATCTCCTATATATCTGTTGCTTACAGGTACTAAAGTTGGACAGCGAGATGTACCTCAGTCTGGAACTCATGGTGCTAGCGGAGGAGGAGCACTTGCAGATGGTGCAGGTCAGGATTTTTAGTAGCAGGGGTGACCTGTATGGATTTCCTTATTGGTGATTAATGACAAAGCAGTTCCTTCCTAATTCTGGCAAGTACTGTCACTAAATTTTTTTCCCTATTAAGAACCTTCTGCAGGTGCTAGGTATCTTGGTTGTATGCTTGTGAAAGACGTGTTTGTAACTCTTTGGAATTTTATTTACTGGATTTTTCAAAGCTGTTGTGTTATATTACATTTGCTTTGTCTTGCTGATGCTGGTTCATCTAATGCCCAGTGAAGCAGAAGTGCTGAATCCCAAAATTGAAAGTAAGCCTTGAAGTACTTTCTAAGTTTTGAAAGAGTTGATCTAGACTTTTCCTCTTCTGTCCTCTGTAAGGGGGAATGTTTTGTTGGCAGTGCTGACATGTAAGGTTTCTGAGCTCTGATAGGCCACTTATTCCGGATTTAACTTGATTTTTATGTTGGGGGTTTTTTAGTTTTCTGCTTAGGATTTTTCCCCTGTTGTCCTGCTGTATTCTTTTGCCACTGATGCTACTGTGCCTGGCTAAGTATATGTTGTCTACCTAGAGCATATATTGTTCACTGAAGTACCATAATTCAAACTAAGAGTGGGATGAAACCATTGTAATGGTCAGTGGATGGCTGATATTCGCGGTGTAAGAAGATTTGGTGTGATACTCATAAAAAACTTTTTGTTGTAGAAAAGATGGCTAAATGGCTCAGAGGATGAGTTGCAGTGAAGCACTGGAACAGGCTGACCAGAGAGCTTGTGGTATCTCATCCCTGGAGGTGTTTAAGGCTGCATTCAGTTGGACTTTGAGCAACATGGTCTAGTGGAAGATGTCCATCCTATGGCTATAGGGGTTGGAAATGGATAATCTTTAAGGTTTCTTCCAATTCAAATCATTCTGTGATCCAGTGATTAGTATGCATGTTCAGAAGTGATGCTTAATATCTGAAGAACAGTTGATCTGCCTCTATTTGACTCAGTTCAACTAAATTTTTTCAGATTTTTAGTTAAAATAATGATTTTTAGGAATTCGGGTCTTTATAGAGGCAACATGCTAGTGCTTAGAGTGGACATAACTGCATTGTTAACACAGAATCATAATTACTTTTTCATGACGATAATACAAGTTATATTAGTGTGTTAAAACCTGTTCTGGATACTGGTATGCAACAGTTGCATCTATCTGTATGGAAGGAGAATTCTTCAGGAGTAATTTGTTGCATGGGGAGCATGGCCACCCTGTCATAAGAGCATGTGTCTGTCTGGATGATAAAGAGGAGCCTAATTTATTTTTTGTGAGTACCCCTTAAGAGTAGGGCCCTTGAGTGAATGTGAGACACAAATGCTTTACAAGTCTGACTTCATATGGAGGTAAATTTAAGGTCTTGTAGTATAAAATTAAGTTCTGATACAATGAATGTATGGATTTTTGCACCTTCCTGAAAAATTGAGGGAAATCCAGATGCTATTTCATTGACCTTAAGTATCTTTATATATATAAAACAGTTATGTTTTACCTTCTCTTTATATTGCTTGTGAATTTAAATGTTTTTAAGGTCCAAAGGTGACTTATGTGCCCCCTCCTCCACCTGATGATGAACATGCCATCTTTGCACGTTACCAGACAGGAATTAATTTTGACAAGTATGATGAAAATACTGTTGAAGTGTCAGGACTGGACCCTCCAGAAGCATTAATGGTTAGTGAACTGGTTATTCTCAGAGTTTATGTGAAGCATGATTGACAAGGATGTGTAGTCTATTCAATATTTGCAGCTAATGAAAATACTAATAAATACACTGGAGTTTGCAAATAGTGTGATGTTGGATGGTAGTCCTCCCCATTTGATAGATTAAAAACTTGGAATTCACAATAACTAACAAACGACATAAATGGTCCAGAAAAAGTAATCCTGGATATATAGGAAGAGTAGTCATTAAATTCTGGAAGAATACCAGTTTGGACATTGAAAGAAGAATTCTTCGGCAGCAGTTTCTGGGCAGGTTGATACAGTTACCTTATTGAAGTTAATTACTGGGAGTTCTTCAGAAATATAAAGGAACACTTGTTCATTTGGACAGAGGGGTGTTTTGAAGTACTTTCTGGCCCTGCACTCCATGGTTGCAGTTCATTGTTTAACATGAGTTAGGGTTTTTTTAATTTAGGGTTTTTTAATCTATAATGGGTGGCAGTATTTTAAAAGTAAAAAAGCTCTTTTTAGGGAAGAGACTGAGGAGAGAAGAGCAGAGGAGTTAGTAATACCTGTGTTGAAAGTGAAGATGCAGAGGTATTCTCCCCATCCATTTTGTGAAAAGTGTTCTCATTGAAGTTAAATTGGTTTTTGTCACCTGTGTTGCATTTTGGTCCTGGGTGGGAATGTTTTAGCTATCCTTACTGGTTTTAGCATAGAGGAGACCATGTGTAGCTCCTACATGAAATGGAACTAAAGAGCTTCAGATTTTATTTATAGCATGCTATGTGAGTTTACTTGCTTGTATTCAGGTATATGGCTTCTGAGCAATTTTGTCTTAAAACTAGTAAGACCAGCTGAAAGCATTCACTGTCCTGCAGACAATGTCATTTTAATGGCATGAGTAGATTTTAGCGATCTTTGAGGCTTTTACCTTTAGGAGCCTTGGCAACCAAAATGACTAGTGAGATGACCTCTAAAGTGAACACTTTTGTATTTGAATGTCTGTATCCTGCAGTAAGCATTATGGATTTTGAACTTTTACCTTCGGTCATAGTGAAAAGATAATTTTTTTTCTCTTACAGAGTTTTGCAGACACTAACATGTGTCATACTTTAACTGTGAACATTGCTAAGGCTGGATACTCTAAACCTACTCCAGTGCAGAAGTACAGCATCCCTATTATACTGGCAGGACGGGATTTAATGGCATGTGCCCAGACAGGATCTGGAAAAACTGTAAGCATTTTGTGCAGTATAAAGTGTGTGACCATGAGCTTTCAGGAGGATGCCCACTCTTTCAAATGTCGTGTGTTTGACTGCTTGTTCTCCACTAATTTCACTTGCACAGCAATGGCAGGTGTCCAGCACAAATTAATAATAGAGTTGTCACATTTTGAGCTTTATTCTTTATTTCAGTAAATGAGTGTCTTGATGCTGCTGGCCAGCCTTCAGAGATACAGTGCTGGATTTAGAAGTGTAGGCAGGCTGTCCTAGGAACTGCTGATGACTTTCAGCAGTTTAAAGTAGGGACTTCTACTCTAGCACTTTGTGTTGTGTAGGGTTTCTCAGTTGGGAGTTTTTTGGGTGTTTGGTTTTGTTTGTGTGTTGGCGGTTATTTTTGGTGGGTTCTTTTTGGCTTTGTGGTTTTGATTTTTGGTTGTCTTTCACTTGTTTATTTTTTTTGCTGTGTGTGTATGAATTGTGTGTTTTGATTTTGTTTTTTTTTTTCAGATTTTCACCAGAGTGGTAACTCTGTTGTGCAGGTTTGTCATACTTGGTTTGATGAAGTCTGCTCTGCACCAGTCTTTGTTTTAGGTGATTCGTTTTTAATCTTGGAGCAGTGTTGAGTGTTGATACTGAGTTGAGAATGGTCTCAATTTTTAGAAGTGTCAATGTACGGAAACCTAACCACTGACAGCTGGTGGATAGGAGTGTTTGGTTATCAAGCGTAGGTTTTTGCTGTTCAGTTTAGTGTGGAATCCTAGCTTTGTTTTCATATAGCTTACTAGTTACTTCTTTTGAAAGACCCCTTCTCTTTGAAGAAGGGGAAACATACGAAGTCTGTGCTCTGAATATTCTGAATGCTTTTGAGATGCTGTACAGATGCAGGTCTATGGGTAGCTAGTCTTACGTGGAAGTAAGTGTCCTGTGCAGCTGTGTTTCAAACAGATTCTAGTAGTCTGGAGAATGTTAGTACATGATTACTTTACAGACCTACTCAAGATAACCGATAGCTTTTAATTACACATGAAGGATGGTTTTGGTCTTGGGTTACTTAATTACCAGGGTATGCCATCAGTGTATAGAACTTTATGAAAAGTTAACCACTTCATGACTGTATTTGTGTTACTAGACTGTTAAGATCCAGAGGGATACTTTCATACTGGTTAACAAGGAGAAATAAACTTAAATGTTCTTTTGTGCATTCAGGTCAATCCTTTTTCAGTTTTATGTCCTTGATCATTGTGTGCACTCTCATTCAAAATTTAAGACTGATACACATATTTTAGTAAGACTGATGAAGGCTTTTAAGATTAAATAATTCTGTGATTTTTTTTTTTCCCCCAGGCAGCCTTTCTTGTACCAGTTGTGGCCCAGATGATGAGGGATGGTGTAACTGCCTGTAGTTTTAAAGAGCAGCAAGAACCTGAATGTATTATTACTGCCCCAACTAGAGAACTGATAAATCAGATCTTCCTAGAAGCAAGAAAATTCGTCTATGGGTAAGCTTCTGCACTGTTGCCTGATATTGATGATTACTTTGGTTAAATCAGCAGTGCTTTATTTTTTTTCATAAATACTTGCAAATTTTTTTCTGCCAATCAAATTACAAACACTTGAGTTTAGATTGTAATGAGTTCCGATTATAGTACTGTTTAGTGAGTTTCTTAGTATATGACATGGGATTTAAGTGCCAAGCCTTTCTGTTGTTAGGGTGGGTGAGTGGGTAAATGGAAGGCATACTCCAGCTTGAACCAGAGGTGAGTATTCAGTTTATCTGTCACTGGTGAGAAAACTAAAATTTCTTGAAAGACCCGTTAAGAAAGTTCTCTGGTCTGGCTGTCCAGGAAGCCACTCCAGCTGTCACTCTTGACACCATCAGGAACTTGAACTGCTGGGACCAAAGTCCCTTTGCAGCAGGTGGCTCTAGTGAGCTGCTGGCTGCCCTTTTTGACTTCCTACACCCATGCTGCTCAGAATCAGATGAGGTTTCCTCTCTGACTCAACCCCTGGCTTCCCATAGCAGAATCTCAGACCTCTGTTTCCTTCAAGTAATTTCATTGTTTTGCAAGCAGGGTGTCTCCTGAAGGGACCCCTGAACAATGGCATCACTGGGCTTTTATATGCTCACAGTTCATGTACCTAATTTTTTGAGGTCTTTTTACTGAGTTATTTGCTCCTGCAGAGTCTGAGTGTCAGGTGACCTGGCTGGTGATGCAGGTCCTTGTTCCCTTAGTTAAGCAAAGGGCCAGCACCAGTTCTTGGTCTTCTGTGTGGGCTCCAGCCTTTTCTTGCCACCTAGAGGTCAGTGTGCAGCTTACAGTGCAGCTAGCTACACACTGAGCTACGGACACTAGATATATTCACTATTAAGAAACTTACTAGCTTGTCCTATGTACTTCTTACTTGCTTTACTTAAATCTTGGCAGAGTGGAGGTGAGCATTAACAGGTTTTTGTTAGCTTCCAGTGACGGTTTCTAATTACTCTTCCCTATGTTTCTGGTCTTAGACATGTCACAGCTCAAAGAAACTGAGCTTTTGAAGCAGAATAAGAGTTCTAAACTTCTCGCTGAGTCCTTTGATGTTGTGTGAGAGTACATTTGTACTAGATTTGTCATTAATCTTTTCACTAAGTAATAGGTTTTACCAATGTGTAGAAGAGAACAAAATATGCCATATGTGACAGTTTGTTACTGTTGGGACATGAAATGCAGAACATCATTGCTGTAGAGTCTGGTGGTATAAATCATACCTTATCTTTGTTCAAGCCAACTTACACTTGGAGGCTGTCTTCAGGCTGTCTTTGTTTGCACATCTACTTAATAAATATGTTATTAAGAGCAACATCTTAATCTCTAAAATAACCTCTGTTATAACCTTTTAATAATAGTTTTTGATTCTGTTCATGATTCTGTTTTAAACTAGATAGAAACTATTTCACCATAAAATGACATTTGAATCTAGAATGTTTCTCTCACAGCTGGCCTGTAGTAAAAATTAGAACAAATTGAACAGTATGAGGATGTGAATCTGTAGTGTCTAAAGAAGAGCATGCGTGTTGATCAATTGAGATTTATGATCTTAGGCTCTTTTGATTTAATTTGCAAATAAGGATATGAAATACGTGTGTATGCTAATAGTGGATAAATATTTAAATTGTAGGATTCTGGTGGGAATTTCTTTTCTTGGCAAAAGTTTTGATTTACTTTGGTAAAAATTTAACTGATTTATCTCATCACTGTTGTTGCATATGAAGCTGTATTAATATCTTCAGTAGAAGACCATTTGAATTTGGGTGTGAAAATACTCATTGTATGCATGTAAAAATCTTAGCAGAAGATTATAAAGATGAACTTGCAAACGTGATTGAGCTGCATAAGGTAGCTTTTGTGTAGATAAGTGGTTTTCTGCAGAAGAGTATTTGATGTAACTCTGCTTGGCAGATCTAACCAAAAAGCTTGGTGGGAAGAACACTGACTAGTACAGTCTTGAGTGCATTTGCTGTCTAATCCTTGAGTCACACACTGTTTGGCCAGTGTGACGAGCTGCTTTACAAAGACATCATGTATTTGGGGTTATTTTGCCGTTTTAAGGTCTGCAGAGATTGCTTCTGAAGCTCTAGAGGCCTATTGTAGTGGTGATTCTGCTTTTTCTGAGGATTCTGTATGAAAGGGGACAAAGTCTCAATACTATTTTTTGACTATTACTGTTAGTAGGTCTCAGTTAAAGAGAGGGGAGAATGCAGGTGAAATCAAGTGTTTGTTCCTAGCAAGGCACTTGGGCAACCTTGCTACTTAGTGTGAGGGGGACTTCAGGCTTACTTTGAGTGTCTGTTTTTGAGNTGCAATAGATCTGATTATTTTTTATGAACTTTCACGAAACAATGCTGTTTGTGTACTTACACAATTAATCCAAACCTTTTTCTGCATAACAGAACTTGTATAAAGCCTGTTGTGATCTATGGAGGTACACAAACAGACTATTCAATTCGTCAGGTAAAGCAAGGCTGCAATATACTGTGTGCCACTCCAGGAAGGCTTCTAGACATCATTGGAAGAAGAAAGGTAAGATCCTAGCACTTCATCTGAGTTCCCTAAATGCTCTTACCTAAAAGATGAATTACTCTTTTTCATTCTTGGCTCTTTCAGTATGCTGCCTTTGTAAAGGCACTGAAATACAAGTTAAGTTTTCTTAGACTGTCTAAATTCCGCAACGTTTTTGAAGAAGTAGCCTGAGTCTAGATCTCTTCTGTTTCTTTCAGAGACAGCTGCATAATATCAGTCTTAACTCAAAGTGGCTGCAGTGGTCATGGCAATAAAATTTTACAGCTTAAATACCTTGAGTACCTTCATTTAGTTCTTGTGGCATATTCCATAGTAGATCTTCATGTTCTGATTATTTTGCTACAGTGGTTTTTTATCTGTCTGGCACTACATTTTCATACTGTTCCAAAATACAAAAACTCCAGGTTATTGAGTACTATATTTGAATTTTTATTTTTCGCAGTCTTTATAAATTCATATTGAAGTTTTTATGTTGTAGAGTGGTGACTCAGTGATATTCCCTGAACAAATGAAGTTTGTAAAAACAATTGGTAGTAAATTGGAGATCAGTTTTCTGCAGTTGTTGGGCTTTTAGTCAAAACTGATAGTCTTGGTCAGCAATGGTGAAATTGTAATATTCTTAATAACGCTTTCTGACTTTTTTTTTTTTTTAATAGATAAGGCTTTTTGAGAATGTTTGAGGGTTATGAGAGAGAACCTTTTTAAAACTCAAGTATAATTCCAAAATAGATGGGCTGAATTATAATTGGTCTCTACACTCTGTGTTTACATTGCTGAACCAAGTTCTGAAGCAGTATGGTATGTGAATTTGTGCAGATTAGAAGGCTAAGTAGAGATTGAGATGTAAATGAATCATAGTACTTTCACTTTTTATTTACTTGAAAGAATTAAATAAAGGGTGGATTTTGGCAGTTAGGTTATTTTATAAGTGCATACTGTCAGTGAACCAATAGTGTTTTTCTTCAACTGAAATACTTGCAGATTGGTTTGCATAATGTGAAATACTTGGTGCTAGATGAAGCAGACCGCATGCTTGATATGGGTTTTGGTGCAGATATGAAGAAGTTGATATCTTTCCCAGACATGCCACAGAAAGACAAACGACAAACACTAATGTTCAGTGCCACTTTTCCTGAAGAAGTTCAGAGGTGAGTAGAATAAAAATAGGAATACCTCTGAAGATGTACTTGTATAGAACTAAATATTTGAAGAGTTAAAAGCTCTCCTTATTTTTGAAAGCTTGAAAATACTGAAAGCTATGATATTGGTGTTCGTTGCTTAATTTAAGCAGGGACTCAAAGATGTTAACTGCCTAATTTAGGGTGGGGACTCCTAAGCAATTTAGAAAGTTGTCTGAAGACTTTAAAGTTCCACTTCTGCAGAAGTACTTGTGTTCCCTCCGATAGTTTCTTTTCTTCCCCCACCACATCTGTGCAAGCTCAAAACTAGTGATGATGGTGATAGCATCTTTGGCTAATAAGACTACCAATTATTGCTCAACTTGCCAGCGTTTATGATACACAGTTCTTACTTATGTGGGTAATTGGTATTTATTTTCAGTAGTTTTAAAGCTTCTACAAGTATTACAATACATCTTATATATTTACTACTCATTACCTTTAAAGTTGCTGTCATTTAAGGGAACAGTCTTCAACAGATGGTAAGACTGGTTGCTGAGTAACAGAACAAAACAACTAATTCCCTGCAGGCAGATGGAAAATTTTTAGTATTTCTTCTGCTTTTCAAGACACTAGCATCTAAATACTCATTGCTAAATCAGAGGAGTTTCTAAACTTCAGTTGGAGCAGTCACAATAATTCTGATGACTTTTGTGGTAGAGATACTGTTAGAGTGTTGGTAGTTCAGTGAGTCAAATCCTGACAACTTCCTTTGGTCTCAAAGAGTCTGAAAGATCTTTTTTGAGGTGAGGAAAAAAATGCTTTTCAGTAGTTCTGAATGTCTTGAACAAAAGGGGGTATGGGCTGCTTTCTGCCCTTCCCTCAGGTAGTGCTGACCACTCCTGTGAAATTGTATCACCTTTCTCAAAGCAGGACTCACGTGTTGTGGCTTTGGTTCCTTGTCAAGACTTTTTTTCATAAGATTCTTTGTATAGAATAACCTTTTTTTATATATATTACAAATTTATATTTATGTTATGACCTTATTTGCTAACCTGGTCATCAAGATGATACTGTACACAAGTATAGTTTGTGTTCATTCCACGTGTTTACTTGTTTCTGCTGGACTGTGGTCTCACTTCTTGGTGTATCCTGGGGAAAGACCAGGTTTGTGTATCTCCCTGTAAGATACAGAGTGTGCTCTGACTTGCTCAGGTTTGGGGTTTGAAATTAGAATCTGGGTCCCTTTATCTCTAGGTCTGTCTGTTATCATGGTTTTGCTTGTGCTTGTGCCATATATTTTCTTTGCGTACTGGGGAATGAATCAAGAGTACTGTAACTACCAGCATCTTAAAGATTTCTTGAACTTTTAAACGTGTTTACTGTCTGCTTCTGTTTAATGGAGAAACCCCAACAGATCTGATGTTCTACTGGCAGTACCTCAGGATCTACAAGTGCTGGTGGAAGACTTCAGAAACAAGAGTATTTGGATCATGGTTTGAAAGTGCATAGGACATTAGAGTCCTAGAACATTTAGGTTGGAAAAGACCTGTAAACTGATTAAGTGTAACCATTAAACCAGCACCTGCAAGTGAACCACTAAACTAATGTCCCAACCATGCACATCTTTTAAGCACCTTCTGGGGTGGTGATTCCACTGCTTTCCAGGCCAGCCTGGTCCAATGCTTAAAAACTTCTTTTCAGTGAAGACTTTTTTTCCTGACAGCTAGTCTGAACCTCCCCTGGTAGAGCTGAGGCAGGTTTTTTTGTCACTGTTGTTCTTGTAATCTTTTGAAACTGAAATGCCTAAAGGTAATGTTCTCATTTTAGAGTGTGAAAACCCATCTTTCTAGAGTAATTTCATCCCTGGATTTAATTTTTTTCTTGTGCTGAAGTCAGGAAAGCTAATAATTTCCCCATACTCTGCTGCCAGGAGAGCATTAAACAATATACTGTTTGGTAGTATTGGACACAAAGATGATTTCTTTGGACCTGTTGGGTTCAGATAGTCCTGCACTTCTGTTCAGTGAATACAGTCAAATTTAGTTTTAACATAACATTTAGTTTTATACTTGAACTTGTTTCTGCTGTTACATAGGCATTTGATATGATAGTTCAAGCTCTTTCTGTGCATGAGAGAACTGGTCATTTTTCTGGTTGACTGGAGAACTTCAATTTAGCATTTGAAGCTTTATATCTTCCACTAAAAGGCTGTGGTTTAATCCCAGCTAGCAAAGTACCATACAGTTTACCCTGGAAGGCTACTCCAGGCTCTCCCTGAAGCCTTCTCTTCCCTACCTACTGGCAGTCTGTCTTTGTAGGAGAGGTGCTCCAGCTCTGTTATCAGGTTAGTGGCCTCTATGAATTCATTTCAACAGGTCCACACCTTTTTATAGCAGGGGCCCCAGAGCTGAATACAGGGGACTTCTCACAGTATCAGGACAGAGGGGCAGAATCCCTCCGTTAAGCTGCTGGCCACACTGCTTTGGATGCAGCCCAGGGTGCAGTTGGCTTTCTGGGCTGTGAGTCCCTCTTGCCTGGGTCATGTCCAACCTCATCCACCAGTGCCCCAAGTCTTTCCCTCCAGGGCTAGTCTAGATCCATTCTCTGTCCAGCCTGTACTTGTCCTGTCCTATCAGCCTGTGTAAAAGGTTTCTCTCATCTTTTTAAAAGATCCCCTTTAGGTACTGGAAGGCTGCATAAGGTCATTCCAGGCTTAACAACCCCCATTCCTTATCTCTCTCAGCTTGGCTTCAGAGGAGAGGGACTCCAGACCTCTGATCATCATTGCGGCTTCTCTGGATCTTCTCTGACATGTCTGTCTTTTGTTGGAGATGCCACAGCTGGATACAATACTCCAGCTGAGGTCTTACAAAGGCAGAAGTGGAGTCCCTTGACCTGCTGGTCACACTTCATGCAGCCCAAGATGTGGTTTTTGTGCTGGACCCAAACTGTGGAGACTTCTGGGTTTTTAAAAAATATATATGACTGCTTGTATTGTTCCTCACAAAATGGAGGATAAAAATATTTTTTGTAACTGTTGCTTAAACATAAATGAAAATATATGCTTAAAGCAAAAATAATTACATAATATGTTTAATACTGCTCAATTTTGTCTCTTTTTCAGGCTAGCTGGTGAATTTTTGAAAACAGATTTTTTATTTGTTGTTGTGGGACATGTGGGTGGAGCATGCAGTGATGTTCAGCAAGATATTCTTCAAGTTTCTCAGTATTTCAAGAGGGATAAACTGATTGAAATTCTACACAGCATAGGTAACTTTACTTAATGCCAATTGTTTGCCAGGGAAGTCAGAATTGCTTGGTTTTAAACTTATGTTTAAAAGGTAATGGCTGTATGATTTTATTGTGTGTTACATGCTTTAGAGGACTGTAGATGAAGCTTGAAGAAAGCTTGGGGAGTTGCGTGTTTTTAGGCATACTGGTATAGGAGTATTTAATAGAGTTACAGGATAGTTTGGGTTGGAAGGGACTTGTAAATGTCATTGAATCTAGTCTAATGCCCAGTATTTGTCAAACAATCTCTATTAAGTACTAGCAGACAACCTTCCTAGATGGCTTTCTGCTTTATGTGGTCAGTTGCAATGCTTCAGCATCTAGGGATGTTATCTCAAGATTACAGGTGTATTAAAATTCCTGTGTGAATGTTTGGGCCTGTATTTTATTAGTCTCTGGGACTTTTTCATATTTGTTCTGTATGTCCTAAGTTTTAATGCTGAAGACTGAATGTGAGTTTGGAATCAAAAAATGGTCTCTGGAATCTTGCTGCTCAGGATATTATTGAGGAGAAAAAATAATGTGTCTTCACTCGTTTTATGTATGATCTAGAAAATGATGGATTGAATTTAATTAGCTCAGAATAAATTAATAATTCAGGCAATAAATTACAGTCCTACTTTAAAGACTTTATTCAAGATGTGCATTTGTATTAGGGGTGTTAATATTGATAAGTGCCACTCTAAATAGTGAAACTGTGTCATGCTTCAAACTGCAGTGGCTTTAAACTTCTGTTTAACATAGGTAACGAGCGAACTTTGGTCTTCGTAGACACAAAGAAAAAAGCAGACTTCATTGCATGCTTTCTTTGTCAAGAAAACATACCAGCCACTAGTATCCATGGGTAAGTATTTTTAAAGTGAGAGTCACCTGTATTTTTTAAGAAGCTTTTATTTAGAACTCATGTTCGGCTATATCTGTGTAGTTTAGCTTGTCGTGTGTTTTGACAGACACCAGAATATCAAGGTTGAAAGAAGAGCTAAAATCATCTAGCATGCAGATTCAGGATGTTGCTGTATATCGTGTGGCTATTGAATTTTGTAGGTGTGTGAAAGCCACACAACTTTTGAGAAGATCTGGCCTTCCATTTCTGGCAAGCCTGAATTGCTAACCCACAACCCCCTTGTGTGGGAGGATGTTCTTAATATGATTCTGTATAATTATTATGCTGTGAATTGAAGTATAAGTAGAAAACTGGTTCAGTGGAAGCTGTTAAACTGTCATTAATGTTACTGGTTTCTCATTTTACCTTTTTAAGTTGAAGTTAGGATAATTACTTGTCTGTGGAGTAGTGGTCATAGCAAGCGTCACTAAATACCACTCCCATGTTAAGATCCTAAAGAGCACTGCTTAGCTTTCTGATTTGTTATTTGGACAATAAAGAACATGAATAAAATTCTGACCCACTCTAGTTCAGTACTGGATAATCTATAAATACTCTTCAAACATGGAAACACCAGAGCAGATCTAGCTTTCTTGTCATGATGATAAACAGAATACTGGCCAGGTTTTTTTAGTGTATCTGAAAAATAGCCTGTGCAGGAGTGTGTAGACTTCATCTTTCCTATTCTGGCTTCCTGCTACAAAGTAGGAAAAGCATTTTTAATCAATTAAGCAAGTGGATTTTTATAGATGCAGTGAGTTTGATGAATAATTATCTCCAGTTATTTTAAAAACCCTCAATTTCTCTAGAGAATTAAGTTTAAACAGTTGCTCTGTCTTGCTGCTCCTCAGTTAAAAATTCAGAAAACCTTAACTTGGCAGCATATGGGTCTTTTGTTTTGCAATCCACTGCCTTCCCGCAAGAGCTTATTTTTGTGAAACATGGCATGTAAATTGTATCTTAAATAATAATGTAAGTTTTAGAGACATCCATTCTAATCCTTGGTTTCTTTATAGAGATAGAGAACAGAGAGAGAGAGAAATAGCCCTTCAGGATTTTCGTTCTGGAAGATGTCCAGTTCTTGTGGCAACCTCAGTGGCAGCAAGAGGTCTGGACATTGAAAGTGTTCAGCATGTTATTAATTTTGATCTTCCTTCCACCATTGAGGAGTATGTACACCGAATTGGGCGAACTGGTCGTTGTGGAAATACAGGGAAAGCAATTGGCTTCTTTGATAATAATTCAGATAGTCGTCTTGCACAGCCTCTAATTAAAGTGCTTTCAGATGTAAGTTTCAAATCTTAGTGCTTAACTTTTTCTGTTCTTTAAGATTTCACTTGAATGTACTGAGCAACTGTGACATTTTTGGTACAGTTATGCAGTTCTTAATCTGAATTGGCAAAGCAGTCCAAAGTCTCTGAATTGATTTTCCTAATTTCATAGGCTCAGCAGGAAGTTCCTGTTTGGTTGACGGAAGTTGCTTTTGGGGCTGAAGGAGAACAGTTCCCAGTTAATACCCACAGGGTAAGTTTGGAAATTAACTGCAAGTCTTGACTATTAAAACTTTGTTTCAGTTTAAAACTGCTTTTAGTGGTATATATCCAGAATAATGCCACTGAAACTGTTCTGACTGTAATTGTGTCCCTTGTTTTCAGTTGTGCATCTTCAAAGAATTCGGTATTACTGAAACTAATTTCAGACAAGTTGCTTGACTTGGGCTTTTACAGTGTGACCCATTACTAGCTACTGTAGTCTTCAGCTAGAAAATCACAATTCCTCTGGAAGAAAACATTAATGCAAACATACACAAAAGCTGTAGTTCAGAACTTTCTCTGCTGCAAATGGGATGGGAGTTGATAGTTGCTGATTATACAGTTACTGCTTATGAGTCACCCAGCCAAGCAATTAATTTGACTGAAGACTTCAGCTAATTATAGTTAGATAAATGCCCCAGTCTGATCTGTGTCAAAATTCTTAATGTCTGACGGGGAGAAGCCTTCTAGTCTCTTACTGCTGCTAATTTTAGGATATAAATTCTGTGCTTTCTCCTGTTTGAAAGCCTTTCCTTCTTGTCTGGATTCCATAAGAACATTATCACATCTCAGTTGCTTCCAAATGTTACAAATATGCTTTCTTTGAGACATAGTAGAAATAATTGCTCTTGGTGCTTACACAATGTCTGAAGCTTCAGTTCAAGCTCTGACTTTCCTTTAATTAATTATCCTTTCCCATACCATTGTTATTGAAAGCATTGGGTGGTTTGGGTGTTTTTATCTGGCTGGCTAATCCCCTTACTAGATCTGTATCATTTTTCTGGGGGGCCTTCATGAGATCTCAGTTACACAAATGTTGCTTCCTTCTCAAACTTGCAGCCTCACATTACAGCTGTTGTATATGTTTACATAAACCTTTTATTGCAGAGTAATTCTTGACTCAGAGAATCTTTTGTATATTCTAGTTCAAGGACATTTTATTTTTGCTTTTTTACTAGATTGCTTTCAAAGGTGGATCTCACTAGATGCCTTCCAAATGCATGTCTCCAGCCTTTGTGTAGTGTCTCCCAGCATTTCATGAAATCCATAATTTCTAGGTCTAAGTCTGTCCATGTTCTTTATAATCTCAGTTACCAGATCTGACTATGACTTCGTCCAGAATAGAAAAGATTTTTATGTGAATTCTGTCTGCTTGCATTGGGAATACTGCCCTTATTATCACATATATACAGTGCACCAACTCTTTTGAATTGTAGATAGTAAAGTTGTAATTATTAAGAGACTTTTTCATGTCAGTCTGGTAGAAACTGTATATTTGTAATCAACCCAATTTTTCATGGAAAAGCCATTTGATATTCAAATTACTAATTTGAAAGAGGAATCTGTTGGAGGATCTTACGTGATTATTTTGAGACAGTCTTTGAGATAACTGAGTCTCAGAGATTACTTACTCTTTTTCCAAAGGAAAAGAATTTTACTGGGAAGGTATGCATGCAGACAGTCATTCTTCAGTATGTAGTGGAGAAGGGAGGTTTGTTTTTGTTGGTTTTTGGTTTTTTGTTTTCTTTTTTGGTTTGGTTCTGTTTGTTTTGATTTGGTTTAGTTGTTTTGTTTTGGGGTTTTTTTTTTGTTTTTTTTTTTTCCACAATTGCATGAACTGACTTGCGTTGGGTAAGAAGAGAAGGTGGGATGTGAACTGTGTGAAGTGTTAGTTCCATATGTGGTAAAATCTGAGCCTGATTAAACTGGTAATTTCACACCAGTGTCAAAAAACCGTATGTATAGGAGGTTAATAATGAAAACTTTGAGTGTTCAGATCACATTGAGATAGATGCATGCAGAAAGCTAAAATTGTTTTGTGGTGACGTATCATTAAATGATTGAAAGTGTTAATAATTCTGAACTAGGACCTGTTGTGTTTCCTAGAATTGCAGAGGCAGACGCAGCGTGAATGCGCGACCCGTAGAGATGGAGTGTTCGGCAAGAGAAATTGAGTCGTGGGATTAATCTACTTTATACCAAACTAGTTGTGTTCTGTTGAACTGTAAGTGAAATATTGCATGAGGAGAGAACCTTGTGAAGACTTAGTTTGGGAAGGAATATTATGTAAGGGTTTGCCTAAACTTTGTTCCTTTGTCTGTAGTATGTCAGTTAAAAAGTTCAAATCTTGTTTTACAATGATTAAAGAATCTGTTAAACAGCTCATAAGCAGTTAATAAAAGTTTGAGAAGTGCACTTCGATTGTTGCCTATGTATCAGATATCTGTCATTGCAGTTTCAGGAATTGGTATTACTTTGACATGCATGGAACATTGGCATCTGCATGGGGAACTAAAAGCCAGTAGGTACACCCACAACTTAGAGAAAGTACATGTTTCTTACAGAGCTGTCTTCAGAGAAGGGTGGAGCCCTGTGTTGCATCTAGAAGAATGTTTCTAGTTTTGACTGACATAAATACATGTCTGCTGTCTCTTGTGGAATAAGCTTAGTACCTTATATCCAAAAATTTTGCCAGGCTTGCAGAAGCTAAAGACATCGGCCATCACTAACAGATTACTGTAAAGTTGCTTTTTCATTGAAGTTTTTTTCCTTATCACTACAGTATGCTACAAAGCTGTGTATCATTGAGAACTCAAGGAAAAGGGCAAGATCATGTCGTTTTCTGTCTCACGCAGCTGAACAAGTTTACAGACTTCTTGTGTCTTGCTACTTAGCACACAGTGCTGAGCGCTATGTCTTGTACAGTCTTCCCACGAAATGTAGAGAAATAATACTTCTAACATCTGCTTACAGGACTGGAACCGTAGAGCCCAGGTTACTGAGAATCTGAACTGACTGGGCAATACCAGGGAATTTCTCATTATGGAAAACTGGGCTGTCATTGTCATTCTTTGTATGAATATCTTTGCAAAACTTAAATATCTACTTAGAAAAATTCTGTCATTTTTTTGTAGACTTAAGTTCTACTGCTCTGTATTATGCAGAAAGAGTAAAGTTTTAATTGGGTACTTGGAAGTCAGCTGAAAAGACAGTATACTTAAATTGCAACTCATAAGTAGTAAATGTATTGAAGTGTGATGTCAATAATTCTGAGTAAAATACTCTGGGCAGTATGACTCCTTTTCCTGAGATGTGTCCTTGAAGATTTTTGCATCCATTCTGAATTTCAGGTAAATTGAAAGTGCTTTTGATGTCTGGCTGCAGTAACTGTGAGTGAACTGTAACTCTTGGAAGAAGCTGTGAGATGATAAAACTTCCCCATTTCTGTGGCAAGAAGTTGAAGAGAAGTGTCACTTGTAACCTAGAGTAAACATCTGAAGGGAACCTAGCTTAGGATTGTTTAAAGGACTGCTGGGTGTTTTTTGCTTTTGTCTCCCATCACATGACTTGTGAGTTGTGGTCAGGCAACTGAGGGAGGTCCGCAATTGCTACATTTCTATAAAACAACTCTTCTGGCCCCTTCTTTATAATAATTTACACATAAATAAATGATGTCTGTTCTGGCATAGAGCTGCAAACTGTAATAAAAAAATGGAGCCTACAAACCAGTCCCAGGAATGGTATGAAAGTGACTTGTTCATAGTAAACATGATTTTTTGCAAAGACAAAAAGTCATGTTTACTATTTTTTAGGAGAGGGTGAGAGTTGGAAGAACCAAGTCTATTGTGAAGGAGAAATAAAATTAGGACAAATAAAACTCTGAAGAGCAGTATTTGCAGAAAGATACAATATTCAGTTTTGGTTTAAGCTTTGTGATTCTTTAAATAAATAATTAGTCTGCAGGAAAATATTTCAGTGTGATTTTTCAGCTGGGGAAGAAACACTTAAAATGGAAGTTGGGGTGGGGAATGAAGTGCGCTGTCAGCTGCGTGTTTTTGTTTTTGCACTTAAGTAATCCTACATGGAGAACATATTGAAAAACTTACTGGAAAATTTGATGTCAGTACCTTCTTCATTCAAGAGAATCCTGTTGTCCTGGTGGCAAGTCAGCGTAAGTGTTCTTGAAAGGATTTCCTGATCTGATTTTAACCTGAGAACAGTATAACCACATACCTATGATTGTATTTCAGTTATTCTACTACCTGTAGTTTGTGCTAAATTGGGGTCGTTGAATATCTTTTCCCATCCTCTATATCCAGGTTTATGTAAAAATACTCTTTGTTTTGGAACTTCAGTTCAAGCTTATGTTGAAGGTTCTTGACAGACTAGAGTTGAGAAATGACATCAAGCCTTTTATTGGACAAGAACATGGATTTTTTTTTAAGCTAAACTCACTTTTTATGGTATGTATAAAACAGCATTGACAACATGTGTTTTCTTTTATTGCCAGTTTGAGCATAAATTATGTCTAGTTCTTGTCACTAAAGGAAAATACAAACTATTGTGTTCGTTTTACATCCCACAGCCTATGGGGATCCACAGGGGATGCAGAGATCCACCGGCAGCCCATGGGGAGGTGCCCATGACGGAGTGGTGGATGCCTGGAGGAGGCTGTGATCCTGTGGGACACCCAGAGGAGAGAGATCAGCCTGTCCTTGGAGGACTGCACCTTGTGGAAGAGGCACCCACACTGCAGCTGTTTTGGGAGAGCTGCCTGTGGTAGGGACTCAGGCTGCAGCAGTTTAGGGAGGACTGTTGCTCATGAGAGTGGAACCACACTGGAGAGGTTCAGAGAGAACTGTCTCCAGTGAAAGGTACCCCACAGCATAGTTAGAGGAGGGACTCCTCTCCCACATCAGTAGAAGAAAGTCCTTCTCTGATTTTGTTAGCGATAAATACACTTTGTAGCTCTAAGCCAAACCTGTTTGGTTCTTGGAGCATTTTCTCCTGGTCCTTAACCCATGAAGCCTTCATTAATTTTTCCCTTTCATCTTCCCAGCTGTGGCAAGGGAGGGTGAGTGAGCAACTTGCTTGGGTGCTTGGTGTTTGGCCAGTGTCAAACCCTTAAAATTAGCGATTGACTGCCTTTGGTCTGGAGCTGTTCATGTGCTCTGGATGAGTTGTAAGGAATCCTCCAGTAGCAGTGGAATAAAGCAAGGGTTTCACAGTATGCTTAATTTTGCTGATTAAGGGCTGCATCTCAGCTCAAATTTTGGCCATAAGAATTGAAGGACTGTTAAACAAAGGTTCTGAAAAACAGAAAGAAAATAGGATGTCTGCAAAACGAATACCAAGTTGATTGAAATCCTCCATAGCATTTTTGCAAATAGAAAAGCAGACTATATAATAAACAGTCCATGCTGAAAACATGTCTTTCATTGTTGTTAATGCTTGTAGAAATTTATATTCATCTACAAATTAGCTTTAAAAATTCCGAATAATGGACCTCTCTTGATTGACCCTCAAAAACAGCTGGGAACAAAAATCAAGCTTGCTGAATATGTTCAGTGTGTCAGCCGGCTTTATGCAAAACCTGTATTCCTCTGATTTAAGACAAAGTGTAAAGCTTCAAGTTAGGTAATAATAAGTAGGGCTTGTTTTTCTGTTAGCCAAGTTTAGTAATTGGAATGTGCTGTCCAGCAGTTCCAGGAATTCCCTGGTTACTCAAGATGAGGATACTTGACATGTCACAATTTCTTCAGTGATACCATAAATGGATGGGTCTTGGTCAAGTGTGGATGTCTGTACATTGTCCTGTGCTTCAGAAATTGTGAAAGGTAGCAATACTACTCTGTCATTGCAAATTTTACTTTTTTGTATGACTTCTATTGTGTGTGGTTAGTGTCAGTCTTTGGCAGTAACATTTCTTACAAACCTTCAGTTATCTGAGGGTTTTATGATATGATTGTTTCTATGTCTTAACTCCATTAACTAATAAGCAACAGTAAATGAGATCATTTGACTATGGAATTTGAGCCAAGGATGTGGGAATTTTACATTTTGGCACATTCTCTTCAAATTTATCTGATACTTGTATTTTTTCTAGGAAGCTTAAGGAAAATGTTGAAATCAGGAGAACTAATTCTGGAGAGTAGTTCAGTAGTGTTTGAAATATAATCTTTTTTTAACTTTATGCTTTTTATTTCCTTCAAATACCTATGGTACAGTCCTTGGCATTTCTAAAGGTAATGAGTTTGGCTTTTATTTCTTTTTATTAAGCAGAAAAAACAATCTGTTGCAAAAGGACAATAAAGGGAACTACTTTGTATTCAAGACTGGGGAGTCATCTCTTTGTTCAGAATTGACTAGACAAATTATTTGGGAGCCAAACTGCTGAAAACATGTCTTCCTCTTTATGCTTCTAAATAAATCTGACTTGCCTTTCAGAACCTGATATCCATATATAAGTAAGAATAATATTTTATTTTCTCACTATAAATGTACTTGTTGCCTGCTGATACTGTCTTTGAAAACTATGGACTATGTCAGTAGCCTGCTTATTTCAGTGTTATATGAACTTGTCAATCTTCCTGACAGTAATGCATTTAAGCAGGATTTCCTTGCACTGTTTCTTTTCCCTCCTTCTTTAACCAAGTCAGCTAAAATAGTTTTCAGTACCCAATCTTCAAATATCTCCCAACTTTAAAGAGTGCTGTGTCTTGCTCATCCTCCACTCTTCAAAATTAATTATGCACAGCCATAGGAGATGGGATGGTTATTGACAAAGACTTTGCATCCTGCAAAGATGAATGAGGTTTATACTGAAGGAAGTTCACTCAATTTTGGCTTCTTAGTGCCTTTACCACTAGTAGCAGGGAGATGAAAACAGGCAGATGATTTGTCAAAATTCTTTGTTTTCACCAACTGCCCCTCCACTCCCTCTGCTTAAAAATGCTGGGTTTCTTCCTTTAGGATCATTATCAAGTACCACTTGAAACTGTGAGGCTATTCCTCTAGCAGTATTTTGTGAGTTTCTTGGTCTAAATATGATAGTCAAATTAAATTATATTGAGGAACTATTTTTCCTTAAGAGATTCTGTATTTATAAGGTTATATACAGCATACATAAATGTACTAAGCAAAAGAACATTCTTCACCATAACAAATTAATTTGAGCATCCAATATAAGCTTTTTTGTAGTAGTTGGTCAGGTCATTTAGAGATCACTTCCAGAAATTAGTATACTTGCTTTATTCACATTTGTTGTCTAGAGTGGTGAATATGTAATCCACCCTCTCTGAACCACTTGGAGAATTTTTGTGCATGTGTACTCCAAGTACAATGTATACATTTTTAGAATACTAAGTACTGGTTTATTAGAAAGTGTAGATAACTGATAGCATGTTAGTCTTGATTAAATGCTAGTGTACCCCTCATAAGATATTTGATGAGTTATAAGGAAGAACCTGATCTCAGACCACAGCAGCAAAAAAGCCCAGCCTCACCAAGTGAAGACTTGGTGTCCTGACTCCTTGAAAAGTATAATTGTGGATAGCCAAGTAGGAGAGAGAGGAGCTCAAATTACTCTACAAAACCATTATGGGGATTTCAGAAATTTGAAAACATTTGTGTCTAAAACATTTCCTAAACTGTTTTTTCTATTCCAGAAATGTGGTGCCCTAGTGAGTACCTGCAGTGTCTCAAATTTAGGTTGGTTATGCTTTGTACTGTAACTCCTCTCCAAGCTATGGATATTATTTTTTATAAAAAGCAGTTGTCTTCCTTATTGTATTTTTTTAGTCACCAAGATTTACTTCAGACTTGTGGGTTGGATATTTGCTAGTGAAGTGTTTTACCTCTCACTGCTATGTACTCCGGACAGTTTCATAAAGTACCTAGTGTCTTCCACAAGTCATAAAACCTTTGACAGTTTCCTAGAGCATTCTCATGGAAATATGGTAACCTGTGGCTTGGATAGATGCACAGCTCACTGGGTAAAATCTTCCAGGATATCCAGGTCTTGTGAGAGTGGTGATGAGTAGAATAATATCTAGCTGGTGGCTGGTCACAGGTGGGGTTCCCTTGGGCTTGGTACTGGGGATACTTCTGTTTAACATCTTTATTATTCATCTGCATGAGGGTATTGAGTGCACCCTCAGTCAGTTTGTAGGTGAAACCAAACTGTATGAGAGTGTTGATTTGTTGGAGGGCAGGAAGGCCCTTCAGAGGAATCTGGACAGGATGGATGAAGAGACCAAGGCCAGCAGTGTGAAGTTNGGAGCTGGGGCAGGGTCTGGAGCACGAGTGCTGTGAGGAGCAGCTGAGGGAGCTGGGGGGGTTTATCCTGGAGAAAAGGAGGCTCGGGGTGACCTAAAAAGAGGTTGTATCCAGGTGGGGGGGGTCAGTCTCTTCTCCCAGGCAGACACCGGTAGGATGAGAGGAATTTGTGTTAATACCAGGAGATGTTCAAGTTGAGTATCACAGAGAACTTCTTCACAGAAAAAGTGATTAGGCATTGGAATGAGCTGCCCAGGGAGAGGATGGAGTCTGAATCTGCTATGTGTGGAAGATTTCAAAAAGCTCCTAGACTTGGCCCTTTGTACTGTGATTTGGTTGATAGAGTGGTGTTCAGTCAAAGGGTGGTCTCAGTGTTGGAGGTCGTTTCTGATATTAGTGGTTCTATGGTTTTATGACAAGTATAAATGGCTGTAGATTGCATCAGGGGAGGTTTATACTGGATATTAGGAAAAACTTAAGAAACAAGTTGTTAAGCATTGGATCTGGCTCCCCAGGTTGGTTGTAATCCCTGGCATTGCTCAAAAAAATGAGTCAACATGGCATTTTGTGATACAATTTAGTAGGCAGTGGTAGGTGTAAGAGAAGAATATCTGCATGATAAGCAGTTCTCATCTACATGACCTCTTTTTCTGTGTTCTTTGTTCAAGTGTATGTGAGATACTTGCTTCATTGCAGGGGTTTACTACAAATGGCTGCAGCTCTCCCCTCTCCAGTTGTAGTGACTCTCTTACCAACAGTAACTCAGTACTAGTTGAAATTGTCATCAAGTGTCTGCTCATCATGATCTTGTGGTGGAAAACTACAAGAAATGGCGCTTCATAATCCTGCTATTAAACCACATGAGATCTTCAGTCATTTCTTTAGCTTGTTTGTACAAACTGGTTTTAATTATGTTTCACTGTTTTTGCAATTGTAGTAAAGGGCCTGGGAATCTTAAATTACTGTAGGATGAAAACATGTAAAAAAATTATGTAATAAACTGCTAAAGAAATTACTCTGGGAATAAAGCATCCTTTCTTTGCCAGCATTTTATAAGATTGCAATTACAGCTGTTGTGACGTTGCAGTGCTGTGAAGGAAGATGTGACCATNCTTTATCAATCATATTGATTGGTTTGTGAGTCTTCCCCTGTTGTCATGTGACCAGAAGGAAGTATTGCATAGTTCTCTGTTCTGAAATTGATAACAGCGTTGTGGCCTTCTTAGCAAAACACCTGATTCTTTTATTGAGGAATAAATCTTCTCCAGAATGTACAGATAAAGAAGATTCACACATAATTGCACTCTGGCATTAAAACATTTCTGTGTGTATTCAATGTTGGTAGTTGCACACTGCACAACATAGTAATTGGTACAATTCTTTCAGCAGTTTGTGGAGTCTTGCTCTGATTCCACTTTGACATAGTTTTATATGTACCCGTTGTAGGGAGTCTGACTTCAGACACATGATGGATTGTGGTGGTCCTTTCTCCCCCTAGGCCTTTATCCAAAACCCACTGCTTAGATAGTAGGTCAGAGACTACTACCAATTTTCATGCCGAATGTGTAATTTACTAATAGAACTTTCTGATTTATTTTGGACCCTTTGACTCGTCATTCCTTTTGACCAGTGAGCATTTGTAAATCTTAGGTGCTTCCTTCCCCTTAACACTAGGTTCTTACACCCATTATTGTTGCTCATTCAGTGATATATGTTCCATAAGCTTGGACAATGCATTGCATTTAAACTAAGGCTATCATCATAAACCAGTAATTTAGGAGGACAATTTTGAGGGTAATGCTATTGTTTAATTTTTATGTTGCACTGAAGTAAAATTTAAGAATGGCATAATTGATTTTTATCTGTTAAATGCGGCTTTGTGTGGAGGTTGATCCTCCACATGTCATTAGGTTTCTAATGACAAGCTACTCCCTGAAAAATGGAGTTACGTATATTTGGAAATTGATATCAAAATCAGACTGGTTTCGTTGGATTTCTCTTCACTCCCCTGAGTGAAGTCAGTAGAACATAGAAGGACACAGTTTTTATTTGTGTTTTGCAGTGCCACAACTCAGTAAAGGTCAGTTGTCATACCCTCCTCCTCTTTACATTTAGAGGAATTAAGTTGTTCAAGTCATTGGCATAGGTAGAAATCAGCCTAATGCGTTTCTTAAAACCAATTCTGCAAGTTGCTGAGATAAAATTCAGTATATGTTTTCAACTGAACCTGCTTTTCGTAAGACTGCACAATTAAATGCTGCAAGGTCAGTTTGCAGACTGGTCAATGAAAATGTATCTAATATTTCCACTAAGCTAGAAAATGCTCTATTCCATGGTAATATGAATTAATACTGGCTCACTGTAATTATACAGTGGTCAGTAATTTTATACGGTGTGGTCAGACATAATACAGAAGATAAATGTTTTTCAAAATGGAACTACTATGGGTAACAAATCATTTTGCAATGAGGGTCAGATTTTTAGCTGTAATTCTGCATTCCTCACCCTGCCAACAGAGACAGTGGAAATGTCTCTCTTTAAGAAGAGGTACCATCTGGGATCAACCAATCTCTGGAGCAGTAGCCTTGAATCACTACCCCTAACAATGCTGGTTGAGAGGCATCAGCAATGAAAACATTTGAGTCTTTCTGTGGAGGGCGCTTCCTTGGGTTTCAGGAACAGTAAATTTGCTCCCGCCTTAAGGACAGAAGAGTGAGTTCTTCTAGAGCATTCATGTACAAAGTTGATAAAAGTATCTGTAAGTGTGGCTATGGAACACATTTTTTGGCAGAATTTCTACTGTACTCTAAAGTTGCCAAATCACTTTTGGGAAATGATATCACTTTGGTAAGATGTTTTTCTCTTTACTATTAACTTGCTACAAATGGTGGTAGCTGAAACAGTTGCTGATGCTGTCATTAAGTGCCCTCTGCATCCTGGAAGTGCATCCTAAGTGCTAGTGTCCAATCCACAATCAAACATTTAAGACTGTGGAAGCCTTAATGTAAGCATGTACAGACAGAGGCAGACAGAGGGATGACTCAAGGTTCTTAAGAGTTAAACAAATGTTTAACTAGTCTGTTAGGTCTGGTGCAGCTTTTCATGATTGTGAAAGATTGAGAGCCAGCTTTCAGTGTGTCAGTAAAATCAATGTATTAATCTGTGAGAACAGGCAACTAATCAGACCAAGTCTAGAATAGAAGTTCAATAAACAAATTTAAGGGTTTGGTCCTGCCCTTTCTTATATTCTCACTAAAGATGAAAAAGAATCTGTTATACCAAAGAGCACTTAGGTTACAGTTTATGTCTGCTTCTTTTGAACCACATTTCTGTTTCATCTATTACTCATAGTAAAACAAATGCAGGTTTTCAAAGTATCACTATGCATGCTAATGTATACTTCTGAATAGTGAGGGGATTTAAAAACATTACAGTAGTGTATAGTGCAGCCCCACAGGGGAGGTTATGAGTGATGGGGAGATGGCAACATCATTCAAAAATAAAAAGGAAAGCAAGCAGTCTATCTGGCTGAATCTGATGATTAGCTAAAGTGGGTGAAGGCTAATGAGTGATCTAGAAGTTGGAGTGGGTGTTGAATTTGTGTCTTAAAATAGCCTAAAAAAATCTGAGCTGCACAAGTAAAGGAAGTTGAAATGAGTCAATCTACAGCTTCTGTTCTGTGTGACGCTAGTGCAGGATAAAAACAATTTGTTGTCTGTAATGGATCTCTTCCTGAATTGGAGCCAAGACATCTTGAAGTACTGATAGTACATCAAGAATATACTGGCATTATTAAAATTCAATTATTGGAGAGTGTCTGCATAGTGAAGAATGTCAGTGCTTAATACGAGGCATATTAACTAGGGAGTTTGGATTTCCATTTACTAACTTCACAGCATTTTAATTGCCAAGTTCCTTCTGATTTTCAGTCCCATTATTCATTTTTACGTTGCTGATGGCTAGTCTTCTTCCAAGCCATTAACATTTGTTTTAAAAGGGATAGCCATTTGCGTTATTCCCCTGCCTGTGCCCTAAGTGATGCTTGAAGTGCTTATGCGTGAGTACTCCTCGGCGGTGACTGTCACCCAACGCACTTATTTCGCTGCACGTGTTCAGGCGATTTGAGAACACTCTTGATTCGCCTGCCCCGACGCGTCGCTGCGTACGCTTCCTCACGGCCGGCCGATTCCCGCCCTTTCCAGGAGCGGCGGGGCTGTGGCGGGCGCGCCCTCAGCCTGTGAGGCGGCGAACCCGCTTCGCCCGTCCCGGGGGCGGTCGGCTCCCTGCGGGGCCCGGTGGGCTGGCTCCGGGCAGGACAGAGCATCCGCCCGTGGGCGGCCGGTGCCCTGCGGGGCAGTGGGGCGGGCTGAGTCCGAGGCCGCCGGTGCCGGCGGCGGGGCTGGGAAGTTCTGGCCTCAGCACTACGGGGAAGAGCCTTACTTCTGCTCAGTCGGGCAGCTTCCTATTTTCACCGTCCCTTCGCGGTCGCGGGGAGGCAGAGGCCCCTGTTAGACCGAACGCCCGTTCTGCAGCTGAGGTGGGTGAAAAAGGTATTTTCAGCGTGGGAGGGGGGTCCTTCCCTGGGCTGTTACCCGCGTGGATCTCTATCAGCTTGCTTGCATTCTCATCTCTCCGGGCGTTCATCCCAGACTTGGGGCAGGACGTGCTTCTTGTCTCTTCGGGCTAAAACAGAGACTTTTGATTTTTTTTCTTTCAAGTCCATGAGATAGTAAGAATTGAAACTTTCTGTTTAGCTCATCACATTCATCTCATTTTCTAAATAATTCGATCCGGATTCTTGGCAGTGGTTTTCCTTGTGTGTGAAATGGTTAAGAGTAAATTCTCAAAATGTTTGCAATGCATGCAATCGTCAAAGGAAGAGAAAGCTCTTATTTGATTGCTCTCTGCTTAATTTATATTCACTCAGATTTTGTCAAAGTGGCGTAGCAGATTCAAGTGCACTGGCCCCAGATTTCTTCAATGTTTGCAATTTCTGCCTTCTGAGGAAAAAAAAATATTTTTGTATTGTGTTTGTGTATATATCCATCATGAATATCATCTTCATGCGCTCATGCTTAAATTGGAGAAGTGTCAATTGTCTTCTCACCTGTAATGGATTGCATGATTTGTCTTTTGGGAGTGGAGGGTCTGGGACATGAGTGCTGTGAGGAGCAGTTGAGGGAGCTGGGGGTGTTTATCCTGGAGAAAAGGAGGTTCGGGGGAGACCTGATCGCTCTTTACAGCATGAAAGGAGGTGGTGAGATTAGGGTGAGTCTCTTCTCCCAAGTTATAAACTGCAGATGTGGGAATTGCAACAAGTTGCACCAGGAAAATTTTAGATTGGATACTAGGAAAGCTTTCTTGTCAGAAAAAGTTGTCAAGCACTGGATCAGGTTGCCTGGGAAAGTAGTGGAGTCGTTGTCCCTGGTGGATATTTAAAAACTGTATAGATGTGGCACTTAAAAACATGGGCTAGTGGTGGACTTGGCAGTGCTGGGTTAATGGTTGTACTTGAGCAACCACCACGTCAAGAGACTTTGGTCTTCTTGAACCAAAATGATTCTATGATTGTCTAAAATAGTTGATATCCAACTTACAGACTCTATCTGGGAATCAAGAAACTGATTAGACCAGAGAATGTTTTCATGCTTGAAGGAAGCTTTGTGTATTGTGGTCAGTTCAGATTTTTCTGTTAGAGGCTAATCTGTTACAAAACAGGTTTAAAAAGGGATAAAAAGGGAGAAAGAAGCTTTGGGTTTATATTGTGGGGGTTGCAATATTAAAGATTAAAGATCTTGATTTTTCTATAATAATTGTTTAAACCTGGGGAATTTTTGCATGATTTGGTGCTTGTAGGGGACATTTTCAGTTCCAAAATGCTGTACTAAGAGGTGTCGAAACATAAATGTGTTTAGTAGTGTTTGGAGCCTGATTTCTCACTACCATGCCATGTTCTGCCTTGCAGTTTTGACTAAGATATGAGAGTATTGTTAATAAAGTTTACAGCATATGTAGTGAGGAAAAGCAGGATATATAAGCCGTATGAATTGATCTAAGGCACCGAGGTTGTGGTGCTGCAATGAGTCTGAGTTTACAATGTTTTCTAAAATACAGGATTAAATAGCTTTTTCAGATATTTAATATACTACATGTACAGGTATGTTCCAGGGTCATAGTGTTTTTGGTTTTTTTTTTCTTGAGTGTGAAGAAAATATGAAAATGAAGTTTTGTGCTTCTGTTGTTCCCTTGCCTTTTTGTGTCTGTAAGGATGGTATTACCTGTACTGTATTCTGTGTTCTACTTGCAGCACTGCAGAAGCACTATAACTATAGAAGGGATCATATAACTGCAGAAGGGATTATAACTATATTCTGCATTTTGGAGCTGTAGCTGAACAGTCCATAGCAGTCCAGAAATATGTTTGCTTTCTTCCCAAACATGTTTTGTTAACATCATTTAAGTAGATGTGTGTTTTCCATCTAGTTCCAGTCTTAGTTTGAAAGGCAAGGTGAAAAGGTGAACTATTGTTCTGAAGTAGTAGAGAGAATTTTCCTTCTGATTTTGTGTATTTTGTACAATACAGACTGAGGCCATCTAAATCTGACAAATGTAGAAGATTTTGATCTGGCTACCCTCTTTTCAGTGAGAGCTCTACGTTTCTTTAGAGTTCAGTGCATGGACCCTCCTACCCAGCCATTGTCTAACAGTGTCTTACTTGTTGATACATCTGATGCAAAATTATCTCTCAGAGTGGACTCTTACAGCCCAAATAGACTTTGTGGTCACTCAGACAATGAGCCGAAGAAGGAGGCTTGCTCCAAGACCAGACCTGCACAGGAACTCTCTTTAAATCTATAGCTTGTCTGTTTTTTCCCTTTCAGTGTAAGAAAAACAGAGAAGGACAGTGCCTGAAAGCACTGTTATGTCTGCTAATGTAACCAGCATTTAGTTCTGGCGATATTGATGGCCTCACCACTTTTTTAGTGAGCATTAGCCAAGTGGATGTAATAATGTAATTAAAATTCAAGAAGTGACCCATATGTAAAGGTAAAGAAAGTAATTCTTGTTTTGTGTTTGTAACTTTAAGCTTTTTTTTGTAAAAGTTCTGTTTAATTTATGAGGTACAATGCATTAATTAGTAAAAGAATACCTGCTTTGCAGGTTTTTTTTTAATCTGAGCATTGTATACCCTAAGATTTATTTAATGGCTTATTTGTTATACTTTTTCAGAAAATGAGTTGTATTCTATTTTTCCTATTAGTATCAAGCTCGTGTAGTTAGAAATTTGATTTAAATTCCAATGTAATGGTATTTTAGATTATAATGCATGAATATTCAGTGTGCTGTTTTCTAAGAAAACAAAGGGTTTCTCAAAACATTTTTGCATCTGTAACTCCAATATATACTAAGCAAAATAACTGTTATCAGCAGTTATTAGCAGAACTGACTTTTCCTGGTCACTATGTCTTTCAGAATTTTAGAACAGATGTATCTTATCTTTTTGTGCCTAAATTTGCTATTTAGAGACTGAAAGAGGAGAAATGGCTTTCCTGCTTTTTCAGTTTCCAGTTGGTTTAAAGTTTTTAAATTAACAAGCTGTTTTACATGATGATTATTTATTTTTTCTTCTGTATGGTGGTTTTAGAACAAGTTTCTGTGGTCAACAGATGATACAGCATTTTGAGAGCCTCACCATGTGGTTCCCTCAGATATGTCTGTAAGCTTAGGAGTTTTCTGAATAGTTGTTTGAATTTATTTACTTTAAGTGGTATTAGTAGATTATGATACCATTACGTTTTCTGGCAGGCCATCATAATTTAAAATACATATTGTTTTATTTTCCAGAAGAAAGCATATCTAACATCTGTTTCAATCAAGTTCTATTTAAAGGTAAATGTTTTAAATCCTATCCATCCTGCTCTGAGGTTCAACTGACTACTTTTTAGCTCAGTTAAAGACTGTGGGTTGTGAAATCAAGTGTGCTCAGGATCTTTATCACAATGTCTGTCATTTTTCCTATGAATGGGCTTGTCAGTGCACAAATCATAGGGGTTAAAGAGTTGAAAAAAGCTGTTAGCTGTCCCTCAGATGTACTTCTTCCATTGTGCTATTTCAGCCCTGGGTGCTGGGTGCCTTTGGGTACTCCCCGGTTGGGGGAGACACTTTGATCTCAGTTTTTTCAGGAAGAAGACTTCAGACACTCGTTAGGCTCTCGATCTTGTTTATTAATATATTATCAAGAAAGCCTGGCACTGCCCTAACCAGACTCAAGCCTCAGGGAAACCCACCACCAAAAAGGCTCAAAATGGCTCCACAGTGTGCAGTTTCAAGGTTTTTTTAATATCAATTAATTGGATAATAATTTTATCCAATTAATGTCAGAAACATATTTTATTTTTCTTTCTTTACCAATTACAATTTCTCATCCACTTATGTAACTAAAACTGCGACAGATCTTTAGCCAATCACCTTTGTACTATCATCACTGCAGGACATGGCGTACATGAAGAAGAAAAGCACTGTGAGACAACACCATGTTCCCTCCATCTTGACTCCATGTTAATTCCCTAAAGCCTAATTTTCTCACCCTAGTGGTACACTACTTTCTATTGTCTATTGTACTCTTTTATGGATCCTGGTTTATCCAGGGATTTTTGGAAACTCTTCTACATGGATGAGGGTCAAAGTTAGTATTTTCCTGGGGACCAGGATCCTCCAGAGCAGCCAGAGGGACACCCTTCTTTCCTTGGGTTCCTACATTCCATTATGTTTACGTGTCGTTGTCTTCTCTGACCAGTGTAGAAAGCCCTCAGTTTTTATCTTCAAAATACTCACTGGTACTCACCTTTGGTGAAATCCTGACCACTCAAGAATCTGAGGCACCCTCTTACCAAAAAGGATGCTGAAGTACATATTTGAATCATTTTCCTAAAATGTCCTCTTTTCCTCTAGGATTTGTGTAAGTGCTGATGGATTTGAATCTTGGAGTTCTGAAAACTGATGTCTATTGCTATTCCAGGTGCATTTTGCAGAACATCACAGTGGGGTGGCCCAGTGGGCTAGAGCAGAGGTTTGGGCTCCTGGCTTTTAGTGTTTGCTGGCTGTGGAAAGGGCAAGGTCTGTCTCTCCGTATGACAGCGATCATGGGAGAGCTGTAGCAGTGGATAGTAAAGACTAAAGAAAAAGAGTGTCTACTCTCTTCTTTCTTCCTTGGTAGTTGTTAGAAGGGTAGGAAGACTTTGTAGGAAAGAACTTTCTGTTATGTTCAAGGAAAGATGTTAAAAATTCTTGAAGGTGACTGGAACAAAGAACAGTGCTGAGTAATGCCACATACAGTTGGCAGGTGGTTGCTAATGATGTTCCCTAGGGCTCGCTATGGGGCCCCATCCAGTTCAGTATCTTTGTTGCTCATCCTCACTAGGGGATCAAGAGCACTCTCAGTCGGTTTGCAGATGAAGCCAAGTTGGTCATGAGTTCATCCACTGGAAGGCAGGAAGGCTTTGCAGAGGGATCTGGACAGGCTGGATCATAGGCTGAGGCCAGTGGGTCCTGTCCTTGGGTCACAACAACCCCAGGCAGTGCCACAGGCTGGGGCAGAGGGGCTGGAAAGGATCTGGGGGTGCTGGTGACAGCAGCTGAGCATGAGGCAGGGAGTGCCCAGGTGGCCAAGAAGGCCAATGGCATCCTGGCCTGGATCAGCAATAGTGTGGCCAGCAGGAGCAGGGCAGGGATTGTCCCCCTGTGCTGGGCACTGCACAACTTGTGTCTGTAGTTGCAAAGAAGAGAAATGTTAGGGATAATGTGCGTCCTCTCCAAAAGGAAATGGGAGACATGGATACTCTGAACAAAGAGAAGGCTGAGGTTCTCAACAACCTCTGTGCCTCAGTCTTTAACAGTAAGTGTTCCACCATGTCAATCAGGTCAAGAAAGGCAAATGCAGGGACTGGAAGAATGTGGACCCTAAACCTACTGCAGAAGAAGATCAAGTCTGAGACCATCTAAGGAACCTGAAAGTTCCAAAACCATGTGATCCAATAAGATTCATCTGTGTGTCCTGAGGGAGGTGCTAAGCTACCATACATAATTTTTGAAGAATTGTGGCTGTCAAATGAAGTCTGGGATGCCTGAAAAAAGGGAACTATAACCTCCATTTTAAAAAAGGGGGATGCAGAAGCCCCATGGAACTACAGACCAGTCTCTTTTGTGCCAGGAAAGATCATGGAGAAGATTCTCCTGGAAACTATGCTAAAGCACATGGAAAACAAAGAGGTGATTTGTGACAATCAATATGGCTTTACTAAGGGGAAACTATGGCTGGCAAATTTGGTGGTCTTCTATGATGGGGTGCTAGCTTTGGTGGACAGGGGCAGAGCAACTCCCATTGCCTACCTGGACTTAAGCAAGGTATTTGACAGTGTCACATTTGCAATCCTTTTCTCTATATTGGAGAGATGCAGATTTGATGGATAGACCACTCAGTGGATAAAGAGCTGACTGGATGACCACACACAAAGAGTTGTGGTCACCAGCTCATTGTCCACATGGAGACCAGTGAGGAGTGGTGTCCCCAGGGGGTCGGTCCTGGGGCCAACACTTTGTTCCACATCTTTGTCAGGGAATGCACAGTGGGGTCAGGGGCACTCTCAGCAAGTGTGCTGGGACACTGAGCTGGGTGGGCAGGGACACAGGGGAGGGAAGGGATGCCATCCTCAGGGACCTGGACTGGCTTGAGAGGTGGGACCATGCAAACCTCAGGGAGTTCAGCAAGGCCCAGTGCAAGGTCCTGCACCTGCACTGTGGCAATCCAGACACACCTACAGGCTGGGCAGAGAAGTGATGAGAGCAGCCTGCGGGGAGGGACTTGGGGGGTGGCTGATTAAAAACTCACTATGAGCCCGCAGTGAGTGCTCCCAGCCCAGAAAGCCAAGGGAATCCTGGGCTGCATCCCGAGCAGCATTGGCCAGCAGATTGAGAGAGGGATTCTGCCCCTCTGCTCTGCTGAGACCCCACCTGGAGCACTGCACCCAGCTCTGGGGTCCCAGCATGGGGACAAGGAGCTGTTAGAGCAAGGCTACAGGAGGGCCAGGAGGTTGATAAGAGGACTGGAGCACCTCCCCTGTGAGGGCAGGCTGAGCAAGCTGGGGCTGCTCAGCCTGGAGAAGAGAAGCTGGTGTGGGACCTCACAGACCCCTTCCAGGGTCTGAAGGGGCCCACAGGGCAGCTGGAGAGGGATTCTCTGACAGGAACTGGAGTGACAGGGCAGGGAGGAATGGGTACATACTAAAAGAGGGGAAAATTCAATTAGATATTAGGAAGAAACTCTTTACTGTGAGGGTGATGAAATACTGGAACAAGTTGCTCAAGAAAGCTGTGGATGCCCAATCCCTGGAAGTGTTGAAGGCCAGGTTGGATAAGGCCTTGAGCAACCTGGTCTAGTGGGAGGTGTCCCTGAACATGGAAGATGGTCTTTAAGATCCCTTCCAACCATTCTGTGATTCAATGACTCTTTGACATGCTGTTTTTACATTTATAGATGTGGCATGTTCTTTATTCTTGGTGTAACATCTATACTGTATACAAAGGCATGTTGTATGTGTAATTAAAAACAATCTTAGAATTGGATCTGAATGAAAAAAGGTTTCATGTCCTGAAATGGGGAAGAACGGCAATTAAGAAATAGTCCTAAATACAATATGGGGAAAAGTCCTGCTTTGATGAATCAATTTTTTTAATCACTTGAAGAAGACAGTTCTGTTCATATTTGTTAAGTTATCAGAATTTAGCTTTTATAGGCATTTTTAAGTGAAACACTTATGCATGTAAGGTGTAATTTTCCCTCAGGTGTTCTCTTTCATCACTGTTGCATGTACAACCTCTTCAGTAAACAGCCAGAGAGCTATAGTTTCATGTATCATGTATCAGTGTTCTGACAAACACAAATAGTTTGAGCAGCATTGTGACCTGCTGGGTCACTACCTTGGTTTCTGGCAGGTAGTAACTAGCAGGTGCCATGCCAAATAAACAGCTGCTAATTGATGCTGGAGAAAGTGGGAGCAGGAGGACTGAATCAAATGAACAGCTCACATCTGGGAAAAGTAATGGAGGCCTCTCTCCCCAGTTCTCTCCTCTGTTTCACCAACTCAGATGCCTGTCTGATCATGTAGCAAGTTGCTTACATTTGCTAATGTAGTACAAAAACTCTGTTTTCTTAGTTTCCTGTTATTTTGGCAAGTGCAAGTGACTTAGTGTGTGGCTGAGTACTAGAGAAGCACTAGAAGAGGGGGAAAAGGATGGATGCAGGGTGAGGAGCACCCACTGAGTGTGGATGGAATCTTCGACTGTTTAAGCTTTGTGGTGTGTGTGTGTGTGTAACTAGAATTTTTCAAAGGCTTCTAACCTGGCATTACAGCCAGCTCAGTCATGCCTGTTCTTACAAAGGCTTCTAACTTGGCCTTACAGCCAGCTCAGTCATGTCTCTTCTTACAGTGCTGTGCTCTAGGCAGTGGGACATGTCATGGTGTGTGGTATTTTCAGCTTAAGCATTCTTTGAAAATGTTTTCATGATTTGCCAATTCTTCTGAGTTCCAGTTCCTTCCTAAAAAAAAGTATGGGATTGCTGGAGCTAGTTAAAGAAATATGATGAAAATTTTGTTTGTTTTATTCTTGGAAACAGCTGAACAATTTTGGCTGAAATGCAGCCTCTTCTGTCTCAAATCCCCTGAAAAATAGCAATTCCACATGTAGGGTGTCAGCAGAAGATTTATCTCTTATTATGGGAAATAAACAAGGAGTTACAGACACGCATGTGCCTGCAGGGCTGTGATCTTGGCACAGTGGAGATGTGGTGGGATGGTTTCTGTGGCTGCAGTGCTGGAAGGGAAGGATACAGGCTCTTTAGGAAGGGCAGCAGGGGAGACGAGGAGGCAGCGATGACTTCAGTGCCAGTGAGCAGCTGGAGAGCACAGAGCTCTGCTGGGGCAGGTGAGGAGCTGACAGACAGGGCCTGGGTCAGGGATCAGGGGAGGGAGGGGACAGGGGACATTGCAGTGGAGGTCTGCTACAGTCACCTGGCCAGGAAGGCTGAGCAGATGAGACTCTCTGCAGACAGACATGAACAACCTCGTGTTCACAAACCCTGGTGGGTGTTCGTGGGGATCTTTAACCTCCCCGGTATCTGTTGGAGAGACAACACAGCTGGGCATAGGCAATCCAGGAGGTTTTTGGAATGTGTTGGTGGCAACTTCCTTCTCCAAGTGACAGTGGACTCAATGAGGAGAAGTGCTATGATGGACTGTGTTGTCACCAGCAAGGAGGGGCTGTGGGAAGGTGAAGCTCAGTGGCAATCTTTGCTGCCATGACTGTGAAATGCTGGCGTTTGATCGAGATCCTTAGGGCAGCAAGGACAATAGGCTCATTTTCCTGGACTCAGAGGAGCAGACTTCAGGAGCCTGCTTGGTAGAATAACGTGGGGTAAAGCCCTGGAGGGAAGAGGGGAGGGAAGGAAGAGGGCCCAAGAGAGCTGTATGATCAAGGATCATCTTCCTCAAGCTCAGGATTGATGCATTCCAACAGAGAGGAAGTTGGTCAAAAGCAAGGGAGGGCTGCTTGGATGAGCTCATACACAAAAATGAGGTCTTTACCAGGTGGAACCTGTAAATATAGAGGAATACGGAGAGCAGACAGGGATCACATTAGGAACACTAAAAGTCCTGATAGAATTAAATCTGGCCATCAAGGGCATCAAGGGACATCAAGAAACATCAAGAGACATCAAGGGCAATAAGAAGAGCTTCTGGTGTTGTGCTGGTACAGAATACTTGGACCAACTGCTTTTTTATTGCCATCAATAGTATAATCAATAGTATAACTAATCTTTACTTCTTTGAAAATAAGAACCCTACACCCTAATAAGTAGTAATATATTCTCTTTATGTAATGGCTTTGTTTCTTTATGGTACACATCTTGCTACTGCTGTATTTTAGGAGTATATCACTGGACAAACTCCTCCCTCATTTTTCTTTGTATCCCACATGTCCTTCTCTTTCTTTTTCCTCCTGTTTTTTGCTGTCATAGCCTCAAAGTTTATAAAATCCTTCCCAAGACAAACTTAAAATAATATTTAAGTTGATTTCTGGCAGAAACTGAGCTCGAAGCATTGTTTTTACCATGTTTTTCTCTTTTGGATTACTGTAAAGTTTAAATTTTTAGCAAATCCAACAAGTCTTTGTGGGAAGAACCATAGCATAGGGCATAACCCCCACTGCCTATATCCCACTTAGATCTCTGTACAGTGAACTCATGCATGCCTGCTTCCTGGTATTATCTGAACCTGTGGGAGGAGGAGATACTTTGTACTGAAAACTACCCTTGTGCTTGATAGTACTTGCCTCCCACCTGAAGCCTTCCTGAGACACAGGTTTGATGGAGAGCTGAAATTCCAGACAAATCTGGAAACCTAATGTGAAACATAGACCTTGACTATCTGCAGAATAGTAATGCTTACCTGTTGCTTATGAGTAACTAGAGCTGCTTGTCCAGGAAACAGGTCTCTAGGCCCTCATGTGGTGAAGGGGCTCTGGCACCTACATTTTCTACGGACAGGTCTTCTACTTATTAGCCAAAGGAGGAGTGTGGGTTTGCACTCATGCTGGAGTTGGGCCACTTTACCGACAGGGCTTCTTACAGTTGAGCTGATGAAGCATGGGCTGGATGAGTAGTGAGGTGAATTGTAAACTGGCTTAATAAATGGACCCACAGGGTGGTGGTGATCAGTGGTGCAGTCGATCTGGAGGCTAGTCACTGGTGGTGTTCCCCAGTGGGTGATACTGGATCCAGCCCTATTAAACATTTTCATTAATATTCTGGTTTAGAATGCTCTGGCAGAGCCTGCCTTCCAGAGAGTTTGCTGATGACATGAAACTGGAAGGGGTGACTAATAAGCCAGAGGGTTAAGCTGCTGTCCACATTGACCTTGGCAAACTGGAGAAGTGGGCTGGCAGGAGCTTAATGAAGTTCAATAAGGAGAAGTGCCAGGTGCTTCATCTGGGGAGGTACAACCCCAGGCAGCAGTACAGGGCCCCAACCAGTTGGAGGGCAGCTTTGCAGAAAATGCTCTGGCAGTCCCCGACATGAGCCAGCAATGTGCCCTTGTTCAAAAAAAAGCATGCTGGTTTCCTGGGCTGCATTAGGACTGCAACCAGCAGGTCAAGGCACTGCTGAGCCCAGTCTTGGAGGATTTAGTCCAATTCTGGACTCCCAAAAGAAAGAGAGACATGGACAAAGGAGAGAGTTCAGGGAAGAGCCACAATAGTGATTAATGTTCTGGAGCATCTGCCATATGGGAGCTGGAACTATTCAGCCTGGAGAACAGGAAGCTCAGGAGATCTCACCAGTACCTGAGGACAGGGTGCAAAGAGGGCAGAGTCAGAATCTTTCCAGTGATAGGGCCAGAGGCAGTGGGCATAAGCTGAAACACAAGAGGTTCCTTCTGGACATCAGGAAATACTTTTTTTGCCATGAGAGTGAATGAGTACTGGAGCAGGTTACCCAGAGAGTTTGTGGACTCTCCATCAAAGGAGATCTTCAAAAGCTGTCTGGATATGGTCCTGGAGAGTTGGCTTTAGGAGGCCCTGTGTAAGCAGGGAGTTTGGATCAGATGGTCCATAGATGTTCCTTCCAAACAAATATTCTGTGATTCTGTAAGGGCTGACAGCAGCACTTGAGGCAAATAAGGTGTTTGGTTTTTTGTAATTTTTTCTTATGGATTCCTAGATTCATCTGTCCTTTTAGAAGAGTCACTTTTCTACTTTGCTTTCCTCCTTCTTAACCTGGAATCTGAGCTTTTTTGGCTGCACAGTAGTTCAGTAGTTATTTTCTTCAAAGAGAAAGGCAAAGAGAGGTGCCTTCCGTTGTCTTTGCAGAGTGCACTCAAGTCTGTTGCCAGGGATACAGGAAAAAAAAACCAATATGAATTCACCCTCGTTTGGGTAAAAGGTGACCTGGACTGTTGTCAGCTGCCTGAACAATTTCTTTATGAGGTGGTGATGAACAGGATAGGCAGATCATTCCTTCTCAGGCAACAGCCTTAATTTTTAAAATAATACACTAGATGAATCTTTTAAGAAAAGACTAGGCAGGCTGAATGTCATGAGAATGGAGATACATTTCTTACCAGTTATTTACATGATCCTTGGAAAGTAAAACACTTATGTGAACTTGATTGCCCTCAGCAGTGTTTTAAGTACACTATCTTTCTCTTTGTTATAGGAAGTATATGCAACTTACCTTAGTAAAATTTCATCAAATTTCTACATTGTTCAGGAAAGTAACACTTAGACAAAGCAATACTTCACTCGAGTACAAGTGAGAAAAGCTGAATAACATTATTAACTCTTACTCAAATGCTAACTAAGTATTAAAAAGACATCTTCACTTAAGTTTTAAAAATAAAATACATTATTTTTATTTTATGACAGAATTTCCTGCCTGTACTTACTGATAAGGAAATGTTCAGCAATTTGATTTGGATGTTTGTCTTGCTGTGCAGCTCTGTAGCAGGTATGTTTCTGGATTATTAGCCCTTGTTGTGCCATAAGACATTTTTCCATAATGTAACATTCTTCAAATGAAATTTTGAAGAGTTCTGAAATATATTGCAGTTTAGTTGTAAATTTTAGCCTTACTGATTTAATGCATTTTTGTATATTGTAAGTAGTAATGATAAATGCATGTAAATTACATGCATATCTTTTACATATATTTATACACACATAACACATTCCCATTTTACATATGGGAATATGTTATAAAAACAGGCTTAAAGTACAAGAAAAGAAAGAAAGTTTCTTTTCTTCATTTAAGGCTATTAAAAAAGTATTTGAGTGAAAACTTTCTCATTATTTCTGTGAAGTTGTTGAAATGTCATTCTAACGTAATACCTATTGCAATACAGTAATTAATGTGAACTGTAATTTCAAACAGCAGTGTCTGATTTGAGTGACTGACTGAGCATTTTATTTGAATTCTGCACAAAAAAAAAAATTAAATTATCTGTAGACAACAAAACAACTTACCTTTTTTCCACTAGTATTTTAAGGTGAATATGGCTATGTGATGTGTTTGATTTTGTTTTTAGATGAAAAGTCTGTCAGACGTGCTGACATTTTTCCTTCATCTCCTGAAATTGAAATTGAAAGAGGATCTTCTCTGGAACTATCCTGTGTTCTTAGAAGGAACTACAGGCATCAGAGAAATGCAAGCCACATCATCTGGAAACTGAATGATACATTGATTTCTCCAGAAAACTATAAAATTCTGAATGAGACTGTATCTAATATAGCTATCCATAATTTCACTTACAGCACAGCTGATGTGAAATGTTGCATTAAGTACTCAGACAAGGAACTACCTTTGGTTCACACAAAAGTTAAATCTGGCTGTAAGTAAAAAGGCAGAAAAAATAATCTTAACACTTTTTAATAAGTTACTATAATAACTTTACTTCCAAAATAGCTACTTTTGGTTGCGGTTTTCTAAAACACATATATTCAAGTATATATATATATATATATATATGTGTGTGTGTGTGTGTGTGTATGTGTGTGTA
>VWZN01010551.1:271-11672 GCA_013396955.1 Regulus satrapa | reverse complement strand
ATTTTCGTGGTGTAGTTAATCAGTAACCCTTATAACTGACTACTTTTTGCTGCAGCACTCATCCATCAGTAATATCCTTTATTCCTTTGTTCAGACTTGCCGTGACTATCACTACCCTCCACATTCTCTGGGCCAAATGTGTCTTTTCTCATTGCTAGTCCATTCTTTTCCCCATCATCTCCTTTACACTTCTCTCCCCCTCAGATCCTTTTCAGTAGAATTCTTTCCTCATCTGCAGTTCAGTCTTGTCTTTGGCATACCAGCTCTGTTTCATTTGTTTTCCCTGCTCTTGTCTCCAGTAGCAATTTTTCATTACTGATACAAGTGAAAGATCTGCAGATCTATTTGAGAACAGGTTTGTGAGTAAAATCACAGAATCATAGAAAGGCTTGGGTTGGCAGAAACATCTTCTACTAGATCAGGTTGTTCATAGTCCCTTGTGATTAAATCAGTTAAGTGTGCAATTTCTCTTACTGATAAGTTCTTATGTATAATTATGTCTATAAAATAAACCATCACATGAATACTCTGATAGGATGTATGTTATTTGGATAAAGATATAATAACTTCGTGGAACACACATAGAGAATTTCTGAACTTTTAATGCAGCATTTTCCTCTCTTAATGTTTTTATTTCTTCATTCTAGAGAAATTTGACCCTCCTGAAATACTTTCAGTTAAAAGAATCCCTGGGATAAAGCAGTTACTTACAGTAACCTGGAAAATGCCTGAGATTATCCCTCTAAAACATGTAATTTGCCAGGTTCGATACAGAAACTTGTATTCAAACTTTACTGTAAGTTACGTAATTTTTCATTTGCATGCCAGTTTCTTTGTGACTATTTTCTTAATATTATTCTTAATATAAGAATTTAAGTAGAAAAAAGGCATCAAATTGTTTGAAATAATGATTATATCTTTATTATTTTAGTGGAATGTTATCAGGGTTCATGATCTTAAGAACATTGTTTGGTATTCAAGGGTTAACTATCCTTTTTCTTTTGGTCATTATCTGTTTCGGTACATATCATGCTTCTCTGTATAATTATTCTGTGGAAGGATGAGGGATGACCCTAAACCAAGGGATTACACATGCAGTCAGTAGCAACATTTTATTTTTCCCTTGCATTCTGGTATTGAAAACAGCACTCACTCAGAACCTCAGTATTTGAATCTCATTAAGATGAAATGATAATGAATTCATTTTAAAGTGGATGAAAATATAAACTTTGCAAGACAGATAATAAGGGAAATTACTTTATTAGTTTGTTTTTCTGACACTTAAATGGAATGTTTGCAAAAAAAGGCCAGTATTTGCATATTTCGGATGATCTATTCCTATGGTCCTCATATGGAAGGGATTGTGTTTGTAGTTTCACTGTTTCTTCTTTCAAATTAAAGAACTGGCCAGGTACCTTGGGTTGCTTTTTTTTAAGTTAATTGAACTCAGATATCTGCCTTGATATTAGTATTTTGCACTGAATGCATAATTTTGGGAGAGAAAAATTCATCAATGTAGTCATTGGAGCTTTAAATAAGTTTCTAATATTAACAATGTTTCTAACTGGCATCCTTCTCACATTAAGCATCATTACTGTAAATATAATATGCTAGTTCTTGGATCCAGGATATAATATTCAGGATGGTTGGATGGGCAGGATGGCTCAGGTCCAGTTTGGGTATTAGAAATGGAACTAATGATTGTTTAAAAGACCAGTTTAAGATATTTATCCTTTTGGAGCCAAGACACTGGTGTCCTTGTGACATTCCTATGCTATGAAGTCCTTTCCAAATGTTTTCAACATTTGGAAAGGACTTCATAGTCCTTGGAGGTTTACAGTTTTATTGTGTATTGTGTCTGTTTTTCAGCACCTGCATTAGAAATCACCTGTCTGGGTTTTTTTTTTTTTTTTTTTTGTCAGATACAATCTATGTCCATTTGCTTCCTCAGCTCACACTTCCATTTTCAGACATACATTCTGGAAGAAACAGTAGCTATCCATGACTAGTAAAGACAGGAACTGTTTCTTGGTCAGCACATATATGAAAAAAAAAACCAACCGAAAAACACCCAAACAAAAAAGCCTAACTAGAAAGTATTTGAGCAAATGACAGATATCTTCTTGACATTTAAAGTCATCTGACCAAATCAATCTAAATACTTTGATGTGAATTTATTTTGCTGAGTGAGAAACATGTGACCTGTTTTTGTACTTGTGTATACTAAATGTCTAAGTTTTTAATTATAATGCAATATCTGTAGTAGCCTTTTGGCAAGTAACTAAAACCTAGTATGAGGTGTCTCCAGTTCTGTGTCAGGTTCGTACAGAGGTTGATAATAGTTTTGGAGTCCTTTTTATTGTAGATTTGTTGCAGTCTGTCACCTACAGTGTTTTGGGGAGCCCTGAATTCATTCTCGTAGAAGCACGTATTTTTTGACAGTGAGTTTCCTGAGATCAGATTAAAATCTTCAATTATGTCTGGCAGTACACTTCCCATTATCATGTTCCTATGAGTGGCTGTCTGCATTCTGTTGTGGTTATTATTGTTACAGTATTAGAGAGTAATTACAGTATTGAGTATAACAGATTGTTACAGTACAGTCTGCATTGTTATAGAGTGATTCACTTTTCATTGGGAGGTTCAACTGATGGAAGCCAAGAGTTTATTCAGTGTGTTTTATCCCTGTTGTTTTGAGTGTTGAAGTGAATGAGGTTCATTTTAAGACAAATTATTCACACTTTCATTACTTTTCTGAAAAGATACCACATTTATTTCTCATACTCCCATCTTCCCTCACCATTTAGAGGCTTAATCTTATTTTTTACCGTTTGGTACTAAAAATTTTTGTCTTTTTAACTCGCCTTTTCGTTTTAATCCTATGCTGATAATCTTTGGGACAGCCCACAGCCACGCTGCTGCATGGCTAAGAGCTAGAAAGCTCTTTTCTTGTAACTCAGAAAAGATAAACAAGTACCCAGCTGACTCACAGAGGGGAAGACTGTGGGGGAATCCCTGCTTGCCCCAGGGTGCTGTTGTGGGACATTATTGTAGTAACAGCTTTAGCAGTAACTACTTGCCTTCCCACCAGTGGGAGCTGCATTTGTCCATCAGCTTCTTTGCACAGCTACTCTAGAATCACCTGTGAGCTGCACACGGTTAAGCCACAGGTCAATCAGTAGAGATCTGGTTTTGGGATCAAGTTTTTCAAACCCTGAAATTTTACAGGAAGAATGACAGTGCTACAGAGAAAAATGAATTATAAAACATGCTATCTTGGGTTTCAGAGGAGTGAGGTGGGATGTACAAAATCTGTATCTTTTGTGGTTTTTTAAGGAAAAAAGTCATATATCTGTATGGAAATCTATATCAAATAATTTTTGTTTATGTACCTATATCCAGGAATATGTCAATGTCTCACTGAATTCTGTGAAGAGAATAGGATCATGTAATCTCACAGGTTTATGGGACTCCACAGACTATTCTGTTGCCATTCAATGTATCAATAATGAGTCAGCATTTTGGAGTGGATGGAGTGGAGAGAAAAATGAAAGCACAGAAGAAAATGGTAAGCTGCTTACCTGTAAAAGTTTTATACTTTCAGGGATTAGGATTTAGTTGGGAAAAACTGTATTTCAGTGTATTCTCTATTGAATTTAGAATCTCATTGCTTAAACAGAATATGTGTATTTTGTTTAAAGATAAAGAAGAGGAAAACTGAAGACAATAGCAAGTATTGGAGGAGATTTGAAAAGTGATTAAACAACATTGGGCTAAGGAAAAAAACAGATGAGTAGACAGTGAAGAAAGGGAAAATTACGAGTGTAGATGAAGATTTAACAATGCAAAGTAAGGTAGTAGCAGAAAAGTAGTATGTATGTTCAATGAAATAAATAAGTAGAGAAATCAAAATGCCAGTTGTATAACAAGACTAGAAAATCTCTTCTAGGAGACTCTAGAACTTAAGATATAAAAGCAAGCAGCAGGACATTTATATAAAGAAAGAAGTAGCTAACTAGGGAAAAGAAAGCATAGCACTACAGAAAACTTATTTTTAGTAAGTTTCTCTTAGACTCTATATTTGAAAACCTTTTGATTGTTTTCTCCATATTAGAAAAACCTTTTATATGTTTTTACCACATAAAATTATCCTTTTAATATAGCAACAAATTGCAAGGGTTTTTTTTGTTTTGGTTTGGGTTTTTTTGTTTGTTTGGTTTTTTGTCTTTAAATAGCTCCTTCAGGAAAAGTGGACTTGTGGAGAGTAATTGAGTCTTCATACACATCTAGAAATAGATCTGTACATCTTATGTGGAAGGTATATACTTTTTTAAAATTGATAATCTTATTGGTATTCTGTAGCTGATGCTGTATTTAAGTATTTTAGTGTTGTAGGACATATAATTGCCAGGAGCATTTGCTGTTATCAGAAAGAAAATGCTCACTAAACAAGAAATAAAAAGGCTTTTGTTTACTGAATAGTAGATGAATGGAGTTTTGTAATCCAAGTAATTTGTGTGGAAAGGGAGCATTTAATTGTGTTCAGATCACTGGAAAATCTCATTGAAAGTCCTTAAACTGCATTTAAATAATCCAGTTTACCAGAGCTGTGTTTAAATTCACCTTAGTCTTCTAGTAAAGTGAAATGCAAAGGCTCTTTGCATTTCAAATCTCAGCATTTGATTTTTGAAATCCATCAGGAAAATTGTCATGGCTGTCTGTCCTGATGGCTGACCTGAAGAAAGTACCTTGCTTTTCTAAATAAACATAATAGTTTTGTAATTTGATCCTTAATACAGCATGTATTTTTGCTTGTGCAAGTAACACTGTGAAATACTTACTACTGTGTATTTTTTAAACAGCCATTAAAAAGCTTTCCACCTTCTGGGAGAATTCTAGGCTACAAAATACAGTATTTTCCAGAAAACAAGAGTGCACATAAAAGGACAAACAACTCTACTGAAAAGAAAATCACCTTACTTTTAAATGAAGAGGCACATATAATATCTGTCACTGCCTATAACTCTGCTGGAGAGTCTCCTGAAGCTATTTTGAGGATTCCATCCATTGATGAAAAATGTAAGATTTCTCAACGTCATATTTTTCTCATAAATGAATTAATGATTTTCATTACATCTATTTAAGTTCTGATCTAGTGGGAGCAAAATTGTGCTAAGAAGTCATATGTATTTATATATATCTTGTCATATTTTGCTGCCAGGTATCATATTAACTGTTATGAACAGTTTTTGTTGGGGGTTTTGTTTTGAGATACAGTTGTTCAGATATGAATACTTTGTGATGTCTTACTGAATTTCTATTGTACTACTTTCTGAGGGTTTATTTTGGTGGGTTTGGGTTTTTTCCTAACTGCACCTCCCAGACAAATTTATTAAATGCTACCCAATTTCCTTGTTAGCTTGTAAGATTCCTTACCACAAGGCACTACTGCAGAGTATTCAACACGTAATTGAAAGATACAGTAAATAGAAGTCTCTAAGTTGTGTTAGTGGCAGCAGGGAGACAAGCCTTGTATTTGTTCTCATTTCATATGCATTCCCAGAGTACCCATCCCACCCACTGCCAGGGTTAGGAAGCTGGTCTGCTCAAGGACAAGAGTTGCTCTTTGGCTCTTATGTTTAATTCTGATGCTGCTTTGAGCCTTGTGTTGCAACATCCTGGTGCCAACCATGATCTGACAGAGAGGTTGTATTTGACACACTTGAAACACTCAATCAGTGTTTGAACAACAATCAGTTGTTCATTATGAAAATGCAAGTGTTCCCCTGGAACTGCTCAATCAAATTCCATTTCTAATCAGAAAACTGGATATATAGATTTAATGTAATTTTGTCCTAGAGGTTGTTGACTACCTCCCTATCCACTTTTGCATCCCACCACAAAGGCTTTTCTGATTTTTCCACACTGTGGTGTGCTTTCCCCCACCAGATACATCTCTTTTTTTCTCTGCTTTATCAGGTCTTTTTTGCCTCTGCTTTGCAAGGCAAAGGTTGGGTTGGGTTTTCACTCAGACTTTCATTACCTCTGTACTGCAGGCTGATGGTTTACCTTTGCTTCAAGTGTCATTCTTGACCTTGCTGACTTGCTTTCCTGTTCTATTGCCTTTATCATCTTGATCAAAATTGTTTATGAGCTATCTGCAAAATTTGTAGTAACTTGGTTTATTAAGTTTTACACACTGAGAAATTTGCATTCTGAAAGAGAAACTTGAATTCTGTATGAGTTTCTCAAGCTTTTATCAAGACAGAATTGCTGAAATTTTCTGTTAAATTTTTAGTCCCTCAGATGATTGAAACGGTGATGCCCTCTACAACAAACGAAGAAGTGGTGGTACAGTGGAAAACATCTGAACCAGAAACAGCCACATATGTAGTTGAGTGGTATGAGGAATTGGAGATGGACCCTTTTGGTAGATCATGGCAATATGTATCAAATTCTACAGAGTGGAAAAATAACAAAAGTATGTTTATCGGTTACAGCTGTAACAATACACAGATGCACCTACATTTATAGGTAGATTGAGAAGAACTAACACGTAACTCATGCAGCTTTCCTCAGACTATTTTTAAACATAACAGTATTATTACATGCTTTATTGAAATCTCTGCAGGTAATGTAATAGCATTTTTTAGTCTTAGAAATTTTCATGCAAGGTAGTGTTTGTTCTCATATAAGATTAAGCCTCAGAATTTGTGTTAAAGCAGTCTGTGGCTTGATCTCATGCCAGTAGGGAGGTGATGTGACTCTTCTAGCAGAGAAATCTAGAACTGTAAAAAAGTTTAAATATGGAAAAGGTCATGCTCCTTCATGAGTTTTAGAGACAGAATATCACAGTCTTCCATGGGCTGCAGGGGAACAGCCTGCTTCACCATGATTTTCACTAGAGGTTGCAAAGGTCACATTCCCTGTTCCAGTATGGGTTCCCACCTATGGGAGACAGTTCTTATTGAACTTCTCTGACATGGATCCTTCCCACTGGCTGCAGTTATTCACAAATGACCCCAGCATGGCTCCCCTGGGAGGTCCCATTCTCCTTCAGGCATCCACCTGCTCCAGTGTGGAGTCCTCCACAGGCTGCAGGTGGATGCTCCTTTGTGAACTCATTCACACATCACAGTCCCTTCACCTCAAGTTCACACTGGAGTTCCAGCCTGTCCAGTACATCAGCACAGAAACAGCAGCACTCCCTTGGCACATCCCCATGGCTGTTATCAAAATTTCCCAGTCACAAATTAGTAAGGTGTTAAGCAGTGCAGTACTACAGCAAGTAGCAAAAGAAAAAGCACCCACCATCACTAGACTCTAGTACCCACTTAGGCAAGCAAGACCTGTGGCAAGCACAGGAGCCTGCTCATCACTGGCGAAACAGCACTAACAGCTATCAGTCCAGTCTAGTACATACCAATCAAATCTGTCATCAGCTCAGTGGTTTGACTCCTGCCTGGCTCCCCAAAAAGGACTGTTGTGGTCTAACCACAGCAAGCAGCTAAGCCCAGGCAGCTGCTCACTCATTGCCCTGCCATTGAGATCAGGGAGAGAGAATCAGCAGGGTAAAAGCTGGAGAACCTGTGGATTGAGATGAACTTTTAATAGGGGAAAAAAAACCCAAAACCCTGCACTCAAACAAAGCAAAACAAGGAATGAATTCACTGCTTCCTATGGGCAGGCAGGAATTCAGCCATCTCCAGGAAGCAGGGCCCCAACACAAACAACAGTGGCTTGGGGAGGAAGACAAACACCATCACTCCAAATGTCCCCCACTTTATATACTGAGCATGATGCCACAGGGTCTGGAATATCCCTTTGGTCAGCTGGGGTCACCTGTCCCAGCTGTGTCTCTGGCCAACCTCGCAGGCACCCCCAGTCCCTTCACCACCATCACAGTATGAAAAGCAGAAGAGGCCTTGGCCCTGTGTGAGCTGTGCTCAGCAATAACAAAAACATCTCTGTATTACCAGCTCTCTGTTCAGCACAAACCCAAAACACAGTCCCATGCCCCATGCCAGCCACTGGAAACAAAGTTAACTCTACCCTAGCTGAAAGTAGCTGGGGTAATGTATTTTTAATGGCCATTGCAATAGGTGTAAGGGACTGAAAGAGCTGATATAATGCAGGGATCTGGTGATAGCCATTATTCTTGTTGAGCAAGCTGCTGAGCTTGAAAGGGAACTCTTTACACTGGTTTCATTCCCAGGAATGTAAAGCTACAGATAGGTCCTCTCAGAGTTGATGGGAGTTGTTGTAAGTAGTGGGTGCATCCTGTTGATTACTTGGCTCCTGGATTATTTAGAATTCAAAATTTCATTTCCAGAAGCTGGAACTTTGTCTTGAAACATAAAATTCAACTGGAGATATCTCCTTGGGACAATTGTACCCTTGAGTTAAAAGCAGATCTGCAGTTGGCATGACAAGAACATTAGTGTAGAAATAATAGAATAGAATATTCTGAGTTGTAAGTGCCCCAGAAGAACCACTGAAGTTTAACTCTTGGCCCTGCACAGGACACCCCAGAAATCACTCCATGTGCCTGAGAGCATTGTCCAAATACCTCCTGAACTTTACCAGGCTTGGTGTTATGACCACTTTCCTGGGGAGCCTGTTCCAGTGCCCATCCACCATCTGGGTGAAGAACCCTTTCCTAATATCAATCCAGACCTCCCTGACACAGTTACTTGCCATTCCCCAGGTCCTGAGTGTTAAGAGTGGGGGACCCCACTGCTTTTTAATTTGATGCATGAGACAAAGTCGCCTCTTGCAGAACAGTAGAGATAAAGATACTTGAAATTAAAATTACTACTTCCAATGGTAATTTTATACTGGTTATTTGAAAATAGAAACTTCCTCTATTATTCTCTAACCATAGAAGGCTTCAAGATGATTAAGTAGACTCATATAGAGAAGTTGTATGATGGTGAAGTATAATTACCCATTCAAAATATTTCTAGTGAAAAGTGAGTCAGAAACCATGTGCTCTTACAAATACTGCTATGAAAAACAACTGTTAAAGCCAGTAATGAGCATTCAAATCAGTAATTACATATTGCTTGCCAAAGAGTTGGAAAAACATAGTTGGTAACAGTATATTTAGAATTTCCTTGTAACTTAGTCTGTTTTCATTGTATTAACATCACATAGAGATTGAATGTAAGTATTTTATTTCCTTTACAGAAAACTTTAAACCACTTGTATGCTATAACATCTCAGTGTATCCTCTTTATGGACATAATGTAGCAGCTCCATCTTATGCACAAATCTATGCTCAAGAAAAAAGTAGGTATCTTAAAGTAATCATATTCTGAAAGATGTGTTGTAGTCTGTTTCTCAGGATGTATTATCTTTGAGTCATTTGGTACTATCATTAGTTGAAAAAGAGATGAAGATGGTGGAAAAACCACCAGGTTTCAGGGTTCCTGGTTTTTATCTGTTCAGTGACAAAATTGGTCTACAAGAAAATATTCATCTTGTGATACAGGCACATTGCTGCTTGCACCCACTAATATTTTGTGAAGTTCACATATTGTATACAAAACATTTGGAAAGACTATAGCTACAAACATGAAAAAAAAATTAAAATTTGTTATCTCTTCAAGATTGCAGCTCATTTAGGTATATAATTATATTTGATTTTAATGCTTGATTACATTTGTCAGTCTTAATACATGAGGGAATTCTCCTCATAAAATAAAATGACTTCTTTGAAATGCCTGTTCTTTGTTAAATTTTATAATGTAATAAAATATTTGCAGTCTTGCACATAAAAAATGGAAAGACATGATGTTTGTAATTGGATAGAAACTGTAGATGAAGTTGTGTTTTGCAGGGGAATGGGTAAAGTTTCTTTATTTGTAGAAGTTTGTTGTGAATTCAGTGATTTATACAACCAGCTATAAGAATGTAGTTTACCAGTAATTTTAAGATTCCATGTGAAAATGTTGATTGGTGTGTGCGCATGAATAGGTCTATGGAAATGTTCATGCACACATAGTACAATGCACCACTAAGAGCATTCATTACTGTGGGGAGGCAATGGAGTATTTTATGTTTGATTAATAATTACTAGCACAGTCAGAACTGTATTTTGAATGCTTTCCTGTTTATGTGACAAAACTCAAGGTTGTTAGAGAATGGGAAGGAAGTTATTTGTTTCAAAACTGTAACACAGAAAACTTTTTCCTCAAAGTTATGAGTAATGCGTGTGAGGTGATATTGTGTAAGTAGAAAGGCTTTGTTTAGTGGGAAAGGCTGAGGATACTGGGGATGCTGGAAATGCCACTTGAATCCCAGCTCAGCCAGAGATCTTCTACAAAGGTAGTGGCCTTGCGCCTGAGTCTCCCCCAAGAGTGCACAAAGGATAATTTTCCTCTTCATCTCTCCCTGATGTAGTAACCATAGAGACTTTTAATGATCTCAAGGTACTTGAATACAGTAACACCTAGAACAAATGCCAGAATGTATTTGCCAATGCCAGATGCAATTGCCAATGACCTGCAAATGCCAGAACAGATGAGGGGAAGTTTCATCAGAGGAATTCCTATATTAAAGAGAGTGAGAAAAGTTAAGGACTGTGTCAGAGCACTAAGGAAACATATTTTCTCATGCATATATTTCTCATAATCTTACTGGTACGTGTAAAATAACAGAGGTGGATAACATTATGGTATCTTGACTATTTTACTACTTTTGCTATTTCATAATGCTTCTCTGTAGAGCCGTCAGAAGGACCTGTGGCTGATACAGGCATTCTGGGAAAAAATGAAGTTACAGTAAAGTGGAATGAGATTTCAAAGGGTAAAAGAAATGGATTTATCACTAACTATACAATATTTTATAAACCTGAAGATGGAGAAGAATTGAGTAAGTATATATTAAATAACAATATTTTCAACAGTGTTATGAAATTTTCAATCTCTCTTCCATCTTGACACATCTTTGAAGTCAATGGAAAAAGTCATGACAGGAGCAGAGGAGCTAAAATATATTGGTGAATCACAGATTCTATGTAAAGTTGCAGATCATGAGAGTTCAGTGAATTTATAAGTTTTATACATGTCCTTGGAGGGATATGCCTTCAGCTTCTGGTAAAGTATGATGGAAATTTTCTGTTAAAATATTTTATTGACAATTTTATATTAAAAGCAAACTTGGGAATAACAGTAACATAAGCTTCCAAGAAATAGTTTCTTTGGGATACCATTTTAGATCAGTTTCTTCAAATGTGTTTGATTTTTGGTGCTTGCCTTTGCTTTTCTGGTCTGGAGGCTGATAGCATAAATTTGAGCATCCTCCTAATCTCTACCTCAGGAATAATGTCCATATAATCTGGCAGTGCAATATTATCTGTTCAAAACTTCTTTAGTTTAAATCTCAGCAGAAGCTTTCA
>VWZN01010549.1:85902-99020 GCA_013396955.1 Regulus satrapa | reverse complement strand
CCAAAACCAAACAAATTAAAAACCAAAACAAAACACACAAAACAAACAAAAAAAAAAACCCAACAAAACCCCACCCAACCCAAAAAACCCAACAAACCAGTTTGGAAAAATACTGAGTTAAAGATAGTAATTTCCTGTGGAACTGTCGTGTGTGCATGTTCTTGTTTCTCTAGGGATTTGCCTGTAATTTATCTGCTAGTTTTGCATAGATCTTCACTGCCCTGGTGAAACAAAGAAGAATCAGCAATGCTGAGAATCTTATATGTTAAGTATGCTGTCAGTTCTGGCAACCTCTGCTCATATATTGCACAGCCATATTTTATGAGTGATTTCTTTATAGGGTGCAGATGTCTTGGTGCTAGTAAGGAATAATCAAATGCATAAATATAAAACCAGCCTCTCTGTTAACATCAATAGTAGAACATAGAGTGACTGCAGCTATTTGTAATCCTAGACCAAAAACAGAATATGAACTCTCATGGTGAAAACAGAAACTGAATTTTAAGTCATGTTGATGCTTTATAGTTCACTCAGTTGTTTTTGTTTGTTTCTCTGGTTGGTTTTTGTTTTTTTTGTTTTCCAAGGATAAAGGATTTAGAAAGCAAAGCCAAATCCAGAAAGGCTACCATTAGGATCTCCCCCTCACACTGACTCTGCCCTGTGACTCTTTTCAAGTTTTACTGTGATTACCATGTAGGTGGCTGCAGATACTTTCAGTCTGGAGGGGCCAGAGATGGTTTCCTGGATCACTTATGAATGCCTGTGGCTCATATGTTTCCATACTGGTCTATCTTGAAAAGGGAAAATGCCAAATACCAATAATGTTGTAGTAAAACTTTTGTTGCTGAAAAAAGCCATACTGTAGTAAGTTTGTACCATCTCTGTCTTTAATTAAAAAGAAGATAAAAACCCCACACATTCTATTTTTGAAAGGTCCAGAAAATTCAATTAGAGCTGGTTTTGTGTTAGAGTATTATGTGCACTATAAAGTAAAAGAGCTATAGAAAATAGATACAGAAATTGAACTCATGTTTAAAATAGCAGCAAAATAAAAATAATAATAATTTAAAAAATCTTACTGCTTGTAATCTAGTTTATGTGTGGGGAATTACAAAGCAGACAAATTTTACATGCCCAAAGCCAAAGAATGGATTGGTGACAAAACAGGAGCAGGTAGTAAAGAATCCTTCAAAACTAATTCTTTTAGAATATGTCTTCTCTGGGTCATAAAGTAGCATATTTTTAAAACAATATATAAGTTAAAAGACCTTCTAACATATGTCTGGAATTGAACCAGCATAAGTCAAAGCCTGGTTTTAAAAAAAGTCAGCATGAAAATAGAAAATTATACTTTTTTTTTTTTTTTTTTTTTTTTTTTTTTTTTTTTTTTGGGGGGTGTTTTTTAAATTCTGGGTGTCGAGTTTACATAATGAAATTATGATCAAATATACATTTTTAAAGTTTTTTCTTTATCTTTGCATCATTTTGAGAAGAGTATTCAACTACTGTGCTTGCAACCACAGAAAATAATTTCACAGTAGGAAGATGACTGTAAATTCAGAAAGCTCAAACACTTGAAATACTGGAATTATGGTAGACAGAGTACACAAATTCCTGTAATTATGGAATTATTCTGTAGTCTAAGATCAAGGAATAAATTTGCAGGGAATTCAAACCTTAGGATAAATCCCTAGCAATACTTTGTTACCTAGTATTTAATTGTAAAATGAATTTCTCTTTCTTGTTGCTGATGGCAGGCTACTGGGCAAATTACAAGGAAGGAGCAACATATGAAAGGATGTGTTTTACACAGCTAAATGAGCTGCAGTGTTGGTGTTACAGAATTAGTATATTTGTCCTTGATGCAATATGTACACTCTGCTACATAAAAAAGCCTCACAGATTAAAATATTGATATTTAATAAATGCATCAAAATGCCAGCAAAGAACATGTAAAAACATATTTTATGTTTAAATTTATGATAAACAAAAGGTCAGTTGGCATAATTTTTGTTCCAGATTTATTGCTAACATGCTGTGCTTCTTACAAAATAAATAGAATGTTCCTAACTTTGAGTCCAATTTTGCTTGCCAATCCTTTTAAAAATACTTTATTTCAATTGTCCTGCAAATCTCAATATAGGAATTTTGGCATTTCATCTACTTACTCACATGGAATTTAGAGCTCCTTTATGATTCCTACACAAAAATAAAATTCAAAAGGGAATGATCCATAATATCTGTATAGTTAACAAACTGCCATGCTCAGCCTCTCCCTTCTTTCATTCAGATGTTTAGACATAAATAATTGGAAAGTTGGTACTGAAAGCTGTGGAGAGCCATGGACTACCAATTGATCTGCTTTTAACTCTGTGAAGTAGAAGGACATAATCGCTGCTAAGTTGTTAGTTTATTGATCAGAGTTCCTAATCTTCGTTTCTCACATTTTCTTTTTAGATTAGGTGAAAACTCATGCAACCCTCTATAGTGGTTCAAAAAGCATATACAAATCAGAAGATATATATAAAATCATTAAACTGTAAAAATTTTAGGATAAAACCTGTCAATTTATTTAGCATTTATTTAAACCTCACTAAATGGTTCTGATACTGTTATTTGAGATTGGATGCCAATTTTTGAAGTTAAGAATTAAGCAAGGAATTCAGACAGGAATTACCGAAAAACTTCTATTTTACCAAACAACTTGCTTTATATAAATGTGTTTCTGTATATGCTAGGATCATTGCTTGGGATGGAATTTTGTAACCTAAGAGTAAAAAAGTCTGAGGAGTTGATTGAGAGTAGGTCCCAATGTTCCATAATCCTTCACTGCGGTGGTTGCAAGATGGGCTTGGGAGATGGTTCACTGCTCCTTTCTTTTTACCCCCTCCTACTGTGGTTGAGAAATTAATGTATTTCAAACCCTCATAGATTTAATATAATTGAATGATATCCCACTAAACAGTAGTAAGTAAAACGTAAGGCTTTTTTGAGATGCCATTCACTTCTGGTACATCCTTATTCTTTCAGCAGAAAATACGATGAGAACGTATCCACTGAGCAGTTTTTATGCCATGTCTTGAAATACCCACCTGAAAGTTGTTTATATTGTCAGAGGAATTCTTAAGCCTAAACAGTTGTCACAGGAAGAAGATTTCTTATGTTTTGTGTTATTTTCAAAATAAATTGTATGTATGAAATTATAGAAAGTTATATTAGTTTAATCTCAAGCAAATAGATTTTCTCTTTTCCTCAGTATAGTTGGTGAATATAGTAATTGCAACTTGAACAAGTAATAATTAGCAATTCATTCAAAAAACTGGGAAGAAAATCTCTTTTCTGAATAGCAAGATTTTTGAAGCATAAAAGAAAAAGTGCATGCAATGCTTGATCTTTTCCTTTTAATTACGCTCTTTTCTTTCTATAAATATATTCCTATTGATAATGGTTTAAATTATGTGTCATGACACTTCTTCAGATCCAGTCCTCCACACTTGCTGTATAATTCATCACCTATGAGGCTAATTATAGGATTCACTATTTTAGCCCTTATTCTCTTTTGAGGAGAATAAATGTTAACACACATTGCTGCTTGGTCTTACTTACTAAGACCAAGATTCAGACAAATCAGATGGATCACCTTTACAGGTAAAATCTAATTAAAATTATTTTAAATGCTGAAGATATGAAGTAAACATACATAAATTTAAACGTATTTAAACTTATGCAGGCTCTCTCATGCAGAATTAAAATTACTTTAGAAGGGCTCTAGTTCATTATTCAACAGAGTGAACTGAAACTGGACAGTTACTTTAAATAATACATTTCTCATATTTATGAGTAGAGATTGTGCTGCTGATATGGATCTAGAGGGTGCTGAAGGAAGCAGAGCAGAACTCTCAGGGTGCTTCACACTTTATTCTCCAGTGCCCTGCCTGCACAGCTTAGCTGTGTCGTGAGGCTTCAGCTCAGTTATTTCTGCATCTTGTCAGGTAACTATCAACCAGCTTTAAGTTAACCTGAGAATATTTTTTAACATTCATAAGATTTTCTCTTAAAACTGATTTTTTGTGCCTCAGTCAATAGTACTCCTTTTAGATGTTGTGAAAGATTGCCCAGGTGAAACGGATAGAATAAGATTGCATAAGTGTTGTGGGAGGCATGATTTCATTTAAAACTTTATTTCTTGTAGAAAGTTGTGCTGTGGTTCTTTTCTGCTTACTATATTATTTAAATGTCTGAGAAGCTCAATACTTTTCCCATAGGTAAAATTCAGTATAAAGTTGAAGAGAAAATATAAGCAGATAAATCTACACTGTCAGGGATTTACAGAATCACGTGTTTTTAAAGAACTGAGCTGCTTTTGAGGTATCACTTTGGGGAAGTTTAATTCCCGAAAAGATAGGCATGCAAAATTTGAGTTGTTTGGGGTTTTTCTTTCTTCCCTGTAACCCTCATAATAGAAATACTGACATCCTGATAAGTGAGCATGCAGTCCAGAATAGCACATTTTGTGTATCAGTTTTGTTGAAGTATTACTAGGTATAAATATCTAGTGATGAAATAAGAGAGGGGTTCAGGAGTGTATTTAAGTGTTCAGTTTTTAAAGCATCTTTAGAAGACTTACTCTTCTTAAATTATTAAACTATGAAATGGAAATCAGTTTTTCTCTAGTCTCCAAAAGGTGCTTCATTTTGTTCAATCACATCAAAGTACTTTCAGATGATTTTCTGAGAAAGATTTTGAACTGTCATTACATTTTGAAATTTCATATTTTCAGTTTGAACTGATTCAAGTAACATACAAGTATTTGTGGCTCAGCTGTAGATTCCCATTCCCCAGAGAAGCTGTTTCCAGTGGGAGCTGTCAGTCTGAAGGGTATTGTACCCACAGAGGGTTAATCTGGAGCATAACAGAGAATGTGATTTGTCTGTGGTCCTGGCTACTGCAGGACCGCCAACATTATCAGTTAAGCAACTACATCTATACTGTTTGCAAATATTTTTGTATGATGCTTCTCATCCACTTTAATTTATGATGTTCTTATGTTTTAGTTTATCCCAGTCCACACTTTTCCTTTCATGGATAATTATTCTTTATGTCACTGTTTCAGAAAAAGGGCAATTTCATTTGTGTTGTTTCCTTGAAGATATAATCCATTCCCTGGAGTTTTCAGGTTTTGTAGAGACTCCTTCCTTTATCTCTCAGTTTTCCTCACATGCTTTATCCTCTTTATCTTTTTCGGTTGCTATTCTTTGAATTTTGAATAACTCTTCTGTAGTGCTTTATAAGCTATGCAACCAAGCATCACAAAGTAGAACTTAATAAAATTCAGGCAAAAAACTTAGAACACCAAAGTGTCCCAGTCAAGCTTGAGGATACTCAAACTCCCTGGGAGTACTGGTCCTCAATACAAATTGGTATCCATGGCATTTTCAACCCCTGACCTTTAAGCAAATTTATTAAAATGTGATGAAAGACCCCTGAAGCCAAAGTGCAATGATTTTTCAGTCATGAGACAACATTTTAACTAAAAATTAATATGAGGAGGATAGAACAGTGCTGGAATCTATGCTATGAGGTCAAATTGGTGAGGTACCTTCCCTAGGAGAAGTTTTGTTCAATATAACTGGATTTACATGTAAACTATTGTGATGAGATAAGCAGAATACACTCATCAGATTTTTTACCTTCCTAATTTAAATGTAGATGTGTTAAATAATCCGCCAGTAAAAACAGAATAAAAAAAGAGCATCAGTATTTTCATGATATATAAATGCTGAGTAAACATTTATGTTGTATCAATATGTGTGGTTAATCTTTCAGTGAAATGTACTTAACAGCCAAGAAATTATTGGGGGTTTTGTATCTGTTTGTGCTGTTTTAGGATTAAATGGAAATAAAAGAACTGTATGAAAATATTTTGAGAACCAGCCGAATGCGTCACTGAATATAAACAAAATACCAGAAAATTCCACAAAATGTTGGCTTTTTTCCTGAACTTGAGGCAGTATTATGTAAATTTTTTCTTCTAATAATTATAAAAGTAACTGTAAGACTCTTTTATAATTATGAAATAATTCCATGAGATTTCTGAGATTTTATGTAAGAAAATAGTTATTTTCATAGACAAAGGACTGTCTGATACAGGTTGGGCCTATTTTACTTATCTCACTGGAGATTTTAATGTTTATATGAGATTAAAAACTGACAGTTGAGTTTTTTAACTTATACTGTTTTATTAGTGACTTTTTTTTCTATTTATAGCTAAAATATATAATTATGTACATTTTGCTTGTAATTATTCTGAAGTATTAGATGAAATAATGTGAAGCACTTTTCATAATTGAAAATTTTGCAGCTTTGTTCTCCTATCCTAAATTGTACCAGATTTCCTGAAATAATGTTCAAATACTGAAAGAAAGCATTTTGCTTTATTCATCTTAACAGAACAAAAAAGCTTGAGCCAGACAAGCAATGGAGTACAAATTAGTTTAATGCAGAAGAAAAATTCACAAGGTCCACAATACTTCATCCAGTAAGCTCCAACACACACGCACAAAGAGTGGAGTCTCTGCTTTTTGCTCACTGTATGCACTAAGAGTTTATGAAGACAGTCATTAAGGAAAAAAAAAAATCCGGATTCATACTGAATATTTGATGCACAGAGAACACATAATGAAAAAAAAATATTTTAAAAGGGTTATTTAATTACAGGGCTATTACATGCTGGTGTGTTTTGAATTCCATTTTAAAGCCTCAATTACTTTTTCTTTTTGAATAATCTCAACAGATTCCCCTGATAGTGGAAATAACATTAAAGACCTGTAAACTGAGAAAATAGACCAACAATATCAAATTATATTAAGGTCCCAAAGGCCTTTCTTATACTGATGGATGGGGAAGATAAGCAAAAATGTATAAAGTTTGAAATTAGAAATTTGATCATTTACATTCCAGACAGCATTTCTAAATTATGGCATCACAATGGTATAAATCAGTAGCCACCTTTTAATTTCTCCTAAGCCCAAAACAAAGTGAGAATAAGGAGTACAGTCCCACTTCATAATCTGAAATGTATTCCAAGGAGAATGTAGTGCTGTATAAATGGAATTGTCAGTGGGATTTTCAGAATATTAATTACTGCTTTTTAAATTGTTAACCATTAGTGAGTCATAGGACATGTCTACTTGAAATTATTCAATCTGCAAATATTAAATTTCAAAAATATAGACTATTAAAATAATAATGGGGATGGAGAGAAATCTAATTCCTTTTCTATGGCAACTTATAATTTAATGACAATAACAGAAATATCTGGAATTTTAAAAGTTTTTTGTGGGCATTTAAGCAAAGCAGAATGCCTATGGCAGGGTGATTATGGATTTTAGGTCAGTTTTTGTGACTGATGTTAATGCTGTGTGGATGAACAGTCTGCTAGCCTTGAGAAGAATATGCTTTATGTTTCATAATTTTACTTTAGCCAAGGAAATAAAATCCATGGCATTTCTCATACTCTGGTGAGTATCCAAATATATAAATAAAGATGAAAAAAACCCTTTATTTCAGGTCTGTGTACCGCCCTGATTTTGAAATGCAGTGATTTAGGTGAAAACAAAGAAATTAACATTTTGTCTTTGTGTAAAGCTGATGTGAAGCAAACCCCTGGAGACCCTTTAGATCAGCAGTTATTGATCTAGTACAGAGCCACGACTGTTCAGATGGATGCACAGGCTTGACAAGTGTGCAAGGGTAATGTACAGATTAAATACCTAAGGAAAATTAAATTTGCTCTGTAATTAAGCAGGACGTTCTCTCCTCACCTTCTTATTTCTTGGTCTCTGGCACAGGGATTAGCGCTTAACTGCTGATTCACCTCAAGGCAGTTTTCACTCATTTGGGCCAAACTGGTGAGCAGATTTCAAGACAAATAACAGGGAAAAATGCAGATTTATCCCACTTAAAAGTAATCATTCTGGCAGCTGTTTGTTGAAAGGGTCTGGCACGTGTTACAGGCACTTGAACCTTGTCAGGGATGTTGTACAGCATGTCACTCTTGCCTTTCCCAGGACTTCACAGCCCAGCTGACAAGGTGTGAGTTTTGGACAGGGCACAGCTGGTGCTTGTGCAGTGGGATCCCTGGATGGCTGGAATGTGACCTCGTGGGGCAGGAAGAAGCTTTCCTTGGGGCAGACTAAGTCTAGATTCAAGCACCTGAACCAAAAAAAAGTGAAAGGAGGCAACAGACTCTTCTGTGCTGTAAATAAGAGCCTCCTACCCAAAGTAAAGGAGTACAGCACATGCAGCTGATGTGAGTTTATATCCTCACCCTCTGTGTACATAATACCAAAGACAATCTGGTGCATTAGATATCAACACTGTTAATAGTGAAATATTATTAATTGCAGTCATCTTGCTCTCGTGCTGTACTTTCCCAGGCCTGATTTCAATTCCGTATTTTTGCTGCATTGTCTCCATTTTCCAAAGCAAGACCCAGCCCATCTCTGTAGGGTTACCATGGAGCTCCTTTCCCACAGGAGCGTGAGGCTGTACCCGAGTCCTGGCTTCTCTCCTGTCTCTTGTATCCACTGATCCATCCCTCTGAAGTGAGACTGGCCGGGGAGCTCTGTGAGTGCTAGGAGAAAGCCCACACTGAGGGGTGGGGTGGTGTGTGGAAATGCACAATGTTGGAGTGAAAAGCTCAGGAAGTAACCTCGACCCTTTTCAGGGAAAGTGGGTGGGAACAGGTAGATTCAGGAGACATCCTTCAAATCCCACTGCAAGGCTGAGAGAGAAACTTGAGGAAAAGGAGGGAAAAGGGTGGAAATGGCATTCAGGAGGCTGGGTCTGAGGGGGAGACCCAAGTGGACAATGGGACTGAAAGGACTGAGGCTGATGTTGGTGGATGGGCTTGGAGTAGTGCCTGGAAGGGAAGATGGGAGCAGCAGCACAACTACTGGAGCTTGTTTTGGGAAATCAGATGCAGAAATGGGGTATCTGGGCAAGTAAACATGGATCAAGGAATCTGAGACAAAACCAGGGGAATGACTGTATAACAAATGGGAGAATCTATGAAATAATTTCTCTAGAAAGGTGGTGTTTGAATGAAGCACGCAAAACAAAATTCCTGAGTCTGAGGCAAGGAGTGGAGACTCAGGCATTTTGAGTGAAAAGTCAGAATACGTGGAAAAAAGCTATTTCTATTTGAAGGCAAGTGAAGATTTAAATACTCCTCTGATGTTAGATAAAAGGCATATTTTTCAAACAATATCTCACTATGTAGTTTGGAGGCAGTTGATTGCTACTCTTGTCAGATTCTCTGTTTATATATCTGTCAATAATAATTTTTATTTTTAGTGATGATTAATTTGGCATATTTTGTCCAACTATTTGCTATTAAAATGGTAGAAATTAAATGTATAACATGTACTAAAACAACAGAATAAATTCTGGTTTAATTACTATTGGAGAAATACAGGAAGTCATTAGGAAGTTGACAGCCTCAGTTCTGCTGCATTTGCATACTTACTATAAACATTTAATAAAAGCACTAAATCTGTACGGATCTGAGTGGTCAGTATGGTCTTATTTGAGCTCCTGTGTGGAGGAGCAAGAAGAAATATATTAGGAGGAGGAATTCATAAAGTACCTGTCTTCAATGATTGTTGGAGTAGGAGCATGTGAATGAAAAAATCCTAAAATAAGAAGTACTTCTTCATATAGGGAAAAAAAAAAGGAAATAGGAAATAGTTACATGCTTTTGGGTTTATATTGGTGATTGATAAAGTAGTAAAAAAAAAAAAAAAATAAAAAAAAGAGAGAGAGAGAAGGTTAAATCAAATCTTGCCCTGCAGAGCTAGGTTTTGTCTCTGGCGAAGTTCCTATGTGAATAGCTTCTCAGAAATATTTTTCTGTGTAATAATGGATAAGTCTTTAATTTCAAGTTTTGAACTTCATATCTTGACGTCTGTTTAGTAACCAGTGGGAACATATCACTGAAAATATCGGGTGCTTGTTGTAAATTTAGACACCTGAAAATAGAAGACACTTCTAATTTTCTTTCTATGGTTCTGTTTCTTTCCTGTAGAATGGGATAGTGATGAATTCTTGTCTCATAATGATGCAGAAATTAATTTATTGATAGCTATGTAGAGTCAAAAAGTCTGCTGAGATATTGCAATTTGTTTCCAGAAAATTATTTGAATGGTATAACAATGAAGAAGAAAGAGAATATTGAATGATTTGTCATTAAACAAGTACCAGCCATTATAAGATTGAATGCATCATGTTTCTAGGGGATAAAATTATATATTCCATGTCAATAAAACATGCATGTGCAGAGGTGTAAGAATATTCAGGACTTGGTTAGTTTAGCAGTACTCTGGGGTTTTTTTAGAATAGTTGTTTAGTTGGTTAGTATCTAATAAGTTAATCTTTACTCATAGTTTGAATACAATGAAGAAAAAAATAAATTCTCCTTTATGCAGGTAAAATTAAAGGCTAAACTAAGCAGATACATGTATAACAGAGGGAACTGCTAACACTTCATTTTTACATTCTGGGTCCAGTGATTTCCATGGGAAACTTGAAGCAAGGTAGTAGTACAAAGATTTCACGCCAAGAGATTTTTATTTCTTGTTCGTGATTTTGCACACAGGAATTAAACATTTTATATTTGCAAATAAATAAACAAAACTTTGTCTTGGATGCTGTTTAGGTAAGAAATATTTTTTTTTATATTTAAAGTTTTTCCATTTTAAAAAATTTATAATTCCAATTAGAAAAAATGTGATCTTTGTATATACATCTCTATCTTTAAAATACAGATAGANAAATTATGGTCACTTTAATTTTTACTGCAGATAGACCTGCCTTAGCTACATGCTTCCTGTCTCACTCCTTTCCACTAGGTCTCACCTGGTATGACTTTTGGGAGTCAGTTTACCACCTCTAAATTCCATGTTTCATCTGATTTTTCCATTCCTCACCAACTATGTTCAAATGTGTTCATTTAATTAATTATTTTTGTTTAAAGAAAGATAATACATCAATTGTTTTGCTTAATTACATAGCAGAGGAATTTGTAAGGGTGCAGCATTAAGCCCAACATGGAAAGTAACAGGCTCTGAGATATGATGGAGATCACAGTCTCAAATGTCAACAAATGGAAGTGCTTTCATTTTGACACTGATATGTGTGAAGGAACAAAACCAATCAACTAATCAAGACCCACAAGGAAAACACAAGTTAGTTGCTCTATTGTCCAGCAGAGCACTTAGACACATGATTCAAATCCTTCAGCAAAGGAGTCTAAAGGTGCTAAGATAACAGGACAAATCCTTTTCTAAATCTGAATCTAGCTGCCTACTGCCCAAAAGATTTATCATCCCACTCTGAGTATTCTTTCAGAGGAGGCTGCTGGTTGTATAGATCCTCCTGCTATAGGAAAGTCAACAGTTTTCTTCTGATAATATCTGACAAAACTTTGTATTTTATTATTAACTGATCTAACTACTACCTGATTAAGAAAAACTTCTCAAAATATTCAAGGTTTATATTTTTCTTTTACTGTTTCAATTATGTTTGAAAGTGACATTTCAGTATTTCCCCTTTTTAAAAAAAGTACCGACAATGCTATTGTTTCTCCAGCAAAATACTTTAAATTTGTTGAAATAGGACAGAATAGTTACCTATGTAACTTAAAGCATAAAAGGTTACTTAAAGCATAAATAAATCAAATTAATTTTTAGGGATACTATTTCTGAATTGAGCAGTTTTCTGAATTGCCACATGAAATTGAGCAGAGCATATCAGAAACAATACTGATTTGAGGAATTGTATGTATTCAGCACTTAAGTGTTCTGGTTAATTATTTAAGAGAGAAAAGAGGAAGAAGAAATGGAGCTAAGAGAATGCAAATTTCTTCACTGCCTTGAGTGCAAAATAGTAATCAGTAATCTAACAATGCAAAATTCTATTCACGAAATATGCAATTGGTCTGAATCTTCTTTTTTCTTGCCCTTACCTCATCCATTCATTTCCTTTCACCTAGAAACCAAAGACCTGAAATAAACTCTTCCTTCCATTTACATAGTCTGACAGCTTTCAACAATGAGATGACAGGTTTGGTGGATGAGGGTAGAAGAGTGAGTAATATTTGTCTTGACTTTAGCAAGACTTTTGAGGCTGCCTCTCAGCATCATCATAGACAGGCCGGTGAAGTACGGCTTAAACAATCGGACTGAAATCCAGCTGAACATCTGTGCCCACAGTTCTGTGAAGAGTGCTGTGATATTCAGAAAAAGGAAGCATCCAAGTCCTGCCCATGGGGCAGAACAATCCCAGCCACGAGTGCAGAGCAGAGGTGGTTAGAAGGCAGCTCAGCAAATATTTGATGGGAAGAATCCAAGGGTAACAGATTCTTCTCAGTGATGCCCTCTGACAGAGCACATGCCAACAAGCACAAAACAGAACCCCTGATGTTCCTTGTGAACACAAAAGGTGATTTATACTGGGAGGACGAACAGTGGGACAGGTTTCCCAGAGAGGCTGGTGTGAATCTTTCTGGAGATATTTAAAACCCAGCCCTGGACACAGCCTGGATGCTGCTCTGGGTGCAGGGTTAGGAGAAGCTATCCATGGAGTTGCCTCATTGTCTCTTGTGAGTCCATGACCTGGAGTTCTGATAAGGCTTGTGTTGTGTCTCAGTGAAAGACTAATCAGAACTGAAGCAGTATGTTGTCCCTGCTAAAAATGTCTTCCTCTTCTTACCCACAGTGCTTAATTTTCTGTACTTTGGGAAGATTACACCTGTGTGCTTTTTGTTTTCTTCTTTTTTTTCTTGTCATGTTCTTGCTGCTTGTCAGAGAAAAAAAAGTGGTCACAGATTTTCAAATGACAGAAGGCCTAATAAAATTATCGTGTTTGGAGACCAAATGTTGCTTCACTGCCAGTTAGTTCATCTCTATTGGGGCCTACGTGGTAAAGACAATGGATTCAATTTTTATTTGCCTTTGGGTTGGTATATGCACCATGCATGTTAGATATTTTTTAAAAGTAAAGTAAGGTATACTGTGAATTTTATTTACTTTTATTATTAAATCAGAAACTTCAGGCAC
>VWZN01010549.1:38116-62577 GCA_013396955.1 Regulus satrapa | reverse complement strand
TTAGATACAGAAAAAAAAAAAAAAAAAAGTATTTTTTTCTTTTAACTAAAGTAAATTTATTTATTCATTCCTTTCATATGGTTTTTTATTCAATTGAAGAGATTTAGACTTTTCCTCTACTATCATGTACAGAATCTAGAATATAATTTTTCAACTGTTTTGATGTAAAGTACACTCAAAAATTAACTAAATTTTCTGATTTGTATAAGAAAATCATCAGAAAAGTAAATGGATCATCAATGTTCAAATGAATATACAGAGACCATTCTCATACTGAGCACCAAATTTTGCTGTGATTCTCATTTTTTTAGTGATAAGAGAGCTACACCTTCTAAGGTCTGATTTTTCCATGAGATCTTAGAGTTGGGGTTTTTTATGAGGAAAAAAAGGGAGAAGTTTTCAAGACTGTTTTGAGTGCTTGGGGCATAAAGAAAGAAATGAAATTTCAGCTGGGGCTTGAGTCCAAGTTGCTCACAGCAACTTACTCTAGCAGAAAGGGATTTGTAGTGATGTGAGTTTATAACTGTATGGTCTGAAACACAGGCAGGAGTCAGAAAACTTTGAAGATCAAGCCAATTCCATGCTTAACATTTGCTTAGCTTTTTATCTTCATGTAACAAAGACCTTTTTACTAATATCTGCTTTTAATCCCACTAGTGACATTGTTTTCAATGCTGCTGCTTTGTGAGCTTATTTAGATGTATTCAGGCAAGGTGCACATTCCAGTGTGCAAACAAAAAATGGCTAAAATACAAGGTTTTTCAGCAGTCATAGAATTAAGAATGGATTAAAGATGAAATTAAAGATTATCTAGTTCCAACCCTCCTGCCATGGGTAGGGACAGCTTCCACCAGAGCAGGCTGCTCAAAGCCCTGTCCAACCTGACTTTGAACAGGGACAGGGCCTCTCTGGGCAGCCTGTGCCACTGTCTCACCACCCTGACAGCAAAGAATTTCTTCCTAATATTTGATCTATACCTACCCTCTTTCAATTTGAAGCCATTTCCTCTTGTCCTATCACTACATGCCCCTGTAGAAAACATCTGTGGCTGTCTTTTCCAGTGCCCCTTTAGGCACTGGAAAGTGCTGTAAGGTCACATCCAAGTCCTCAATTCTCTCAACCTCTCCTCACAGCAGAGGTGTTCCATCCCTCTGATCATCTTGGTGGCCTCCTCTGGGCTAACTCCAAGAGGGTCATGTCCCTCCTGTGCTGATAATCCAAGAACTGACTGAACTACTCTAGGTGGGGGCTCAATACACTGCAATTAAAACCTTTTAGACTGTAAACATTCTTCATGGTCGGAGGACAGAAGAAAAAAACTTTTTTTTGCAGTTCAACCTGGCATCTAGGTAGTTAGTCAATTCATTGAGATAATTTTCCAGCATTTCAGTGTAGAGCCATGAAAGGTATTTCCAAGGATTATACCTGATGTAAGTTTGCAGTTATTTTATCTGAGATCAAGAGACAATTGACAGTACATTATCTGGGTCTGAAATTATTTTCTCAAAATTAATTACTTCTTTTTTAATAAAAAGAGGTAAACATGGTCATCAATCTTCTATGAAAGAAACAATTCTGTGTCCAGGTGCTCAGCTACTGAATGAAAAGTGCACTATACCTTTATTTATTTTGTTTATGATACTTTTATTATGCAAATATTACATCAATATATTTCTATAAAATGTACTCATATTAAGGCAAGGATTTCACTTTTCTTCCTTAGCTGTTAAAAAACCTGTTAAGGTTCCTTTTCTGGTAGGTGCTCTGCAAAGACAGCATGTTACGCTGAGGCAGCAGAGATTACACTAAATGAGAACACACTTGCTATAAATTTAACAGGGTTCATTTTCTAAAGCGACTGCTTTATACATCTGCAAATGGAAAGAAATAGAGCAGCAAGCTCCCACACATAGAAAAACAGAAATAGTGAATGTCTTGATCTAAATCTTCAAAGAAATATTGGTTTTATTATGTATAGAACAGAGTGCCATGCTCAAAAATGGAAGATGATGGAGAATTTTTGTGGTTTGTACCTACAAAAAAACAAACAAATAAACAAAAAACCAAACCAAACAAACAAAAAACCACCCTGTTTGTTTTTTTACCTCTCCACATCATTTTTCTAAATACTGGAGCTCAAATCACTGGACTGTACTGTTCTGTAAACTTCTCCAGTAGTGATTGTGCAAGGCCAAAACATTCTGTAAGTTTCAGTAGTGCATGTAAAATGCATTTCTACAGCATGTTTATTCCAGATTCGATCCATTTCCACTTGTCACTAAGTCACTAAGAGTAATTCTACTGACTGGAATGCAGCAGGATCACTAGATGCATATCAATTGCTGTTAGCCCATAAAGTGAATGAGTTTAAAGGCAGGAATAGCCTTTCTAGCAATTGACTTTAAAACTATCTCAGACAGGTATGGACTTGAAAGATAAGTACAAAAAAAAAAAAAAGTCTTTCTCTCTTTCTGCACATTTTCTGCTTATAAGTCAGCTTTTGTGGGTATTGAACAGAGTAATGAAAATATAGTGTGTGGTAATGTATACTTACTGTAGATTTAACTCTTCTGAATTCTTTTCATCAGAAAGTATCATAGGTCATGATTTTCAAGCTTTTTATTTATATGATACAAACTCAGAGATGCTACTATTTTAATATAGTAAAGTATTAAAAAAAATATAATAAAATCAGGCTACTCAAAAAGTACATGTCTGGATAGGTCTTGGACAAGATGAAAAGAAGGGAACAGCAGGAGAATAAAGAAATTAATAATGCATCCAAAAGACATGCAAGATAACTGTCTTGCACAAGGAAATTAAGTACTCAAGTGCAAAAGAGATGTTAGAGAGTAATGACACTTCAAAAAGCAATAAAATAATATCTGATTGTAAAGATTACTATTAATGCATTTTCAGGCCCATTTTATTTATTCATGAATAAATTTTTATTTATTTTTCTAGAAACAATAAAGAAATGCTTGGGTAGCTAACACTGAGATAACAGTAGACTTTTAAAATTTATTTCATAGAAACGTTATGCTTGGTATGTCAGATTTTTGATAGAATTTTTTTATAATCAGAAAAAAAATCATAATTATATCTCCATAACATCTTTCAAATCCATGCATGGTTTTTCATGATAAAATTCTGTATGTCTTTTTTCCCTCTTTAAAGTGCAGTCTAATGTAGCCTTAGTGTAATCTAATTCTTGTATAGAATATAGATAATAAGCAGAAAAAAAAATAGTGATTCAGAATTGTGTGAAAATAAAATTTTGGGCTGGTAATTTGTTGCATTTTATTCTGACATTTATATATGTTAATTTCACCCTAGCTATAATCTGACTATCACACAGAGTAATATTTAGTACTTTTTTACCCATTAACTGTGAGTCACATATAGAAGTATTCTGCCAGGAAAATTGGCTGAATAGAAGGAGGCCAGTATTATTAAAGGATGTATGTTTGTATATGAATGATGTATTTATATTCTGGAAGAAATTGGTGTTGCAGATTTATATTACTAGAAACTGGAATGTGTAACTTTCAAGGAACATGTTTTTTATATATGTTTTACTGTGTGCACTAACTTTATACTGGCTTTGTATATTTATTGCACCTTATTTATATACAGTATTAGTATGTTCACCTGGAAAATAAAAGTAAACAAATATGTTTAATATTGCAGTCTTAATATATTGTACTCCAAAGGTATAGAAAGCAATACATACGCAATCTATTTCTTTAAAAAAATCTATATCTTTTTAAGAAAAAAAAAATCTGGAATATTTAAATTAATTGGGCTGAAGTAATTTCATGCTACCTTTTCTACTTTGCTTGAATATTTGGACTCAGTGTCAGAGCTCTGAAAGGGAAAATTGGTAATGAAAATACCTGGTTGTACTTTCTTTCCCACAGATGAAGAGAGAGGAAGGATAGAACATGGAATCAGCTGTAATGCTAAAATGCCAAGAGGACATGCATGCTAGGTTTTTTCAAGATCTGTAGACACTAGGAATGCATTCAGACCTTTCAGTGTTTTGGTTTCAGTGTCAGCTTCTTGGACACTGAAGATCCTTCAGCTTCTTGAAGATCCTCCAGCTCAGAACATGGGGTATAGAAGTCCACATAGTTGCACTACAGGGTGTGTCAAAATAAAATGGCAAATTTGTCTATGTCTAGAATTGAACCTTTAGAGGCTTGTCTGGGCATGACTTCATTGCAGAGGTCCTAAATGTCCTATGTCAAGGCTTTTAAGTCACTGAGACCTCTGTAGTTTCCAGCTTCTGGGTTTTTTCTTTAGAAAGTCTCTGACCTCTGTGAGCAGCAGTTTTGTGGCATCATGGAAGTGATTATAGTCAACAACTTCTTTTCTCTGTACCAGTTGCCCCAAATGATATATTGACCTGTAAGAAATTGAAATATTAATGGTCAAACAAAAATAACTGATCTCAGTTCTCTATCTTTTCAACTGATATTTAATTACAGGCCATTCCAAGTTTCCTGGACATGGAGAAGAATCAGGACCCTGCTATTTCCTGTGGAAAGACTTGTATCTCTCAGTGCTATCAACAGGTTCTGTCTGTTCCGCAGAGTCTTATAAAATAGGAAGGTCTGGTATTCTCCCCTTACTCAAATAAACTCACAGAAGCTAAGATTATTTAAATTATCATTACCCGATGTTTGTAGAAATAGTGAAATAAAAGTGTAAACCTTTTCCTCAGTCTTTGATATGACTTTTGATGAAGATAGTGATGACTCTTTTCACTAAATTTTTGGACTTTCATTTGCTTCTGTCTTACAAAACAAGACATTATGTAATGTTGTTTAGCCTAAGTAGACCATTATTTAAAAGAATATTGAGAGTTGTATCCTTATTGGCAATTAAATAAAAGAGGGAACATCAAATTACTCTTTCTAATTATAAGAGCGTGTGCACACCATTTCAGGCACCATGGCTTAACTGACAGCATGGATGCACCTTGAGGAGGCTGGCACATTTTGGGAATGTGTTCTAGGAATTGGGGCACATGCTTGACTAGAAGAAACTATTCCAGAAAATTTAGTGATCTTTTCAGGAGAAGATGAACATATCAGGTTCTTTTTATATGTAGATTTGAAAATAGGTAAATTATTTCAGTAACTGTTGTAACCTGTGAAAGAACCTGTGAAAAGTTTTCTTAACCTGTGAAAGAAGAAATAGTCTTCTAATATAATGCCTTCCTTTACCCACATGTTTAGCTAATTTGTGCTTAGATTACAAATTAGAAATATAATTCAATATTTATTTTTGCAAAATGGTTTCAAATTTGCAATTTTTCAGACATGGCAGATTTATAGCATATGGATCACATATTCTTGAAGTAGATGATGTTTGCTTTGGTATAGTGGCTTTGAGCCCTTGCTCTCATAATGTGGCATTCAAAGAGGTGAAAATAGCCAAGAGCTGTTTAACTGATGCTGTATGCTTTAATTGAATAGAATATTCCCTTTCATTAAATAGATACCAAAGCTAAATTAATTACTTAGTGAGGACATCTCATTTCACAGTAGTGCTAAAGCAGCAATAAATGTTACATTATTAGGTCAATGGCCTTATTTTCCCCACTTACTGTACTTTGATTTGTGTCTTTGGACATTCTTGGAATGAGTAGTTTCACTTTTTTTTCATGAAAATACATGCAAATTTCCAGTTCTGTTTTTGTGTTCAGTCTGTGAAGCTAGAATAAAACAGTCTGAAGTAAAACCTGGAAAAATGTATCTCATAAAGATAAGGGTCACAACACAAGCTCTTTTGCTGTCCACATCCATTTTGGTGGTGCATCTGGATGTGTACTAAATACTGTCTTTATTTATTATAGCATTTAGAAACCAAGGATTTTGATTTCAAGAGGGCTTGGCTTACATTGTATTTTCTGTTTTCTTTAATGAATGAAACTAGCAATTTGCTGAAATCTGTATACTTTTGCTTTTGTAATTTAATCTGTTTATATCCACACAAGCAATAAAGACACAAATGCAATTATTGCATTAGCTAGATATTATTAAGGCAAGTCTCTGATGTATTATTGACAGTCTATGAGGTCTTTGGAACTTATGAATTCTTAAATTAGTTTTAGTTATTAGAAAGTGATGAAGCAAACATTCCATAATATACTTACAGTCTTTGGAGAGCAGATTCAGCATTAAAGCTTGGATTAGAAACACAGAAATTACTATTTCATTGGATAAATGTTTTGGGTATGCTTGGACATCAATATCACATAGATTTCAAAATATCTGTAGACAAATCTTCTTTACATATATATATATGGAAATTTACAGCCCAGATTCACAGCCCAGATTCATACCTTCCATTTTAAAATACTGCAGATACCAAATGTCTCCTTTCTGTTTTTTATGGCTCTCATCTTCTGTAAACATGTGTATTCACAATTGAGCAAGACTGTGGGGTGCCCAGAAACTTTAATGGGCTGTAAGATGGATGGAACTCTAATGAGTTTCTTTGTCATCCTCATAGTTGTTTAAGCAGGTTTCAAAGTGTTACATATTCCCACTACCGCACTCCTGGTAATGGAACTATGAGTGTAATGTAATTTCAGTCTCTCTATAGACAATGGAAAACCAGAATCACTTCCATAATCAAAATGTAAACACTTCCCAACTCAGACACCTACTTTGGGATGATAAGCTGTGTCCTCTCCTACTCCTAAGGTGAAACATCCTTCTAGAACCTGAAATAAAGAGGAACAAGTTTATGGAAGACACATAGACACCACAGCAGTTTGAGAGCTAATAAAGCTGTTTTCATTATAAATCTCACTTACTGTTGTGGTTCACCAATCTTTGCCATTTTAAATTTTTAAACAACTCTGATGTGAATAAAATAGAGATGCATGTCAAGGTGAATTCTTGCCTCTAATGGTTTTCAGTCTGAAGAAAGAGACAAGGGTATGTAAAAGCAGCATGATTTTCTATCCAGAAAACAGGTCCCAGTGTGCCTAAAGGTTTCCTCTAATTTTCATAGCAACAGCAATTTTAACCAAAATGAGGAGAAATAACCCAACATTAACACTAATATGAGTATCAATAACACAGGATTTTTTGATCTGACAAAACTTTTAATATAGTGTAACTGAAAGCATATTTGTGAAGTTGCAAACATTTCAGAAAATGGCTTTTCTCTGTGCATGTCGATAGACCAATGCTTTAAAATAACAGTTTTGTAGCTGAAAATTCTGTGTAGGATTAGCTTTACCTTTTTAAATTTGCTGAAATACCAGAAGGGGGAATTAATGTTCTAACTATGTGCCACAGTTCTCAGTGATTTGATTTTAGTCTGTTCTAAACTGTATTAGCAGTAGTACTGTGCTACATTAACAGTTCACCAGAATGAAAATGCAGTGCCTGGAAAGCCACAGACTTCACATTTTCTACAGCCACCAGCATCAGTTCTCCTCCCTTTGCTGCTGTGGCTTCTCCCCCAAATTTTTTTTCCAGGTAAATGAATCACATGTGCACATAAATCTGCTTCAGCATATAAAGTCTAGACACAGCTGTATTTTTCCCAGACTGTTTTCCATCCACTTTACAACAAACAATGTTGTTCTTATGACTTGTGGATGTTCAATTCCATCTCAGAGTTAGTTAAAGGAAGGCAGTAATTGCTTTTGTGGCAATGAATATTTAAGTGGATTAATGTAGTTATATAACCATTTCTTCTTTTCTCATGAAACCTGAACCAAAAGTTTCCTTGTAGAGTAGCAGAGCTGGAGACTGGGACAGTGCTGGCCCACACTATGCTGGGATGCTATTTTTTCTTATTTAGTCATCTGCTGCTGGCCAGTCTGGGAGGGAAACTGGGCCCGATGAGATTCCGATCTGACAGAAGCCATTTCTGTGTTCTTTAATGCCTTCAGAATATGTGTCAAGTACAGTATGAGCAGTTCTTTCATGAAATAAAAGTCCAGGAATAAGTAATAAAATTCTGCAGCAAAAATATCAGTAATTTTTTTCCCCTTTTTGTTTGTTCATGAACATTATGCCTGTTCAGATAGCAAAATGCTTAACTATTCTGGAGCTCAGTGATATCTGCAGCACACTGCCTGTTAGTGGCAGTTTGTAAATTGTATCTGCTCTTTGTTGCAAGGCTCCATTTGATTAGTACTACTGAAAAGAGGACAGTTAAACCTCTATAAATAGTATTATAAAGCTAATTGTAAACTTAATTAAAAAAATAAATATCTTAGCATCTTTAAATTATACCTGTTACTTCCTCTTGAGAGTCACGGCAAATCTTCACATGTTTTCACTGCAGAGATATTAAAAGATATAAAACTGTTCTTTCAAACACAAATATGTATTTTGAAGTATAGATTTTAATTACTGGAGGTCCATAGGTTTTTTGCCCCATCTAAATGCTAGAAAATACAAATCATTTAAGCAACATACATTTCATAATACTTGTCTTCTAAGAGAAAATCCTGAGGTTTCTCTGAGGAAAGTATTTTTCTTGATTGTTGGGCTTTGCAAATCCCACACAGAGTCCAATAGAAGCCTTGCAATGCCAAGTTGGCAGAGGCTGCAGTATTAGCTACAAGAAGGCTTAAGAAAGAGACTGTCAACATTTCCTCCTACAGACCCTAAATAGCTATGGGACATGAACGGAGCTTTGTATAAAAATGTGCTCTTGTCCAGCAAGTAAAGAAAATCAATTCTGAATTCATGCTATGGCGTGTCATGACAGTGCCTCTACTCCTCTTCACTAGGTCTTTTCTCTCCAGAATTGCAGCAGAATATAGTCTCAGCCTGCCCTTTTTAATGCTCATAATTTCAGGCGACTTAAGTGGTTTCTAGTAGAAAGACAAGGATTAGTTTTTGAAAGAATAATGTCTTTCTCTTTTCCTCTATCATAAATAAAGAGACAGATAGGCTGAAAAAAAATGCAGGTAGTTAGGAACAGTGGAGTACATTAAGCTTAGAAAGCATTGGATCATGATTGCACTTCATCATTTGATTTTAGGAATAACTCAAATTCAAAGTCTGTGACATGAGCAAAAATGCTGCTGCTTCTGGCCCGATGGACATAAATCCATGTATCTGTGCTGCTTTCCTTTTTCTCTTTAAGCAGTCAGACCTCTTTGTGATGAATGCCTTTGTTTTCTTCCACCTGTCCAGTAGACTGGTTGTTATATATTGCCGTGGAACATCATCTCATTTTAAATAGAATTCAAGATTTTCATCTTTGAAAACAAGCCAGTATAATGTCACTATGCAAGATTAGACATTCAGTCTTTCCTATGACAACTCCCAGTGACACAGACATTCACAAGGCATTATTTTGTTAATTTCTTACATTCAGCAAAATAAAACAGCTATCTGAGAGTAAACAGTTTTTATTAAATGAAACCTCAAATATTACTTTGCTGAACTGTTAAACAAAACACAGAGAACAATTAAAATAGGACTGATTTTTTTGGGGGTGTGTTTAAGAACATATTTTTGAAAAATAAAAGTCTCCTTCTGCCATGGTATTTCAACTACCGTGTAAGCACAAATATTTAATTTCTAGCAGATTTCTGCATTGGCTTTTTTCTTTTTTTTTCTTTTTTTTTTTTTTTTTTTTTGGTTTGTTGTTTGGTTTGTTGTTTTTTTTTTTTTTTGGTTGGTTGGTTGGTTGGTTGTTTTTTTGTTTATTTATTTTTTAATCTTCACACAACAGAGGAAGAGCTCTTATATGAATGTGCCTGTTTTAGGTGCTGATTTATTTTCACCAAATTATCTAAAATTTGTGTAAGAAAGACATTTATCTAGCATCCACCATTTGGATTTGTAACAAGTTAATTTTAAGCATGGTTTATATGCTTCTACTCATTAGAATAGAGCTGGGTTGTTTGATTTTTTTAATTTTTTGGAAGACATTTTTTGGTGAAAGTATAGTGATATATTGCAGCAAGATGACTTTTCAGAAATCAAGCTTCTCTTATGAACTTCTGATGTGATATTTCAAAATTAAGTTTTTTCTTTAGAAAAATCTCTGTCTTCTTCATGAGAAAAAAAAAAAGGCCCTGGGGAATCTACTTTTGGCCTTTCAAACTCTAAATGCTTACATTTTTTAGGACTTCTGAAGGTAAATAGGAGAAAATAACATTTCTTGCCCCTCAGAGGAGTACGTTTCCACAGCTCCTTCACAACTCAGCTATTACATTGGTAATTTTCAGCAGGTTTTTTTTTGTTTGTTTGTTTGTTTGGCTTTTTTTTTTTGTTTTGTTTTTGGTTTTGTTTGTTTGTTTTCTTGTTTTTCCCTACTCTGGAAATCATTTGTTCTTGTCTCTTTTTATTTTCTGTTCATTTTACTTAGGCTTTTATACTCACAATTGATTTTAATAGAGATTAAAAACTGAAATTTCACTTTTGTTCTTGACACCTCTTTGTAAAGACATTTCATTACTCTTTACTGCATTTAGGATCGATTGGCTGATGCTGGTATTTATTTTGGGGACTCTGTGACACTGAATGTCTGAGGCAGGGATACCATTCTGGAATAAGTTATCAGTCTTCAGGTGTCTACATGAATAACCACAGCTCTACCATGTGTTCAAAATTTCATTATCATAAATGGGCACCTGCTAAATTAAATATTTAAAGAGCAATTGCTCTCCTTCTGAAGTGGTCACATTGAGCAGTAAAAGGAATCTCTTGCCTCAGGCCAATGCCTGCATTGGCTAGGGGTAGGATTTTTGTGTATCTGCCTGCTGAGGTGCATTTGGGGCGTGCTGGGGTAGCTGACACAGCCTGATGCTGCTGTGGGGCACAGCCTGCAGAGACCTGCAGCTCTCTGGGTGATGTGAGGGAGGGATACCTCCCAGCTGGCAGTTTGTGCTTCTGCTCAGGCTGCTGCACCAGGCTCCTGCGTGGGGTTTGCTGGCTATCGGTGCGCTGCTCGGCACCTTGCTTAATATCGCTGCCTGATGAATCTGTGCAAAGGTAGTTTGCTTTCTTGAGGGTAGAAGCTTCTCTTGTAAAATAAGTTTATTCTCCAAGTGAAAGGGGTTTGTGACCTTAGAGTTTTATGAATACTTTAGAGAACGACAAGCTGAAGCATCTGTAAATGTTGCTTGCCTATGTTTGCATGGGTTTATATTCCCAACTTCATGTTCAAACTGAGGGACTGACTTTTTGCCTATTTAGTTTTTCTTTTAGCACAGACATTGAGATACTTGACTAGATTTAGAATACTTTGTACTTTATTTTGCTCTTTGTTTCTAAGGATAAGATGATAAATTACTAACAAAGCCAAGTAAATAAAACAGCTGCAAAATTTTCTAATGGAGACAGAAAGAAATATCTGATTTAATTACAGATAAATTAGAATGAAATTATAAAGAAGTCAGGCAGTGTTGTTTGAGTTTATGTAAAGATAATAAGAACTTCTGTAAATGTTACTTCAAGAGAAATACAAGACATAATATTATCAGATAAATTCACTTTTTTCTCTAGGATGTGCATCATCTTGAACTTCTGGATTTCCAGTTGGTCTATTGTGTTGTCAGAAACTACAAAACCATAATTTTATCAGCAGAAATTGTTTCAGTTGCATTTGCTTTCAGTAATAAGATTGTATTATGTGTGGGTTTGTCTGTGTGGGTTTGTCCCCACATCAGATTGCAAATGAAAAATGACAGAGGATAAAAGCCTTTTAGTTTTATCATTTTTAAACCAAAATAAAGCTGTCTGATGAATGACAATAAAATATCACACAAATGCCCGTGTTACTAATTAGTAGGATTTACATGGTTTGATATATTCAGCAGTAAGACTTGTGTTTGTGGCTAAAAATGAATGCTAATGATCTGTGTAGTGTTAAAATACAGATACTACATTGTCAAAAACTGTTAAAAATGTAAAGACCTTTGTGCAAAATCTTGAAGGACAAATAATAGAGCTGTAATTCGCAAGTAAGTTATTATCATCTCACTTACATGTGCAGAAAACTTGTTCCAAATCAAAAGTGAGGCTATTTTCATATGTTTATTTTCACATGAGTTTCTTGGTCTGGTTTAGAAGATTTTGTATGGATTTTGCTTTATGTTTCAAGAGAGGATGAGTGTCAAGTGAAGTCAAGTAAATAAAATAGATGGAAACAGGTGGACATTTGACTTCAATGTTCTTTGAGAATTCTCTTTCTCATTCTATCTTGTATTTACTTGTTTATCAAACTTAGGTCCTGCTCTTGTCTTACTGAAAATAATATACATTTATTCATTTATTGTGCTGGTTCTGAGTTTCACATTCCATGTTTCTGATAATAACTCCCTTAAAGTATAACCAATACCTTTTGTTTTCTAGAAAAGGAAATTAGACAATAAATATTTTTTTTTTTAACAGCAAACACAAGCATCTTTTTAACTGCACATAACAATCATACAGTAAGTATATACATAAAAATATGCATTATAATATTACAATCTTTCCTTTGAGATAAATTATGCTTTTCAACACTTGGTATTGTTCTTCAACTTTCCCATTTTGTGGAACACAAGTGAGTCATGAAAGACAAGCAAATATTAATACAAAAGTACAATTATGTATTTGATATTTAATCACTCAAAATTAAAACTCCACTTCAGAGGAAAATATAAAGATTTAGGAGAAAGTGATTGAATGGGAAGTTGTTCTAATAGAAATAGAGAGAAAAGGAGACTCTCTCTTCAAGTTTACACTTTCCTCCAAATTTATATCTCTCAAGGCAAAAAATAAAGTAGAATCAAATTTATTCTCCTGTTTCTCAAACAGTTATTATTGGAAAATTTTAAGTATATCCCCTAGTATTTTAGCACCAAAATATTTTCGAGCTTTGAGATACTGATAAATGTCTGAAAATTATATTGGTCATATGGCTGTACGTAAGAAAGAAGTATTCTAAACTTCTCTGAGCCCAGCTTTGTCTATCTTTAAAATTCATGTAACTTTTGAGGAGAATAACCAAAAGACCGCTCAAGATGGAAAGAGGAAAGTTGACAAGATCTTATTGCAACGTTACAATGTTTTAGTACTGTGTCAATTTGGGAGAGTAAATGATATTTTAGAGAAAAGGATTGATACAAATTGAAGAAACTATAAGTCCAACTGAAGCTGGGAACTTTAGTAAGGACTATGTTGAATAACATTTAGGGGTCAATGAGGACAAGTCAAGATGGCAAGCCTAAAGAAATTTTGGGAAAAAAGCCCAAAAACTCTATTGCAAAACTGGGAAACCTTGTATCTAGGAAGTCAATCCAATGCAAACTACAGGAGCCTGCATAAGAAACTGAAAGATAAGAGGAGGAAGAGAAGGAATTGGCTTAGCAAAGGATTAGGCTTTAGATAGGTTCAAATCTGTAATTTCTATGTGTCAATGAATTTGATGCAACTCCCTAACAGCTCATTTGTCTATGACAACTTATTACAGGCTTATTACTCTGAAAGGAATAAGGACTTTTAAATATAAAGTTATGTGTCTGAGAGTTAGACTATTCTTCCTTCCTCTTTCAGAATTCTCTTGATTTATTTAGACCTTTCACTAAATCAGTAATGCAGTAGTTTCCTTTCATTTTCTAGAATGAAGCAAAATATATTAAAAAAAAAAATATCCTAGAAGATGAAGGAAACAACATTTTTCAACCTAATTATACAGTAGCAATTGTACCTTGAGTTAGGGGACTTGTAAGAGTCAAAAGATAAGATGTTCAGATAAGGGAAAAACAACAAAACTGAGAAATAGAGTTGAGTAGCAACTGTTGCCTATGTGAGAAAGACTGAATATAATTTCCTTTGGAAAGAAATATTTTAAAAGGCTTAGTTACTTTATCAACTGAGAATTTATCTTTTATGGAAAGAATACTGATCACCTGCTATGCTTGCTCATACCAATACTCCTTCCAGTACATACATGGTACTTAGTTATTGCACATGCTGCACTTAGTTCTCTACAGTCTGAACTGTGTAGTTTCAAAGCTGAGTTTTTAAGTAGAATTTTGATTAAACAATATTCTTTAATCTCCTTTTCTTGGATAAGCAAAGATTAATCTCTCATTTCAGAGTCATGTCCACCACCTTCTTAGTTACTTGGTGACAAATTCTCATGTTCATGGTCATGTCTAAATGCTGTCAGAATCTAGTGAAGTATTCTGTGACATATATAATTTGAAAATACATGTCCTTTTTAAAAAGGTATATTTCTGTATGTTTATATTTTCACCGTAAAGTTGATTCATGTCCTTAAGAACAATCAAGGTATAATAATCTGTGAGTGTCATCCTGAATCTAATAAGTGCTCAATCTAATAAGTGCTGTTTGGTTGTCCTTTTGAAGACCTATTTGTACCTGAACAAGGAGATTTTGTAAAACACATTTTGCAAAACATTGGAAAAGCAACCACGTACTATATGTTGGCACAGGAAAATGACATTTTTGAGTGAAATTAAACCAAATATTTTCATTCCTCACAGTCTAACTCCTGTGACTCATGTCACTTCTTTTTATCCTCTCTATTTCTTCCAAAGTTAGTAGTTTATTGTTGTTTGTTAGATTTCCTAGTGATTTGCAGAGGACATTGTGTTTCTGATCCCAGTTCTTGATCCTGATAAGTCCTGTATGCATTCACAGAATCTAGTTTTTTTGGGGTTTTTTGTTTGTTTGGGTTTTTTGTTTGTTTTTTTTTTTTTTTGTTTAGTTGGGTTGTTTTTTTTTTTTTTGTTTTTTTATGTTTTTTTTTTTTTTTTTTCTCCTGAGGTTCTTGAGATGTTTGCTGTATTATTTGTTCTCAGAGTTGCAGAAACTGGAAAATATAGTACACAAAGAAAGTTTTGAATTCCAATTTTCCCTCACGTTACTAAATTACAGAATTGTATCCTCTCTGGTAGCCCTACTGCCTGGCATAGGAAGTTATTCTCCATGCATCCCAGGAGTCTCCTGGAATGCCTGAAGCTCACTGGGCTGCTTGTTCAGCAGATGTTGAAGTGGTTGAAATCCTCCACCAGGACAAGACTCTGTAGCTGGAGCAAGAAGGCTTTGGCAACAGGTTCCCCTTGACTGAGAAACTTGCAGCAAGACTTCAAACTCTGGTTTCCCTTTGTTGCCTTGGTCTCTGACTCTTACCCAAGAGTTTTCAACCTGCTCATGACTATTCTTTAGAATGTGTTTCTATTTTGCTGTAAGGTAAAACTTCAGTATTTTGAGAGGTCTAATGTATCTAAAGTCTGAAGCGTACCTAGAATAAATGTATAGAAGACAAACTTTTAACACAACATATATCTGTAAGACTCTCTTCATAGTTTTTGAAAGTCAAGAAATACATGTAGGAGAAAAGGAATCTTTGGAGAACTACCCTTGAGTGCAATAGGGCTTTTCTTTTTATATATATAATATTACTTCTAAAATTAGGTATGATTCCCTAGGTCCCACAGCCATGGGTCAGTTTCAGCTGTTATGTGATACTGACTTTGCTGTCACTATGTGAAGGGAGGAGCTGGATTAAGATACTCTCTCTGCTCAGGTGAGGATAGTGTGTGACTTTGTGAGCAGAGGGGGCATCAGCAGCTGCATTTACCTAACTAAATGATTCATTCTCTTTAGAGCGATGGAGTGGAGGAAAATTACAACATACAGCTTTTGTAGTCTTGTTAAATACATATTTGGACAAATACAAGAATATTGCCACTGTCTTGGATAATTTTAATGAGATTTTAAAGGTTAAGATGATAGGCAAGCTATTGACTTTCCTTTCAAAATGTAATATGTCTTAAATTATATATAATTGCTTTGAGTATACAGTAAAGTTATTGCAAGGAAAAAAATTGAGCCTTTGGTGACTGTTGAAAAACCCTTTGCTGTTTTTCATTGCAAAAAACCAATATCAAGCAGATATCAAACAGACTGCTATGCAATTAAAATACTTCTGAAAGAAAATTAATTTCATCTAGTGTAAAGCCTGCTTATACAAGAAAGGACTTGACTGAAATAATTTTATAGTCCTGAAGTTACTGATCCTGGCTGTACTGATCCAGAAAATTGTTGGTTTTCAATTACTTCAGCGGGAGACAAATACACTCATGATTCTAAGAGCAGGACATTTCCAAATGTCATAAATATATAAAAGAGACCTACTGAATCTGGAAGCACTAGGTTTTGTTGCCAGTCACTTTACCACCTGGACTATTTGAAGAGAAAACGTGTTCATCCGTACAGGAAGCTCTCTGCCAACAGCTGAAAACTCTGATATAGTGACTGGGAAAAATCTCTTGCGAAATAAATTATTTATAAGTTAGTTGTCCTTTCTAAGTTATTTCCCTCATTTTAGTTACCCCAAAGTTTTTATGTATTTTTTTTCTTCACATGTTATTGCTAGCAGAGTAACAGGTATACTGTCTAGATGTCATCTTCTAGACATCTGAGGATGCACAGAACATTGTTAGCTTGGATCCAGACCCATCTGTCAGTCTCAAACATATAAAATACTTCTGTTGCCCTTGATATTTTATTTAATAATTTGCTCAAAATAATATAATTTTCTTTATTGCTAGATTAACGCCTACCACTTAAAGTTTTTTAAGTATTCAAAATAATATTTGAAACTAAAAATGTGTTGCCTGAATATGGCTTTCCCAGAAATTAAGTATCATCCTACCCGATCAAATGAGCATCTAATATGAATGATTTACCATTTTCTTTGCATATGAGAATAAATAAAATATGTAGGGAATGAAAAGCGTGAAAGGCAATCAAAACTCTTCTAGCAAACAAGCCTGTGCCATTTTCACCCCCCAAAATTACTATTTTTAGTTTACATGTTTAGAGCAAGGATATCCTGAGTGTACCAGCTCTGTATGAAAATATTGAGTTAGAAATAAAATTTCTTAGCTTTTCTCTTGGACTTTGAAGAATGTCAGAAGCTGCAGCTGCTACTTCTTACACCACTGTCTTGTAGCAAAGATGAAAGTAGCATGACTTCTCATACTTGTATATTGTTGATTCATTAGCAGGAAATTATGTGTTCTGTCTTCAGAATCCTGTGCTAATTACTCAAAAAGAAAAAAGGCAGTTCCCTTAATAACAATGGCAAAAGTCCAATGACTTTAAAGTAGTTACTCTTTGATGTTAATGTTCATTGTAAGCAAGTTTAACAGAAACTGGCCTTTTACAAGAGATTAATTTGCTATACCCTACTTTTTTATCCTATTAAAAATAAATTCCTGTCTGACACCTTTTTCCAATATGTAGCATAACAGTTCCAACTACAAAAAAATAAAAAAAAAAATTAAAAAAAAAAAAAAGGTGTAAAAAATCAGATATGTCAGGGTTAATATTGGACCAGTGATTCATTTTTACTCTTTATCTTCTATCTTTTGTATTAAGGAAAATGATTCATTGCTAATATAAGTCTAAGTGATTTTAACATCTATCCTAGAGGTATTACAGGTGTTTCAGCCTGTTTCATTTATTAGAGCATTTTGTATTTATCTCTTGAGTATCTTCCTTCAAAAGGGATATCTGCTCCATTTCTGCATCATATCCAGCATCAATCACTTTGATTAGGGTCTCACTCCACAAACCAAACAGCTTTTCTTCCATGGCAGCTCCATATGTTTGCTGCAGCTGTTACAGTTTCCAGGCAGAATGTGACTGTACCCTGTTCAGAGTTTGTGTCCCTGTCAAAGAGGCAGGAAATTATTCCTCTCTGCTTTGATTTGACTTGAAGTCGAGTGACTTGAAATCTGCCCTACAGCTAGAATAGGGTTGCCTACAGAAACATACATGAAATTGCATCTGTGTTATTTTTTCACAACTACGAGTCCAAAGAATCCACACTGCCAAGGCTTGTTCCCACAGAACTGATTGAATATCAGGTCAAAGGAGTTTCATTGCTGAAGAGGTTCCTCCATGGAATTAACCCAGATCCACTGATAGAAGAACATTATCATAGCTATGAGCATGAAATGTACTTAAATTTATTGATGATTTTATGGTTTCTAACTCAGGAAAATATTGCTCTTTTGTTGATTATTATTTTTTGTCGTGCACTAAGACAGTATTTAAAGCTAGATAATACACTGTACAGTGAACTTCAGTACAATATTAGCGCTTTCACAGTACACAGAACTGTGTGCAAAGAATGTACCAATTAGGAGATCCATCTCTATTTGAAGGAATACTACTTCTGTGAAGGGCACCTTGAAGATCCCCAGATTACTATGAGTTATTTGCATCTAAGATAAAACAAAGAATTCAGGTTATTAAAACACATATGTATGAATGTGACTGAAATATCCCACCAGTAAGGAGAATTTTTTTTTGTTTGTTTTTTTGTTTTTTTTTTTAATTCTGATCACTGGATAAGTCTGACAGTAGTCAGCATTGTAAGAACTTTACTCCCCCTGAGAACATATGCACTTGTTCAGCAACAAGGCATTGCTGTGTCACTTCTCTTTGGATTTCATTAGCTGGCTGCAAAAAATAAATATGCAATGGATCATTACCTTTTGGTGACGAAAAACACAATTTGGCATGCCTTGAATATGCTTTTAATGAAATTTGTAATAGTGCACATGTTCTGATGACAAGTATTTTTAAAAGCTCTATGAGTCCATAAACTCAGTTTGGCAATTAAGGTTTGACACAGATGAATGGATATAATGCATTCACTTTACTAGAGGTGTGAAAAACGACTTCAATATCAGAATACCTTACTGTTCATTGATCCTCTATCTCTGTGATTGCACATTACTACTCTGGTTTTAGCAACTCAGTAGCTGGAGAGGAAGGTTGTTCCTGATGATACCTAGACACTGTTTCTCTGTGTGTGACACACTGGTAGCTGTAAATACTTGAGCTGTCACAGCACAGAACTTTCCTGTTTCCCACCAAGAAAGAAAAGCAGGAAGCACATGCAGAATATCAAACACATGCACCATGGCAGCAATGTAGCAACTCTTACAGGAGCTATGACTGCTTTCATAAGGCAACTAGCTTACAGAAAAATTCTTCTCACAATACAAAACAGTATTTTTAATTAATTGATGCAGATCTTCATCAGATCATTTTGCTCCCTCCTTCCCCGGAAATGTAAATTTTGGCTGAAAAAAAAAAAAAAAAAAAGAACAACAAAAAAAGTGTCTTTAAATACTTTTCTTTCTTCTGATATACAGAAAACAGACATCTAAAAGCAACAGAAGCAAAATGTTTAGCCTTTTCACTAGAGGCAGAAATTTTCTGTTCTTTTTCAAAGGACAGAATAACAACAAAATAACTTTTTGTTGTTTTAGTATAAAGGCTTTCTAAAAAAATTCTCTTAGTTATTGCAAAAGTTCTTGAACTCCTGGATAAGAATAGGAAAAGTACATTTATTATCTGTATGAATACCCTTCTCCAACAAAATATTTAACTTTAAAATGTGAATAATGCCACAGATTTCAGAGACACTTAAGTGCTGCTCTGAACAAGGTTGTAGAGGGAAAAAAAATATTATTAAATTAGCAGAGGGATGTCTTTAGTTTTGTTCTCTGTGCCTTGCATGCCCCTTTCTCCAGTTATTAAATTCTAAAGTGAGGGTTCTTGTTGTTTAAATGTAGAATAGGAAGTGAGAAGAATGAAAACATGATGAAAGCACCAGGGAGGGGGAAAAACCCCATCTGGGAAGTCCCAAAGCACTGGTGCCCAATGGTGCCCTTGGGTTTTAAGGGGGTTAGTCCTCTGTTGAGCCCTTCAGCAGAAATTGCAGTCTGGCAATGTTATATGTGAACAGCTAATATAATTTCTGGTCCCTCAGGAAGATTAAATGCTTGCAGATTTGTGCTGGCTATAAAACAGTTTGTGTTCCGGATCCAAATGCTGGAATTCTAGCTAAAATTATCTTGCCTCTGTAACTGACACAGACGACATCAGGAAATCAGTAGTGGTTATTGGCTCAGACCTCAAATGCCAACACTTACAGGAGCAGGGCCCTTCCCTAAGTCATATTGCCAAGCATTTTTAAAGGAGTAGACAGTGTATATTACTTGTTAGCAGAGAATCAAAGTAGCTGTATGATAAATGTTTTCAGAATGTAATTAATGGTTATTTTGTGTAGGAATCATGAATGATGAGAAGCATACTGCAGTATATAAATATATACCAGTGTCTGAATAATCAGACATCATCAAAGAAATCTAAATGTGTTCTGGTGAATTTCACTAATTAAAAATAAAATTTACTCGTATTTCACTCTATGTACCGTTAGTTAGGCATGTTTTAATTGTGGTGAGTCAAAATCTAGTCACAAAATCACACTAAAGAGGAAAGATTTTCTGCTAGATTTTCTAAAATTTCAATAGCCAATGGATGTATATTGAACTTCTATATTTCTATGTCATTAAAAAAAATAGCAAAGTTAATTTAAAGGTAAACTTATGCTCATCTTACCTATGCACAAAGTCAATCATTCCCTCATACCTATTCAGCAAAGTGCTTTAGTTGTACTCATTTTAAGAAGTAGGATATAATTTTGTAGTTGGTAAGGCTTTTTTGAAGCTTTTCAGACCAGAAACAGGGCATGGTAGTGCCCCCCCCACAAGTGCTGACAAAGGTGGTTCTTCATTAGGATCAAATATAAAATATTTTGATTTCTTGTTTTATTTTATATGTAAATCTTTGTACAAAGTATTGTACTTTGTAACATAATATTTGGATGAAACCAACAAAAATCTAAATTAAGATGGGAACAATGAGGCAGACTGCTTCCAGATTAGATATCATATGTCCTAGATTCAGGAGGGGTGGTTACCATGAAAATTCCATAGGTCTCAAGCACTTGGATCCTGTCTCACTTTATACTTGGCAATATTTTATTTCATATGTTCAAATGAATTCTCAGTAGCTGTAATGGATTCCTTCTTTTCTGGCAGGGAATTATATGATTCCCTAATATTGACTCAGTTCCCTTGAATATTCAATGCAAAATCATTGGAGATTTTTTAATAGGAGAATTAACATGTACCAAAAAGGAATTGCATCAGGGAGATTATATTTGCTAATAGATTTTTTTTTCCTTCTATGCTAAATTATATTCTTTCTCTATAAATCTTTATTAAACGCTGCCAATTCAGCATCTTTAACCTGATTGTTTCATTTGCATGCTTTGCTTTTGTGATTGGATTACAGTTTGCTGTACTTTACTCTTCATTATTATCTCTCTGGATGTGCAATTATGCACTATTACTTAACATTCAATTTACTTTGTCCAGTATTTGAGTATAAGGTATTGAGTCAATAATATGCAAAAATATTTTTCTGCTTCTTCAAGTGCTTCTGCCATTCACCTCAGCCTCTGTAACTGTGAAAATAATTAACTGGGGTGACTTTTGTGCCCAAATTTCAAACATCTTTTAGTATATTCTCAAAGACAGCAAATTAGCACAAGGAAACAAATAGTGATAAAATAAGCAAGATTATATCAATGGTAAATGACAATTACTTAAATATGCTTTTATAGCCACTAAAAATCCCCAACTTCAAACTTATAAAACAAATATGTGTGTTTAATGACTTACCTAGATTTTAATCAGTTATTTACTCAATTACTACAGAAGAGTTACTTAAGGCACACTTCCTAGAGATAAAGTGAAGAGCTATGAGAAAGATAAAGAACTGGCTAACCAAGAGAATGCAAAATTTTTATATTAAGAGCTCTCTAAATAGAGATTGAATTTTTTCAGCAATAGTTTTTCATATTCATCTTTATTAGTATATTAATGAATGAAATTAAACGAAGAAGGAAAAATATGCCAAAAGGAGGAGCTTTCTTGATATTGGAGAGAACTGGGCCAATTCATAGCTAGTAATAATAAAACCCAAAAGCTCTTCCGTTAGAGATGGGGGTTCAGGAAACATCTCTCATTGAATCAGTCTCTTATGGATGAGCAAACTGCAAATATTATCTACCTCTGGAAAAGTCTGTCCTGATTTTAGCTATTGATAGGGGCCTCACTGATAGAATTGCTTATATTCTGAACATGAACAAGGTAAGGGCAGCAGGTAAAAGTCTCACTGGGACAGACTATCTCAACATAAGTAATTTTTACAGCAGGAACAATCAATCACTGCAACAACTTCCCAAGAGACATAGAATCATGGAATGGTTTGGGTTAGAAGTACACATTGAAGGTCATCTAGTTTTGAACGTGCCATGGGCAGGGCACCTTCCACCAGACCAGGTCAGACCCCCATCCAGCCTGGCCTTGAACACTTCTGGGGATGGAGCAGCAACAACTTCTCTGTTCCAGAGCACACCTTCACATATAAATAATCAAAACCCATCTCTTTCAATTTTAAGCCATTCTGCCTTGTCTTGTCACTATGTGCCCTGGTAAATTATCCTGTCCCATCTTTCCTGTAAGGTCCCTTCAGGTACTGGAAGGCTGCAGTTAGGTCACCCCAAAGCCTTCTTTTTTTCTGGTAGAGTCTCTACTGCTTCTTTTGACATATTTGTTAATTGCCTTCTAATTATGAACTCTCATGTCAAGACAAAACCCATGGGACATGGCAGAAAAAAATTACTTTATTACCAGACAATTCTCTGAGTCTTTGCCCTCCAGTTTCACCTGAAAGCCATTTTGGTTGAAGAACTGGGCGCTGAACAATGTTTGGACAAACTAGGAAAATTGATCTGATTATCTAATTGAATATCAAATTTCTGAGCTGCTTTATGGAGTCATGTGGCATTAAGATGGAAGGTAGATTGCTTCTTTGTTTTTTAAAGGGTCTTCAGTATATGTTTTAAGATTGTTTACTCATGGCTCTGGAACCGAAACTTATTGCAGATCAGTTGTAGCAGAAGTACTTGGAACTCCTTTGCAGACTTGATCTCAAAATTATGCCTGAAAATGAGCTCTGGATTTAAATAACAAAGCTGTAAAGTCTGTTAACTTCAGATACGGCTACAAGAATCTGGTAAACATTTAACAGTTTGCAATAAAACCTGTGAGATTAAGCAGTATCATTATGTCCAGCCTTCTGTATTGACTCCTAATGAGTAACTGTCTGCAAGAAACAAGCAAATACAAATTTGAATATGGATGCTGACTAGGCAAAGCCATTTAACAAAATGAGAAACAAAATAATTTAATCTGAAGATGCTAACCTTAGAGATAATTTCTGTTCTGAAATATTAAAATTTAGGGATGATATGAAGGAAGGGTTAATCTTTAGCTTTTTTTCTAATATAGAGCCATAAATAGTCTCATAGAAAAAAATGGATAAACCTTCTAATTTTTTTCTGGCCCATCTTTAAAAAGATGGATTTGTACAATCAGTGATTGGAAAAGCCATCTGTGTCATCTATAACTTTGTGGCATTCAATATTGATAGAACTCTTTGTGACAGACAAGTATCTCTCCTGAGGTTGTTGTGGCTGATAAAACCCTTAACTCTAGTATTTCTCTTTGGCTTTTACTTTTCTTTCTTTATAACCCACTGGGTTTCCTGTCATAGTCTACAGAATTGCTGTAGATGAGCATCCTAAATTGCATTTCAGAAAACTACTTTAAGTCATACTAATATTTTTTCTTCATTTTTCTTCCTTTTTATGTTTTTCCTTCTTTTCTTTAAAAATGAGAATCATACACATTTCTTCAGGGTGTGTGTATATATATATATATATATATATATATATATATATTTATATTTATATTTATATTTATATATGAATGGATGCACCTGCAGAAATATATATGAACCCTTACATATGTTTAAAGGACCAGGCACTTTTCCTTCCAAGTTACTATTGCTAAGCAACCAGTTCCTCCGGCCTGCTGCTCTAATAAAAAGTGTTCTTAACAGAGCTGCATTAGATTGTATTTCTCCTGAAAAGCCTTTTTGCTCAATGTTGGAAGGCTTCAGTCACAGGCTTTTTAAGAATCAATAATGGAACAGTATTAGAATTGATGCTTTAACAATATTATTGAGGTATCCCAAGCAATAGCTCAACAAGCTTGCTTCATCTGCCTCCTGGTAATTTTAACAATTTTAAAACCACCCTGAGTGGCTCCAGCTTTTATCCGCAGAGTCATCTATGTTTTTCTGATACTTTGAATGGGTCGATTGTCCTTATTGTATATAGATATGTCTGAGTTTGTAAAACCAACTCACATCCTGTTCAGAGTCACTACAAAAATATTGTTACAGAAACATAGTTCCCTATTTGCCTTGAACTTTAAGGATTTTTTTCACTTTGTTAACTGTTCCAGCTGTTCATGGTCCTTCTCGAAAAAAGACTAATCAATCACTACACAATGCCTGGAGATGCCTCAGAGCTTGGAAAATTCAGGCTGACAAAACCAGAAGTGTTTAGAAGAACCTCCTTGTAAATCTTTGAAATGCTACATGAAGAGGCAAATAAGTAGTAGAGTAACAAGAATGTGAAAATGCCCCCCCCCCCCTCTTTTTTTC
>VWZN01010548.1:24038-41438 GCA_013396955.1 Regulus satrapa | reverse complement strand
CCTTTTTGTTTTATTGATACCCATGTTCCATCTGACTGTCAGGAACTTCATAGTGGCAGTAAATCCTTCAGAAACTCTTCGGTTCTGCTCTTTGACATGGGATGCAATGAATCATTATCCCATGCAATAGATATTTAACCCACCACAGTATGCAAATCATCTACTCTATGCCACCAACTCATTAAACTCTTTAAATTTTGATAAAAAAGCCTCAAAAACTACAGGGCCCAGTAAAAGCACTGGAGATAAAGAGCACACACATTACATGATGTGTCAAAGAACCTTCAGAAGAACATCCAAGTTAGTCCAACAGCAAGTGCCAGAGAGGCTAATAGTTCCGGAAATTGAACATAGGGAGGTTCTTTCTGAACTCAAGTGGGAGAACAAGTTTAACCCTGCCAGATACACTGCAACTACTGAGAACTGGAGAAGTTTGTTGGTTTTCTTGAACAATGTTCTTCCAGTGATGGACAATCTCCAACATTGCACTGAAAGATTTTAAACGGGAGAACAAGTTATTTAGGAGGGTAATGAAATATTCTTCCTAGTGTTTCCAGGTAACCAGCATAAGTCCTTCATTCAATAATGCTCAGGCACAGTTAAATCACTGAGTACTAGTTTACTTCAGTATTATCATTGAGTACTGACATTTTTACAAAAACTGGCCCTGATCCATTCACACTTCAAAAACACTGTAAATTTAGATGACATGTTTATAAGTCCAAGAGTAAAATTTCATGGTCTGGTAGTTTGTAACAGTAGTTTTGACTGATAAATAGTCAATATAATATCTCTAATTTAAAAAGGGTGGAGGGAGGTGACTAGGGAAATTATACCTTACTATTTAAAATAGCTGATAGCTGCTTGAGGGCTTTTGAAAGGTCAGCATTATCAACCGTGTGAAAAAGGCCATGGGATAGAAGACACCTTCTCAAAGGTAAGTTAGATGAAGTAAAATTATGAAAATTTTAGTAAATATCAAAAGTTTAGTGAGTGAAGTCTGCATGGGTTATAGTGTAAGGAGAATTGTTAGGTTGGGGAGAGAAAGTAGAAGTCAATTTTAAGTTGCATCTGGCTTCATTGGTGATTTTTGCACATAGGAAAAAAGCATGTGCTTTTGAAATTCTTTGATAACACACATTAGGAGCTATCATCAATTCAGAAAAGAACATGATATTTTCCAGAAAGAATAGAGCGACCTTAAGAACTGATATAATAGAAAGAAACTGTAACTCAATAGGAAAGAAAAGTACAATCATGTATTTAGAATCTAATGACAACTAGCTCTAAGAACTCAGGAGCTATAAACAACTAAGAGCACAATGTGCAGGTATTGCCATTTGTGGCAATGAGTTGCAAATTTGATACAGCAGTTAAAAATTAAATCAAAAGTGTTAATTGAGGTATATTCTGCATTATACCACCACAGGATAAAACCTTTATATTTTGACAACTTCATTGATTCATAAATAAAGAGTAATTAAGTCTTTTCAGAAAAGTCATGAGGGATGGGAAAATAATATAATATTTATATGGTTAGAATAAGGATGGAATGCTGAACACAAAAGAGATCCAATTGCTCCCTCTACAATGTCATGGAAATGGTGTTAACCATCAGGAAGAGAAGAAAGCTATTCAAGGTAAGAAGGTCTTCAGGCATAAATACTTGAATTGATGTCTATAAACTCACCAGTGAAAATTCTCTGGAAATTAAAAGATACTTTTAAGTGTTAAAACACAGAAAAGGTGTCAAGCAGGCAAAGACTGAGGTGATCCTCAGGTGGGCTCTGTCTTCGTTATGAATGAGATTCTGTGTTCTGTGCCACATTTGCTGTGGCAGTAGCTAGCTGGGCACAGTACACTAATCAGCAAGTCTGTTCCCTTTTCTGTCTGAGTGTACTTTGGTGTGTTGCTCCAAAATATGTTAGTGACTTTAGTCATGACTTGGCGAGTCAGGACAAGAACTATACAAAACATGGGGGTATATATTTCATAGGAAAAATACTTCTGAATATTTCCCAGGGTCTACCTCATCTATGTATTTGCATAATACTAGTAACAAAATTGTTCCAAATCTGAGCCTAAGTACATATGTTTGGTGGTGGCTTTTTGGACACTGCTCGTCAGCTGGAAGCGTCTGTCGTATTCTTGTCGAAGTAGGATTCAGTATAATTTTACTAGACAATCTCATGTCAAAATACATCTGTCACAATCATTTGCTAAGCATAGTTCACACATTTTAAAAATCAGACAGATAAATGAAAATATTTAACAGTGCTGAAAGCAAAAAATATGTCTCTAGTTCAGTGAATTCATAAAAACATGCAGAGTTTAGCAACTATTTAAGACTTGCTCATCTTTTCTTTTGGGCAACAACTGGCCTGAGACTTTAGGGCAGATCATCCCACGGGAGACAAATACCTGTGACCAAGTCCCTGCAACAGAATAAGGGGGTGAAGTCAAAATAAAGTCCTCTTAGCTCTTCACTCATTTCAGACCCTTTGCCGAGGTGGCTGAATCCTGTGAATTGTATTCCTCAGTGTAGGAGTGCCTATATGTTGTATGACTGTACTGGGTGGGTAAGAAGCCATTCAGTTAAGCTGTGGGATTCCAAAGCTCAACAATAAAATACAGACCTTACTGAAGTTACTGCACCAGTCTGAGATGTCTGATTCTTAACACTTAGTGTTCAGTTCAGCCTTTAGCTAATAATGATGTAAATAAATTGCCACTTGACACCTGCCAGTCTTTACTTTTTCTAACTTTCTTTTGCCAAGAAGTCACAGATTTGCACCTTTCCAGGTGGAACTGGGTATAAATGTCATGTTGTAGCACACTGCAGATACATTTTTACTCTCTGCTCAATCCCATATTTTGCAATCAACCAAAAAATGCCCCAAAAAAACCACAACAACCAAACAACCTCTCCCTGCCAAAAAGACAAAAGCTGTGAGTCAACTCTCAGCAATATGTTCAATATGTTATTAGTTGATTTAGAATATTATTCCAAATGAAGCACATTCAAAATATTTTACAGAACTAAAAGCTTTACGTGACTGCAGCACGAAAACATAATCCAAAATATTTTGGCTAAAAAAGGCAAGGCAAAACAATTTTAATTTCTGATTTCTTAATTAATGTGAAGTACAATTTAGACTTAGTTTCTCAATTAAAAAAAAAAAACACCAAAAAAACCCAAAAAACAAACCTGCAACATTTGTATATTTGCAGTTATTTAGTTCACTGTTTTATCTTTTATTTGAGCACCCTAAGGATAGGAATAGTTAAATTCAAAGCCTTCATAGATTATGCCATCTGTTGAAAATGGAAAATCTATATTTCAGAGCTATGCAGAGCTTGGTTAATAATTTGGCCATTTTACAGCCTGGCCATTTCTTACTTTTTTTTGCTGTATTGGTGTCTAAAGGTTCTCTGTGATCATAAAATAAGAATTTCATTTTATGGCAGTAAACAAGTCTTAAAAATTATTTTAATTACATCTTAGCATAGCCTGAGAAGCTTTTTCAATTCTTCATGAGAAAGAAAGAAGAAACTGGCCATCTGAGATATGACATTTAAGATCATCTGACACTGTCTGGAGACCTGAGATTGTGCTAGGACCTTGATAAAGCTGTTAGGCACTAAAGCAGCTCCTCAGCCTCTGGTTTATGGGTAGATGAGTTAATTTCTTCATTACTATACACTGTGGTGTAAACATGTGCACCTCTACCATTACCTTTCCCTAAACATAGATTTAGAGCTGTTCTCTATGAAAAGTCTACTATAGGTTGAGATGAATTGTGCACTGGAAGTGCTAATTTTCCCCACAGACTGCAAAGGAAACATTGGATGATAATGAGAGGTGGACATCTGTGCTGTAAGCCTGAAATTGATCCAAAAGTTAAGCAAATATTGTGTAATAAATTAATCCTGTATAAGCAAGCTGCTCTTTAATTCAAGGTGGGGGCCAAGCAGCATGCAGTCCAGGATGTGGTAGAGCACAGTGATGGAACTGAGTCTTCCATATGCAAGATGTGTGAGAAAAACCAAAAACAAAACAACAAAACAAAACAAAAAAAAAACCAAAAACCCAAAAAAAACCCCCAAAAGGACCCCAAAATGAAATATCCTAGTTAAGTTTAGTTTCAGTCTTAAATGTTTTTGGTTGTTTTTGGTTGTTTTTTTCCAGGGACTGTTTTAGCAAGAGCAAGAAGAGTGGGCTGCTCCCCAGGGCTGGGTGTGCTGGCAGCCAGGGGAGCCAAAGGTGGCAGCCAGACAAAGACTCCCCAGCAAGGGGCTGGTCCCATAGCAAGGCGTGAGGAGCTCTGATAAGAGTGACTAAGTCAGTTGAGAGTCCGAATCTATCCAGGCCTGTCTATAGTGGTGAGGCAGGTACCAGCCAGGTTCAGCAAGGCAGGCAGGACGAAGAAGGTGCAGTGCCAGGCGCACCTACAGTGTACCTTGGGCATCTTACAAGGAATAAATGCAACTCCCCAGTCGAGGTGTCCCAAACAAGACAAAGTATCTCTCAGCTCCTTCTCTCACCTTAGCTGTTCTCAAGCAATTTGTTCCCATGTTTCATGGCCATACCGTGTGTAGCGGTTTGAGTCTGTGATTTTGGCATAACTTTTATCTTGTGCAGAGGTTGCACTTGCCAGAACTACTTTACTTTTTGCTGTGAGATAGGACCAGGAGAAAAAGCAAAACAGGCTTAAAACTTTAGAAGAACCAAGAAAACTTTTATTGACAAATTAAACTGGTTTGTAGAAATTAGAATGAAACCTGTAAATCACTTCTCTTCCCCTTTAGCACTCTTTTTCTTTTCCCACCAACACAACAATGTAGAAGAAAAAACTCAAAGATATCTCACTCTTAAAACAATCTTTCAATCTACTCAAGAGGAAGAGCTTCTCTAGCAAAACCATGGTGACTTCCCCAGAAAGACTTGGTTTCTAGTCTTTCTTGGGGTGCAATCTTTACAAGTGCATCCGCCCGGAAGAAAGATATGCACTTGTAAAAGCCTTCCCATCTCACAGCTATCTCGAAGCTGCACTCCTGGGCCACATTAAATGCATGGGGTATTATATTTTAAAGATGAATGTTCAAATGCAAAGATTCAATATCAACTGCCCATTTTATCTCTCAGAACAAGGACACCACCCCCCTCTCTCAGGCCAATGGGGGTTTTATTACTTCATCTCTCTCTCTTTGTTCCAAAAGCCCCGAAAAACCGGAATCACAGTCTTTGCCTCAGTCTCAAATTGAACTATTCCACCTCCCCATGATTTTATGATTTACAAGGCTAATTAGAGCCCATCACCATGGCTTACAACAGAATTTCAGTCCAAGGACTCTCTTCACTCTTCAACCGAAACAAAAACCTTTCCTTTCATGTCTCCATGCGGTTCCTCTACATTGTCCTTTGCCAGTCTCTGTTTCTTCTACTCAGGAGAAGGTCGATGTCTGCAGATCCCAATCCAGGTCTTAGAAAAGGTTAAATCTCTCGCAAACAAACAGAATTAACACACAGTAGAACACTGAAATCTAAGTTGAAGACCAAGCTAAAAATAATCGAAGAACGGAGCATCTAGGCTGAGCTCAAGTTTTATCTTTAGGTGCAGGCTGCTGCCAGTCTTTTGCCCATATTACTGGGCTGCCTTGCAGTCTCTGCTTATAATCCTTTATGAGGGCCAAGCTGGGAGGAACAGCTAGCATGTAGCTGCAGTAGTCCATTCCTTCCCTCTCTCAGGCCAATGTTCAACAGAAGTAACATTTTTTTAGTCTTAGGCTTTCTCAGAGATACAAAGAGAAACAGAACTCAGCTCGGCCAGATCGGCGCTTCCCGCTGCTCCCATGCTGGGGCCCAGCGCTTCCCGCCGCTCCCATGCTGGGGCCCAGCGCTTCCCGCCGCTCCCATGCACCTGTAGAAGCATCTTGAAGCTTCTTGGCCATGCCGGGGCCCTGAGCCCTCTCGGCCATGCGGGCCTAGCTCAGAGTGTGCAAAGAGAAACAAAAGACTCGGCCGGGCCGGGCCGGGCCCAGCCCCCACCGGCCATACGGCGGGAGCTGGCCCGGCCCGGGTGTGCCCGAGCTATTACCTTAGTATTCGCCAGAAAGAAAGAGAGCTTCTTTTCCGGGTTCTCGATTTTTAAAATGTGTATGCACAGAGGCGTACACTTTTCTGATTGGTCAATTACTTCTGTGGGCTAGGTTCTGAGACCAGCACACCGTGTCAGAGCAGCCCAGCTATCTTCCCTTGGGAAGTGAAGGAGATGGATTCACACAGAGCCCTGCAATGTTACCACATACTTTGTAAGGACTAGAAGAGATTATTTTGACTCTAGAAATTACAGAGTAAAAGGGTCTCAAAGGGGAGGAAAAGAAATTGGGACACTGAACTTTGTGTCATCACAAAAAAATGATAGAGTGGTTGAGTCTTCTCCCCTTACCCAGAATTTCAGTGAAACATCAGTATTTGCAGCATGGGATCACCAGGCTGAAATAAAGAAGAAGACTGAAGCAAATGTACAAGTTTTTTGAGGACAGCAGGAGTAAATCTTAAGTAGAAATTAAATTTGTCTTATAAAACTTTTCTGAGCAGAGTGGTATGCCTTCCTTACTTCTACACCACTCAGTCCCTCCTAGGTAAGAGAGTTTATCCTATCTGTTAGCCTCTAAAAAATTGCTTATTTGAGAAATCACAATTGTCTAAAACTTTATCAGAAGTCAGGGGTTTTCATCCACTGCACAGAGCTGTTGGATAGAAATACTAAGTTTTCACTTTGTGTCAGGGGCTTTTGCAGTCTTTTCTAAAGGCTGAGGCTGTTTGATTTGAAAGGTCAGAGCCAGACTTAGTTGTTATAAATAAGCATAGCCTCATTATTTTTCTAGGCCTATAGCAATTTTTGGTGGCTGAGATCTGGTATATAGTTTGGAATAAAAGGGTTATTTTTCAAATTGTAGACAGAGAGAGGATCCCTGTTAAAAATGGTCATATTCTACTGTAAGTATCTCCTGTCTTACCAGAGAGACAGTGATAATGAAATTTTCTGACAACTATTATTTCCCCTTTTTTCTGCATTAACATCAAATTTCTATGGATTAAATCCTTTCCTCATGAAAAAAAAAAAAAAAAAAAAAAAAAAAAAAACAAAAAAAACCCCTCTTATTTTCTAAACTATGTAGCTGTTAACAGTTTTGCATCATTCTGAAAGAAATTATAATAGTTTAATACTATTTTATACAATAAGGATGTACAAATTATCTTGACTTTGGCCTTTTGGGTGAGGCATGGTGCATGGAATCTTCCATATTTGGCCTATTTGGCAGTGTCTCTGCTCCTAGCAAAATGTCATTTGGAGTACACTTATTAATTCCCGAGAGAGAATTACTAGGTTATAAAATTTGTGTTAGGAGGTGCTGAGTTGGCAAGCGTATCAATACAGCTTCTTCCTGCTTTGGCATTTTATACCTTATTGAACTTATATTTTTTCTAAATTAGTATTTTGAATTCTGGAAAAGCATTACACATAGGTTAGCATAAGTATACGCATCAGCATTGTCAATATGCTTGTTTATGGCCAGCATACCTTGCAGGAGGGAATGCATGCACTTGTATCATTTAAGCATTTGCTGAGCCAGAAAGAAAGAATTTTGGAAATCAAAAATATTTAACGGTTGCCAAAATTCTGCTCAAATCCCCTCCTAAATATTTAGCTCGTTTTCTTGGATCCCACTATTATGACCTAGCTCTTAAAATCTTCTGAGGCTTTGACAGTGTTGCATGTTCTACTGTACAAATACTATTAGAGAGCAGAGGGGGTGACCAGAGTGTCAGAGATCACAGATTTCCCAGGGGTGTTCAAAAATGAGCCTAGAGGGACTGGCATGTGTGGATGTGTAACTCATCTGTGTGCACAGGGGCAGAGAAAACATTGGGGAATTCTTGCTTTTATCCCACTGGGCTCACAAATTACTAAACTCTTGGCAATGTGGAGATTTAAAACACAGATAAGCAAGGCGGCAAATGAGTTAATATGGATTAAATAAACTAGTGAAAGTGCATGTCCAGTAGCTGTGGAAAGTTATTCTTGTTATTTCCCCATTTATTTTAAAGCATGTGCTTCTGTTAATACTGACCTATCTTAATAACATCAGACCTTGGTGGTGGTCTCCCTGGAATTAATATATCCTTAGCTTCCTTTCCTCATTATTTATGTTCCTCTGTTCATTCTATGTTCCCTGATTTAGCTATGTTACTAGAAGCTTGCCAAAAATTCCATTTGTTTTTGCAAACTACAATTAGTCTGTCACTAAAAACATGTCAGCACTGCCTTACTTGGCAGTGAAATCTTGGGAAAGAGAAAGATCTTTGGATATGTAGTCATGTGTCTGGTCTGTTGATCAGTCATGGTTTTCTTCTTTCAAATGCTGATGTGCAATTTGTAAAATGTAAGGGTAATTTTGATATAAATTGTAGTAGTTTATAAGTAGTTAGCCATTTAGAGAGATTAGAACCTGCTTAAAAAAATCATAGTCTTAGTTACAGGTGTCTCAGATTACTTTAGTTTCTGTTTCTGTTTTCACAGCAGATGTACAAGGCAGCACAATTGCAGTAATCCCCTAAGATTTTGGAAACTGAAACATAGATCCCAATAAGCATCACATAGTCACAGTTTTCTCCCATACATACATAACCATTGCAAACTAAAAATCCCTCTTCAATTGCTGCTTAACTCTAAAAGTGCTGAAGGACAATCTATGCTGCAGTTGCCAATATTCAACCATGAAATCATAGAATAATTTAGTTTGGATCATGGAAGGTCATCAAGTCCAACTAAAATCAAGGCTATCTTCAAAGTTAGATGAGGTTGTTTGGGGCTTTGTCCAGCTGAGTTTGATAAAACTCCAGCATTGGAAAGTCCCCAGCATCTCTAGGCAACCTGGTTCTGAGCTTAATCATTGTGAAATTTTTGGTTTGTTTTCCTTAAGACTATTTAAAATATCTTACTGTCAGTATACACTGCCTCTTGACTTTTTACAGTGAGCTTCCGAAAAGTGTATCCTGTCTCTAAGTAGCCCTGTATGTACTCATACACCCCATTAGGCTTTTCTACAGGCCGAGCAAATTTGCCCTCGTGTGTCATGTTCTTTACATGTTACACCAAATCCTTGTGGTGTGCTCATACTTGTCATTAGTGGGGACCCAAACTAGATTAGGCATTCCAGATATGGCCACACAAGTGGCAAATAAAGGAAAAAATCCCTTCCCTAGATCTCTTCCCTATTAACCTTTCCTTTTGTCAGTGACCAGCCCTGGTTCTTATAATGATGTACTTCTGACTTTCATTTGGCTTTCACCGGGACCTCAAATACTTTCAAAAAACAATTTTCTAGTCAATTTTCCCCAAAATCATATCATCTCTGTTCTCCACTTAGAGATTCTGGTGAGTTTATTTTGGACTTCTGTAATATTGCTTCCTTGAAAAGAAACCATGTCAGAAATGTGTATAGGTATTAAAAACTTTTTGCCATACTTTGGGATTTCTGTTTCTTCAGTATATAAAGATTTTGTCTTTGTTGACATAACTCCTCTGACTAAAATGAATTGGAATAAGATTTTTCTGCTTAGTAGCATCACTCTGGGAATAGCTGACATCATTTAGTTGTGGGATTTTAGTACATAAAATGCTTGCTTTCAAATGTTTAATGTGGAGTTGATTTTGGTGGATGTAGTAGAAGGTGCTTCATGTACTACTACATGTCACAACCATGCTATGAAAAAAGAGTATGCCATGGTGAGCAGCATGAACCCAAGACTACGGTTATTATGTCACTAATGTGGCCATTAAGTTTTCATGGTAAGATTTATTATGCTGTCATTACAGCACTTTTGTTTTTGATGTATCAAACCACTACTACAGTACATATTTGTTGACATCTCATCTGTTTTAGAAAGGCAAATGATTACAAGTTACCAAGGAAACTAATAAGCAGTATGCAAGGAATAGGCTGCACAATTTGTTTTGCTGGATAGCAAGTCACTGCTGTTTTTAATGTCAATTAAATTACTCCTACTTCTCACACTGATAAAATAAAAACAAACCATGTGCCATTAAAAAAAATATAGACATATCCATTTAGTGAATGAAAATGAACATTGTGTTGTAGATTATACAGATGAAAGGAAAAAGAGATGCAATTTGCTGAAGGTTTTGTGTGCTTCATATACAAAGTGCTTTATTTTATGACCTTTGAGAAAATCTTCTATTCCATTAAGTCCATAAGACTACATGACCACAGACCTTAGAATCTGAAGGAGTTTTTAAGACCAGTAGATACAAACTTCCTTCTCTACTTTGAACTGCCTAGACAGTTTGATAAAAAAGAATTTCATTCAGACCTGCTGTTGAGCTGTACTGTGAAAAGAGAAGTTTGGAGTAAATCAGATCAGTGGGATTGAAATTGATTTAGGCTGGTGACTCAGATAAAACAGGTCACCTGCCCCAACTTCTGAGCAGATTACACTGAGGAGCTGTACAATTCCAGGAATGAAAATCAAAATAGTCTAATTTTTTTGAAAGCAAGAGATCCTGAGGGGACTGTGCCTTTTGAAGCCATAATAGCTGTTGTTAGGTATTGTTGTGTCTATTTTCTGTGAAAGAAATATTAGGGACTCTCTGTAGCCCTAGAGTGCATCTCTTCATCGTTCTGGCCTTTGAGTGAAGGACCATGAATTTTTAAAATAACATTGGGTATTCTTTTTTTCTTTTTTTTTTTTCTTCTTCGTGCTCTGTTCTCTTGAGCCTTATGTATTCTAGATGGTTTGGCTCAATGAGTTCTACCACATAGCCTTTTCCATATTTGTAAGCTTTAACTCTTCATAAGTCCTCCATAATATTTGCAAAGCAGATAAAATTTAAAGCAAATTCTGCTGCTGCCTACTCACAGCCTAAACTGACTGTCAGTGGCCATGGAAGGCCAGGAGGGTGTGTGTAGCTGAGTCCCAGGGGAGCCAGGGAACTCAGCAGGGCATGCTGAGCTATCCTACAGTGGAAGGAATAGAAGGTGGAAAAAAGCTCAGCATTTTGAAGACATAATATTGTGGGACACTGCTGCCATAATTAATTTATTAGATGGATTTATTTTCTCACCTATTGAATTGGCCCTCACTGACAGTAGCACTGCTTTCACTGTAGCACTTGCTCATTACAGCTTATGCAGAATAGATCCATGTCTGCCATAACCAAGACCAGACCATACCTTAAAAGGACTATTCTTTTCTCCTTACATCAGTAATACTGAAATGAAAATAAGCATGAGTACTATTTAGTACTGAAAAACCTCCAAAAACATTCTAATATCCAGGTAATATATCTTAATGTCTGTAGTAGCAAGGACAGGCAAGGTGGTGTGAATCTCTTTGGCTCTGAAATCCCTGAATTCATGGGACATGTGTGAGCATCAGCTGAAATAATTTTTACCTGGTTTCTTTTCAGATAGCATTTCTTCAAAAGTATCTTTGGTGGTGGGATGGGTGAATGTTGACCAGTTCTAAAATGAAATCAATCAATTGCCTGTGGCAAAATTAGATGAACAAGCTGTGTAAACTGCAGGTGCTGGTGTTAGTGAGGTGCACATGAGCAGCAGAGGATAGCTGAATAGGGAGTAAAAGAAGTAGATATGAATGAACTGGTAGAAGGAAATAGATAGGAATGGGATATGTAGAAAACTAGAATAATGTATCTCTTTCTGGGTTTTCTGAACTTCTAGTTCTTTTTTCCAAACCATATGTTGAAAGCAGTGTTTCCACCGATCCTGTCAATAGTTGCTGTTCCCCTTGGGTTTGACTTGAATACCTGGGGCTGATATGCAAAAGTCCTTGTGGGAAATAGTTAGGAGACAGCTTCATGGATACTTTTTTAACATGCTTCCACAAAAGATGTGAAGTTGCTGAAACGTGGCTGCCCAGAAAAGTTAGAAAATCCCTTTGTGAATGATCAGATACAACAATATATATTTTGCTGCTGTATACAAATAAGAAACTTTTGTTTTGCCACGTTTGAAAAGACTGAGAATTTAACTATATTATGGGATTATTTACCAAATATTCCATGAATTGGGAAGGTAGACTACAAGTATGTAAATGGACTAGTAGTGTGAAAGTACACGCTGCAAGATTTACAAAGATGGAGCAAGTATTAAATCCAGGAGAATATTTCCTGCAGAGGAAAATGTGTTATGAATGAGAAACTGTTGCATCAAATGCAACTGTAGAGTGCCTAAGGAATTGAAGATGAACAGAATGAGATTGGAAAAAATAATTCTCTAGCATCTTGTAAGAAGTAGCCAGAACTAAAATTAATACACAGTGTAATTATTAAAATAATTTAAAAAAAGAGTAAAAGACAAAATGGAAATACATTAAGTAAAAATATTAATCAAAGATAATAGTTACAGGATGATTTTATACCTACCAATCAAACTTTAAACAAAGGAAGAAAGTGGAGTCAAGTTTAGATTCAAATTAAGGAATTAAATTATATAGTAACTCAGACGACTGTTTCTAGATTTGTATAAGTAGAAGCCAGTCCATAATTTTCCCCTGTGGAATAAAGATGAGAATTTCAAAGGATTACTCCTGGCTAAATGCATTTTACATAAATGCATAATGCAAGAGTATAAGCTGCAGGGAGAAACATTCCGGTTATACACAGTTAAAATTATGTGACATTTAAAGTATAGCTCAGAATATGTATATGTGGAACACATAGTGTTTATTTCTTGGACTCAGAACAACAACAAATTGCTTTCATGGCAGCTGGTTTCACAAAAATGTCTTAAGGGTCAAGGGGTTTGGGTTTGAGGAGGGCTCTTCCCTAGAAGAATGGAACTGTTCTTTAGCTGTCAAGAACACAAGCCAGTCAATTCAAGACAAGAGGGGAGGAAAAAACAAACAAACAAAAAAAAAAAGCAAAATTCAAAAACATATTGGGGCAACTAAATGGACTGGTTTTGACGGCATTCATTTCTTCAGTATGGCAAGAGAAAGAGAATGGCAATCATTAAATGTGGCTGGGTTAGGCAGCCCTTCGAGCAGAAACAGTGTGAGCTTTCACAAGAGTTTCTAATGTACTTTCAGTAAAGTGAAAAGAGCATGCTGAGGAGGATAAATGAAATATTCATGTTTTCCTAATGAGCATCAAGGGCCCCTCAATTTTCTGTTTGATATTACTCTGTCCAGACAACTTGAAATTAGATCACAGGTGAGAAAGCTGCAGGGAATAGCACAGGATTACAGAATATTCTGAGCTGGAAGGGACCCACAAGGATCATAAAGTTCAATTCTTTGGGTGAATGGCCCAAATGGGGATCAAATATGTGATCTTGGTGTTAATAGCACCATGATCTCACCAACTGAGATAATGCTTCAATCTATCAAAATGATGATAAGGTGATATCAGAGACTGGCAGGAACCTGTGGGGTGCTGTGGACTGGCAGGTTGGCTCCTAGTAGCAGACCATGTTTGCTCACCAAAGGTTGCTTACTTGTCCCAGACTAGAATACAGGCTCAAAAGAAATTTTTTAATTGGAAAATTCCAAGTCTAAGGTGAAACCTGAGGAGGTTTTAGAAATTGTTGTGGTGGTCCTGGGAGATGGCACAATTTGAGATGTTAAAGAATGGAGAGTAAATGACTGAGATGAGGTCTGTTTCTTATTCATAAGAAAGGGTAATTTCCCCTTATTGAAAATATTACCATTCAGGAAAATAAATATTATTTTAGACACTTCAGGATTAACCTTTAAATGGTACAGCTACACTGAACTGGAAAATTCCCTGGCAACCTTGCAAAGCTGCTTTTGAGTCAACAGAGGCTCACATGAAGTACTCTAGGCTTCTGAAACAAGCTCCTGCACATTGCTTCACAACTGCTTGAAAGGTGGAAGGCAGGAGTAAAAACCCTCTAAAGCAAAGGAAGTAAAATTCTAATCCCACTGTCCTAGGCTCAGGTTTGCATAAACCTTCTATAATTACTCTGAAAGTGCCAAATAAGAGACCTGTGATAATATTTAACCAAAATGGAAGTGCCAAGGTTATTTATTTAGGCAAAGGAAGGGTAGGAGTTCTGTGATTCTGCATCAGGCAAATGCACTGAGACAGTTTCTATGCTGCTATTTGGTATAGATGTGTAATATTTGTTAGAGCTCTTTCCTCTCATGCTGTTGAGCAGTTGCTAACTTAGATGGACATGTGAACTACACCTGTGTCTTGAATAATTTGCTGAGCACCTTCTAATTTTGGAACATATAATAAGGAAATCTAAAAGAGCCTTGATCAGCCATTTTGTGTTTGTTTTTGAGAGAGGGGGTATACTATCAGGCTTCAAGTCCGGTTAGTGAAAACCGCTATGTGAAGTCTGGTTTTACAGTCTAATCTGGGAAGACAAGATCATTTTGCAGGCAGAGGTCAAGATTTCACTTTCCTCCCCCTCATCCCCCTGTGAAGGCAAATTTAGAAGTCTTAGCAGCTGTCCTGGTTTGAAACAGATTTGGGAGGAAACCTCTAAATGGGGTCCTTCTAGAAAGCAAATTCAAGCAGCCCCTCCTCTCACTAGTTTGGGAGACATAAATCTCCCTCAAGGAAAGTGGGAAAAAAGTTGTTTATTTAACAAGTGAAGTACACACAAACGTGAAAAAATGAATAATATTAAACAATGGAACCTCTTGCTGCTCTGGAGAGATGGCAAAATCAGAGAGAGTCCTTTTGGTGGGCTGCAGCTTGGCTTGCTCAGTCTCTTATCAGTCCCTCCAGCACTGGAAAATGCCACGTCCCTGCCCTGGTGGGCCACAGGTGTGAGCTCCCGATGGTCTACTGGGTTTTGATCCAGAGTAGGGCTGATCAGTTCCAAGAAAAAGAAAATCCTCTGTTTAGGCAACTTCTCTGCCCCACCTAGCCAAAAAAACAGAAAAAAAAAAAAAACAAAAAAAACAAAAAGAAAAACAAAAAACTAAAAGCAAAATACTTCTCTCCAGCTCCCTGTCAGTGCTGCAGACAATGTGCAGCAAGCTGAAGCTCTTATCTCTATGCTTTTGAATATAGACACAAAAAAATTCTACTGCTTTTCCCTCTCCCCTCCACCTTTGCTCTCAGATGTAGTTTTAAAGGTGCAGAACTCAATATCCAACATAAACTGAACAGACAGTTGGGGATACAAGCATCAAAAAGTCACCCTAGGACAGTAACACAAATATATGTTGCATTGCAAGTGGACTTTATAGGGAGAAAATTTGTTGGTTGGCACAGGAAGCGAAGGGTAAACCCAAAAGCTACTTTCCAGAAAGTTTAGGTATTAGTTATGATCTGCTACTCAGAGTTGTTAAAAAAGAGTAGACTGAAACTTGAAAAGAACTTTGATAGGGTCTATAAGGATAGACAGAACTAGTTTTTAGCAAACTTTCCTAATAGCCCTCTATTTATACCAAGCTAAAAGCACTTGAACAATTAAAAACATGTGCTGAAACAAGGATCCTACACAGAATCAACTGCTGCTCTGCAATACAAATGATTAGAACAAAATCCTTAAGTATTATCCTGTCAAAGTCACGCTTTATTTTTTTTGAGGCAGTGCTAGTTGTACATGTTGTCTTACAGAGTCAAGTCTTTCACTCAAATTCATTGCCATACATTTGAGTGGAAAACTGTTTTTAAATAATGAAAGACCAGAGATAAATCACTATCATTAGTGAAGAAGGCAAGGTCTAGTGTGGGACCATGCACTTCATCCACTCTCAGTACGAAGTTAATAATCCCTCTTAAAGTTTTCTATATTCAGCTTCATTAATCTAGACAAGGTGGCAGAATGAATAATTTGAATTCAAATCCCTGAAACTGAAGGAAAAGGATCAGTGCACCAACTGACTTTTTCACCTTTGCAGAAATATATTATTTTAAGAATATACTTTGCTTTGAGTTTCCATGCTTAGAAAAGGTTGAGATATACAGATTGAGACACTGACCTTTCCTTTTCCTCCTTGGACAAAATAGAACACAAGCAATGCCATGCAATCATCCAGAGACAAGAAAAAGGAGGTGAAGCATTCAAGTGTTTTGGTACTGTAAGGATAAAAAGTCACTCTTGCAATTCTCTGAGAGAAGAAGAGGTCATGTGTAGAACTGTGGTGAAACCACCCTGGGAATTTTCTAAAAGCCCCTGAATTACTCTTTTTGACAAAGCAATTAAAATATAAAAAGCAGAGGAAGTCACCCAGTACATACGAAAATTTATAGAGAATGGAAGGCACTTTTACCCTGTCAATATGATTGAGAACTTGAGCAAAGTCCTCACAAAAGTAGTTGCAGCTGAAAGGATAGAAGAGTTCAGATCAGCATTTAATGAGGCGGTCCAACACAGAGCAGCACAAGTCCAGTGTTTGGACATCACATTGTGATTATAGTGCTGGCAGCATGAGCACAACCCAGGGCCATCCTTCCAATTTACTACTCTACCCATGTTACCAGTACTGCCTTTCTCTGTTACATTTCATCTTGCGCCAAGGGGGAAGGGGGGTCTCTAGACCCTTGACTTCATATTTAGGTGACAACTTTGCACTTCATTAGTCTGCTTCTATTTGTCTGTCTAGTGCTGGAAAGGGTAAACTTGTACAAAATACCTTAGTGAGAAATTATAAACCCAGGAGTGTTGTATCAGATTATTGCTATCCCTGCCCATATTGGAGTCAATGTTTGATGATGGCATCTTGCATCGAATGTCAACTGAAAATGTTTCCTCTATCAAGCAGAATAAAAATGCAAGTTCTAGATTCAAATTAAGGTGTGAGGGGTGAGAAATTGCAAACAGATTGGAGAGAAGCTGAATACGACCTCTGTATTTCTACTGTGTGTTGTACAACAGAGCTCTGTCTCTGGAGAGCCTCTGGAGCAGGTCAAGATCTCTCTGTGGGAAAAGGACAGCTGAATGATGACTGTTTGGGCATCCAACCACACACATTTGCCCAAGTCCAATTTCAGAACAGATGAATGGCTGATGCAGATGACCTAACAGCTTTTTAATAGACCTAGGATTGTGTGTCAATTTACGACCTTCTCGGTCATAATTGGCTATGACCAGCCGAGCCCATCCAGGGCTTATTCACATGGTGCCTTTAAGACCTGGGAAAATATGGGGTTACAATGATGTTCACAATAATTATACATGCATATTGACTGATTATTTTATCACCCAAGGGCTATGAGTGAAAAATGTGTTCTCTCTGGCCTCATAAATAACAACGTGCAGCATTTATTAGCAGAATAATGGAGAGGTTGACTCACTTATTTTTAGCCAGCACCCAAACATCCAGTTTCCACCAACATCGGACACTGTTAATTTTTTTTTTTT
>VWZN01010548.1:261-24001 GCA_013396955.1 Regulus satrapa | reverse complement strand
TTTTTTTTTTTTAATATGTGATAATATATATAAAGCTCCTGCAATTGCCCATCTCTTCTCCTGCACTATTTTGTACCTTTGTGCTATGGACTGCTGTCTGGGAGCAGCATGGCAGACTGTCCCACAAAAGGAGGAGAATGGGAAACCAAGCACAATCCTGCAGGCCTAGGGATGGCTGCCAGACTCAGCTGAAAGCCCATGTTGCAGTGAAAAGGCTGGCCTATGGCTAGGCTGGGAGCCTGGTCCATAGACCTTGACCTATGGGTTTAGATGGACACCTTGCACCCCAGCTGAGATGCTGCTGCACCACAGCTCAGGAAGTATCTGAGTGTCAGAAAATCCTCACATAAAGTTGCAGAGGAGCATCCTCTTCTGGGGCTGACTCTTGCTTTCCTCATTGCATCTTCCTTTTAGTCAGCTAGCTGTGTGGTTTGGATGCTGGTCCTAAGGCCACACAGCTGAAGCCCTGGGTGTGGAGGATGGCTGGTGTCCTGCTCACCTCCCCACTGTAGTAAAAGTAGATGGGAGGGTGCTGCCCAAGCACTCAATTTCTATTCACAAGAGAAAAGCTCTTTAAAAACTTGAAAGGTATCATTTTCTGGGGTTTAGTTTTGTTTTTGGGGGGATTTTGGGTTTTTTTTTGTTTGGTTTTTTTTTGTTTGTTTGTTTGTTTGTTTGTTTGTTTTTTGAGCCCAGTTTGTTTCATGAGGAAATGCAGTGTTAGCGGGTATGAGGACACATGCAGGGCAGATGACATGGCTGAAGACTTACAACCAATAATACCTAAGTTCTACCAGGAATTACTTCAGAACTCCAGAAGTGTTAAATTGCCATACCCACACAGCCTGTGGATACAAGCACCTGTTGCTATATGGACACCATCAGCTCTGCCAGAAACCAAACCACAGGAAGGGCTAGGCTGGAAGGGATCCAGAATGGGGCATCTGCTTCAATCTAACATAACACAAGCTGATACCACTAGATGCAGTAACTCAATGTCAATGAACCTGATACAGTATCTGAAATCAACATTTTTACCCAAGCATTTGGCAAGCTTATGATGGGACTGGCCCAACTGGAATAGATTTAGTTACATATGCAGATTTCCCATAATTATATAACGACTTTGTGAGGCTCTTTTACCCCATTTGGTTTGCGGTAAGTCATATAAGTCCAGAGATGAGTGGGTACTACCACTGGTCAACAGAACTGGGTCGGTCTTTGTACCATTAGTCTTTTTAGAACTACGGACATTTGTGGTCCTCTTGACAGTCAGCAAGAAAGGGCAGGTTTAGTTGTGAGACCATCCTGACAAGAGTTTTCCTGACAAATTATTCTCTTGTGAGAGTATTGATATGTAATTCAAACCATACTTATGGTATGTATACTGCACCCTAATGTGTTCTATCCTCATAAGCAGGTTTGGAAAAAGAGACAGCTGCTGGAAGAGCAGGTGGCATTCCCATAGCAGAGATAAAAATGAATAGAGAAGAAAAATCTGTATGAACAATGAGGTATAACAGCTTACATGCTTTCATTAAAGAGGAAGGACTGGAAAATCCTGCTTAAATCAGTCACATGGAAGTACTTATCTCAAAATGGGGGGAAAAATAAAGCTTTTTAAACTATGGTTCAGGTTGCAAATCTTTAGTATGTGAACAAGAAATTGTGTTTCTATGAGAAATGAATTTGAAAAGAGTCCTGCTTACTGGAAAAAGAGCATGACAATCCCTTGTTTCATGGAGGTGAAACCTTCACCTTGTTTCTATGAAGGTCTCAACATGATCCTGAGTACTGCTGTTTATCATGTCAGTGTTGCTGTGCTGTACACTGGGGGAGTTAGACTGAGTGTTCGAGTGTTACAAAAGGATATGCTTGGGATGTTCTGGTCTGCATCAGTCAGGACCAAACTGGTTTTTATTCAGCATTTTAAAGCAAGCAGAAAAGACTTGAAGGACGCCTCTGTCAGACACTGAGTGATTCTGAATACCACAAGAATGGGTCAAGGAGTGTATAAATGTCGGCCTTTTCTCCCAATTTCTTCCTCAATAATGAATATATCACATTAATCCTTTTCTTGGGATTCGCCCCAAAACTAAAAGTCTCAAACAGCTGATCCAGCCCAGAAAACTGGAGAAATAAAACAAGGAGAGGAGAAAGAGATTTACTTATATATTTCAAATAGTTTATAAGTGTGTTTATATAAGCCTTATATAAAAGGATGGACTTGCACATTTTGTATGTGCATTAAAACCCATAGCACGGCTACAATTCAATAACGACACAAGTGTGTTAATCCAAAGCATATTATGAGGTCTTAATTAAAAAAAAAAAAATAATCTAAGGACTGGGAGTAGAAATAAGCATACTTCAGAAACCAATTTAGTCTTATCCCAAATATATACCTTTGTTGTATTTCTAGATATGCACTCTGCCTGTAGTCTCTTTTTATGCTGAGTCCAGTCTGAGATATTCTGGATGTCACCAAGCTGTTCCTGTATTCATGTACTTGAATGGGCTTTAAGGGTTGGGTCAAAAGTAATGGCAAGGCTGCTCTTCCCCAGACTGTGCTCTTTGGGTATTCCTTAATATCTCAGTAGGAGTTTCTGCCATCTTTGTATTTTTGTCTAATGTATGGCTTGTCATCTATTTACCAATAAGCTTTTGAATATAAAAAGTAAGACATCTTTTTGTTAATTTAAAAAAAAAAAAAAAGTTTGGGCACAAATATTGCAGATTTAACCCATTTGATATTATGCTATGTTTCATTGGGTTTTTTACATATTCTGTGATTTCTTAAGAAAATACACATACTACTACTACTACTACTACTACTACTACTACTACTACTACTACTACTACTACTACTGCTACTACTACTACTACTACTAATAATAATAATAATAATAATAATAATATAATCTTCTAATCATCCAGAGTGGTTCATTGGGTTTTTTAATTCTCAGATACTGAGAATTTAATCTTTTCCTTTTGAGCAATTTCTTTCCTATGAGGACAATTTTAGAAGAGGTGAGGAGTTGAGCAGTGAGCACCGGCCAGATACTGAGGACAGCTTAGTGAAGGGACTTGCCAAGTTTCCTGCTTCCCCACTGGGAAGAACTGAACTTTCCAAGTCTCAGATATCCAGAGGGGAATTTTCTGGCTCTTTGGAGCAAGCATAATGATGATACAGTGCCTTTTTCTCCCATTTCTCCTTCATCAAAACTGCAAATGAAAACAGCGTGCGCCTTTCTGTGAAGCTGTTAAGATGGTATTAAAAAGACAGCTAAACTCACAGAATTTAGAGAAAACTTATGCAAAAGAAATGTCAGTGACTGCAAAGCAGCAAACCAAACAAGAAAAATCAAAACTCATTGAATGGCATGCTACAGCTCTGAACATCTTTAGCCTAAAATTAAATGTTTTAAGAACCTGAAACCTACAAATTCTACTGTATGATGTTGTGTCATACATTGACTTTTTTGCTCATATCTCCAGACATGCCCCTGAATCATTGTGGCAGTAGTTCTCCAAAACCCTTTATTTTTTTTTTTTTTTTTTCCCCCTGACATTTAGTATCTCCTGTCAGGTATATAGATTTCTTATGTTGATAACATGATGGAAGTTATCCTGTTCTTTTGTCTTTCACTGAATTCCATTAACAACAATTGACAAGGACTGCTCATATTTGTTCTATTCAAGAGAATAAAATAATAAGAGCTAGTGAAAAATAGTGCATTTTATCAAATGTTTGAGCATCCCTGAAGACTGAATTATGAAGAGCTGTAGGAAAATGTGTCAGGTAACTGAAGGATAAAGGAAAATGACCTATTCCTTTAGGTGTATTGTGGGAAGGGCCTTGGGGAGCACTTTAGAACAAAAAATAACCAATAGTCTAATTCTACTTTCTCAGTGAAATTTTCCATATTTTCTCTGGAATTGTTTATGGACATTGTTATCAATATCCATTGGTATTTTTGTATTTATTTTATACATGCACTGAATAACAGGTCACATTTATAACAATGAATCTGAGTTCTATATTTTTAAATATGTATATATGTAACAGGAAATGAGTCTGAGTTCCTGCTCTGATCTTTGCATATTGAACTGAGCTGATAAAAGCAGCATCTTTGAGGAAAATCTGTTACCATTCAGTTATACCTTTCTTATGTGGAACTTCAGTTCTGTGAAGTCTCAGCACAGGAGCACCTCAGGTATTAGTTGTTGTCCTTATCTGTATGTAACTGGAGCAATGGTGTTGTGAGGAGCTTCTATACTCTGCAGAGTACTAACTAAAATGCAACAAAATGATGAACTTCTCAAATCAAGAACGTATTGTCTTTACATGTTGTGGCAAGAGTGGGAGGAGAGGAAAGGCTTGGTGTGGCAGTGTGGAAAATAAGAAAGGAGCTGAGCTTTTCAAGTCCAATCTGAAAAGGCAGAAAGCTGTGATGCTGGAGAGCTGTGCTGAGGATCAAGGGCAGGAAAAAACATCTTACATCTATAAACAAAAATATGAACAAAAAATGTCACATTCTCTGGCTCAGTTTAAGGAAGAAACTGAGAAAGCAGCAATGCACTTTGCAGCAGATACAGATCACAAGGGACATGTGACAGCTTGTGGTTTGTGAGCTGTTCTCACATGGGCTTTATTCACACAGATGCTCACCATCAGCAGAAGGATGAAAAGGTAGTATCCCTGAAGCAATCTTTGTTATGTCTCATCTCACAAATCATTGCAAAGCTGGATGAATGGGAAAAGCCAGTAGATTATTTCAGTACAAACCCATTAAAAGCTTTCTCAAGAGAGAATCAAATAATAAAGCGAACTGTTAGTAGTCACTAGAATTTTGAAACTGAAGGTAAATTAACAGTTAAGCCCAGATAAACTCAAAAATATTAAATAGATGTTCAGAAAAATTACACAGGCTGTTGATGTGCCTTATTTATTGCATTCAATGGGGATTTTAAAAAAAGAAATGTACTAAGACTGATGTCAGAAAGTATTTAGACTTAAACTTACAGCAAAAAAAAAAAAAAAAATAAAACCAAGTTAAAAGTGATGCTGCCATAATGGCTGGATAATTAAACAGATGTTCTTGCAAGTAGAAGCAGCAGAGTTTTACAATGTTTGGAAAACTGAAACACAGGGAAAAGATCTGCAATGAGTCCTGATAGTGTTATTAAACAAGGATGTAGAAATAACATCTTCAACTTTGCTGAGAAGGTGGATAAATCATATTCATGCAAGTGCAAGTTTTACTAGGGGCACTACTAAAAACTTCTCCTTGCATTTTATTTTGATCTTTCATGTAACTTGAAAAATCTTTTTCAATTAAAGTTTTCTCAATTTAATCTGTTTTTGTAGATCTTTGTTCCTGTCAATATGTGAGGCGAAAAAAAAATTTGCAGAACCTGAAAATATAGAAATTGGGGAAATATTATTGTTACTATTGCTTTTCTTTTAAAATATGAATCTTTTCTTAAAATCAGATGTACTGAAAGTTTATTTGGAGTGGAACCAGCAGAGTAAACTACAAGTGATACAGCAGTCTGCAGAAATTACTGGCATTCTTTAGGATTATGGTCTATTCACAGTAGATTTCAAGTACAAAGATTCCTTTAAATATGTGATTAGACATGTGATAACACTTTTTAAACAGAATCATAGAATCATTTTGTGTACCTCAACCTATTAGGAATTAGAATTACAAACAATATACTGGGATTTCCAGCATTTTCATGGAAATGTAGTAATAGTGTATGTTGTGAATGGCCAAATTGTTGCCAAAACAAAACCATGATTACTACAGATATCTAATAGTTCTGAGGAGTAATTATTGAGGGGGAACAAAATGCTTCTCAGAAGGGAAGAAAGCTTTGATAACTCTAAATTAAAAGTAAAACCAAATCAAACCACTATTTTCCTGCAGATGTCAGAAAGGCAAAATTCCTCTTGAATGGATGAGAAATAACATAGTCATGAGTCCAAAATGACCTCTCTATTCATATCTTCAGCCAATTTAAAATATGAGGGAGGTTGTTCACACAATCAGAACTCAGTATCTGCAAGAGCAAATTGCCACTTCAATTACCACCTCAGAGTGAACAGGTTTGGACCGAGCTTCTGGCTGACTTTCGGCTACATGCTTGGTGGTGGACCTCTCTCCCAGACCAGGTTCTGTAGAACCAGTTTCACACCTTTTAAATCTACTTTCTACTGTTGTTTCTTAGTTCTAACCTTTATCTGTGAGTCAAAATAATACCTTTCCTTAGGTTATATTCTGTCTCTCAATGTCATCATTAAAGCTTGGTATAAATAAATGAGTATTTTTAAAAATTAACAGACTTCAAGTTTGACCCCAAGCTACAGAAACAGAAATCTGTAGTATGCTGATCATAGGGAGAAAAAAAAAAGTCACTGTTTTGTTCATGGTGAAAGATCAGATAGAGATAGCTCTAGTATATGATTGTAAAAGAAACAATCATTATTTATTTGTTATGGCTCAGGCAATTAATGCTGTTTAAAGGTAATCAATATTTGTGCAAACATTGGAAGAGGCATCTTTAAACATGGGAGGGAAAAGTTTTCAGAAATACATACATATATGTGCTCCTTAGGCAAGGGAAGCCTGGGAGTTCCGTAACATCTTCATCATGTTATGGAAGAAATTGGTGCACAAGTTTTGGTAGAATAGAAGAGAGGCATGTGGAAAAACACAAAGGGAGAATGACATAATCCACTCACAGTTTGTATAATCCAAAATTATCTTCTGACCTTAAGTCAAAAATTTATGCAAGGCTTGTATTTAGACTCTGGATCTTCTGGGCCATGCAGACTAGTGAGATTCTCCCAATTACAAATATTCCCTATGGCAGAGAGTCAGTTTCACTCCACCAGAGCAGCAGAGAGTCAGTTTCAAGACCTATCAGAGCAGTGAAGTTTTTGGCAAACTTTGAACAAATATGGACAGAGTAATGTTGAAGAGAAACAAATGTTTCAGCTATGATAGCTGAGTCTGAACATGGAAAGAAAAAAAATTATCCATTCTCTTTGTGATGTTTGGTAGTATGATATTCCTCTGGATGTGAGAACATAAGCAAAATACCTGACTTGATGGTGACCTTCATGTAGAGACCTGAAGAAATTATTAGGAAGGGGAAGTTGACAACAAATTTAAAATTAAAAAAAAATAAAGGGAACAAAAAAAAGTCAGGGAAAGAGAAAATTTGAGGGTAGAATAGGTGAGGAAGAAAAATGTACCAAAAAAAAAAAAATCTCAGGAGAACTTTCAAAGTCATTGTCTCATGATAAAATTTTCCCATTGCAGAACTTTCTCTAGAACACAATTAAGTTTCAGAGCTTCTCAGAAAAATCCAGACAAACAATTTTTATGATTTCTGCCAGTTTTCCCTCCTAATTTCAGTGTGGTTGGCCAGTGAACAAAATCAGCCTGTGAGGTTGACACCAGTTTGTATAATGTATTCTTATTTGGCTTGTAATTATTTTATCTATTTGCTCCATTATATTTCTCTCCCAGATATGCTTTAACTGTATTTTGTAAAATATGAAGAAATTATTTATGAACAAGGACATGGACTATTCTAGGTGTGTTAAAAGAGGAAAGAATAGGGAGGGAATTAGATAAAATATTTAGAAACATTCTTCAGCAATATTAGTTGGCAAGATTTCTTTAAAATCTGTGAAAAACCTGGGAATAGAACAGGAAGACCAAAAATAAAGTTCAACTTAAAATATTTCTTCTAATACTTTTTCACTCTTTTTTTTTCTTTAATACCTTTTGCTTCTTTTAATTGAGACCTCAAGGGAAAGAAGAATATTATAATTTATGGTAATGTATTTCAGTCCCTGGCCTTGTTTTCCCTCTTCTGGTGTCATAGTACCAAGACTTATTTTGCTGGGTTATGAGGAAAGGGAAAAGATTTATTAAAAGTGCTGTGCCAAGAAAGAAACTGAAAAAAAAGCAAAAACAAAAGCAAAACAAAAAAAAACCCAAAACAACCAATAAACAAGGACAAAAAATTTTTGCAGGTAAAATGCATAACGAGAGTTGATGTGAGAGTTTCCATGTGTCTAAGGCCCTTTCAATATTTCAGAGACTATTAGAGAGGGCAGTATTCTTTAAAGAATGTGAAAGTGAAGATTGAGCGAGTCACAAGGTGGGAATTCCCTGCAAGATGCCCCCTAAATTTTTTCTTCTGAAGGTCTGGTATGAAAGTGTCATGAGACCAGATCCTATTTGAAAGCATGTCTAGGACACAGGCAAGGCCCACATGTGGTGATTTTCATTCCATGCTAAGATTCTTCAAGTTTGATTAGGGATCACAGCCCTGGCCTTGAGTAGTGGAGAATCAGTTTCAAGGCAAGTGCAGCAGTCAGGTTTGACCCTTAACATTAGAGAAGCTAGGGCAGGTCCCGTTCTCTTTTTTTAATCAGAAATGTAACAAATGAATTAGGAAGTCTTTCTTGATGCAGTTATTGCTGAACTGGATTAAGCTCCTGAGGCAAAAGGGCAGCTGGTCTCAATTTATTATTTGTGATTAAAAATGAACATTCTATTAATTGAAAAAAAGCATTGGTTCCCCAATACTTGTGGATTTGAAGGCATATTTATGTACACTTCTTCCTTTTAATCTGGCCACAGCAATGGCATTAAATTATTTTAATTCCTATTGCTCTATATTCAGAAGTGTTTTTTCAGTCTGCAGCTTGCACAGCCTTGAATATCCACAGGTTATTTTTGAGTGTGCTGTGAAAGGTAAATTAAGAACAACAAAATGACTCTCAGAATTACAGAAATTTCCTATTCACTATGCAAATTCTGCCCTCCTAAAATCTTTTTACATTCCTACTAACAAAAAACCCCAAAACTTCTCTAGGGAAGAACAAGAAAAAATATCAGTTCAGGTTTCTTGGCTTTTTAATTTTTTTTTATTTTACAATTTTTTCATACAGGAAGAGAACAATAACTTATTGGTAGACAGTGATGTATTATAATAATTCAAGGTTAAAACTTTCTGACACATAAAACAATAATATGACTGCATTACACTTTAGTGTTACAATCTAAGGACAAAAGCTTTAACATGATTGAGCAAAAGAATTGTGCAGACCTTTAATTTATGTAAAAATCTTAGGTAAAAGTGATAATTTCTTGTGAGTGTAGTTTCCATAAAACATCTTAATTTCTTTTTTACCCTTTACTGAAAATAATTTTGAGCTTTTTACATGCCAAACAAATGTCAGTAAAAGACTACTATGAATTTCCTGTCTGAATTAAAGATTCTGTTAATACTTAGTATCCTAGTTCTGATTCAGTTCTGAAAGCAGACTTGTGCCATGGCAATCAGTTACAAAGGTAATGACTTTACCTTCTGCAAAATATTTAGAAGAGACTGACTTCTTTTGTATTCTCTATAGGCATGAGTTCATGGTCAATGCTATTGAAATAAAATTTGTAAACCTCTTATTTGTGATTTTAAATATGCCTCTTTCAGTTCTTTAATACAGGCAATCCAGGAATTTATTAGCTCAGTGAAATGTTTCTATGTTTTAATTTTTATTTTTATTAAATTTGTAACAATTTCTTTGTCCAGTACCACATAAAAAGATGTGGTCTTGATCTAATTTGTATGGTGGTTTTTGTTCTTATATTCCAGAGTCCTTAAACTAATTTTAATATTTAATTTTAAAAACCCTCTAGTTCAACTGATTTAAGTCTGTTAAGTAGATGTACTTATGCTAGTAACAGTATTGAATATATTATGCCAACAAGCTGCTTTAATTTTGTCTTCTTTTATCAGAAGGTGCAAAGTGGAGGTACTTACCTTAGATCTGGCTATGCCTGACAAAAATCGCATATCTTCAACAAGATTATTTTTTGTGAAAAAGCACAAATGGTGGATACCTGATTTTCTATCTTACATTTGTTGCCACTCTCCATGAAGAAGAGATTAATTTAAATCCCTGGTCCATTTTAAATAAATACACATGAATGTTTATAATATCACACTAATACATTTCTATAAATATTTAATATAAATCTCTCCTTGTAAATTCCCTTGCTTCCAGCTGTTGGCTCCATGACCATTGTGACTTGAGGTTTTTGTCAGTTTCAAGCAGTGGTATTTAAGCTCACTGTAGGCAAGTAAACATCAGAGTCAGGATCTGCAGAGCTTTATCCCAGTCCCTCACAGCATGATCCAGCTCTGTTGGGTGCACTGATAGCTGTATTACTTCCTGAGGAAGTCTAAGGCTTGATGTTCTGTAAAGCCATACATGTACTTTTTTTTGCTGTTTGTTTGTTTGTTTTTTTGGTTTTTTTGTTTGTTTGGTTGGTTGGTTGGTTGGTTTTTTCCCAGAGTGTGGGCCTGGCTGATTTTGGTAATGTTTTATTGCTTGATAACAATGGTTCATGGGTAATGTATATCCCTGAAAATCTGCCATAATTTTTGGGGGGTGCTTTTTGAAAATGGACTTAAAGCTGTGGCAATCCAGTTTCTGTAAATATTTTATGGTATTATAAAATCTGTAATGGCTGAAATAGATTTAATTCCTATAGTTAGTTTAAGATTAGAAGGTAAAATCCTTTTGGACTGGATGCTCAGGAGCAGAGGGGTTTGCTAACCAGATTTAATTTTGTCAGCCTGTAGTGCTTGATAAATTCAAATCAACTATTTTGTTGACATGACGAGCTACATAATGCAGTGCCAGCCTGTAAAGAAAATAAAAAAGAAGCCGATACTTGGTTTCTGGCTGGAGGTACTGTCTATCTCATGACTGGGGATTTTATTCTCAGTCTTTGTTTATCTCCATTGTCGCACCCTCATTTGACTCCGGGTTTCCTTACAGTGGCCATTGTTGCTGCTTTGTGTGCCCATCTCAAAGAGGGTGACAATTCTGCTGGAAACAATGTCGCTGGCTGTACGTGGTTGGAATCAGATTAATGAAAGATCCAGAGGATGGAGAGACACTGTGACAGGAGAAATGCGCCTGGAGCAGACAGGCATTTGAGATGAAGAGAGGGCAGAAACTAAGGACTGTTAGGAACAGAGGGTTTGGGGTTTTTTTTCTGGGGGGACGGGGGCGGGGGGGGTGAGTTTTAAAAAAAAAAAAAAACAACAAAAAGGAAGAGGTTGATAGTTTGGACAGCCTCAGGCAGAGAAAATAGTTTGAAATAAAGAAGCACACAGGCTGTCGACAAGAGGAAGGCAGTCCAGAGTGATGAAGTGAACTGATAGTGAAATAAAAGGTATTCTGCATAATCAATGCCTCCTACAAAACCCGTGTTCCAGCACAACATTGCTGGAGATCAGCCTGCTGGAGAGAGGTGAGATAATGTGAGGAATCCAAGGAATGTCAAATTACTTGTCTGACAAAGTATATGAACATGGTGTTTCATAAATATTCTAGCGCATTACCAAAGCAAGCACTAAGCTGGGTCTGCTTGAGGAAGAGGAAAAATTCTGTCTATACCTGAGAGGATTTCCTACCTAGAAAATTATGCTGACTTCTGCACTGAGATCAGACCTATTAATTATCAGTTTCTTCTTCATACAAGCTGTCTGTACTGAATCCTGAGCCAGAATATCAGAGAGCTCAGTATTAGTACCTTTGGCTGCTATGAACATGAATCATGGCTTGGTGCACTTCAAATATCTGTGATTCCTTTTCCCTTCCTCAGACTCTTCCAAAAATACCCGAGGGCACAGGTGATCCTCTTGTGCCTCTTTTGTTTCTAGGGACTCTAGCACTTTGTCCATGAACTTGGGCTTTGAAGCTCTATTATGTTTGAGTTACTTTTATTTCTTTTTTTTTTTTTTTTTTTTTTTTTTTTTTTTTTTTTTTAAGGCTTTGGTTAAGAAGTTATGGGATTTTCTATGAAGGCATATGTTTGACATGTCTTTCTCATCCCTCTAAGGACAAAAAGAAATTGTTGGGCACCCACATAAGAGTGTGTACGGGAGATGTGAAAGTTGCAGAGAAGTACTGGGGTTGAATGGCTCTGACAGCCTGAGTTACTGTGACTTCACCAGAACCCTTGTGTCATGGTAACTGATTGTGTACATCCTTGCCCGCCAGGGACAGACAGCAAGACAAAATATTTTCACTTCAAGTGTCTTCCAGCATAGTAATGCTGTTGTATGTCTAAGCCACTTGCTGGTTCTCAATTATAGATTTCTTTTCTAATAAAATAAAATATTTCACGGTGTCTCAATGGACTCAGTGTTTTATAAACAGCCACACTTTCCACTGCCCTATTCTTTAGTGGTAATACTCTCAGAAAAAATATTTAGTATTTATGTCTTGTTATGACTTGGGATTATGGAGACCACAGTGCAGGTAATTGTCAGAAGAGGAGACCTCCATTCCAAGGTGTGACACTTTGTAATTTATAGCAGCATTTAAGGGGGAAGCCCACATACTAATAACAATTTAATCACAGCTCAAAACTTTTCTGTGTTTCTTTGCCAAGCTGCATTCCATATTGCTGTGGCTAAATTGCTGTTAGTGGTGGAACTGGCTGATGGAAAGCTGCCTCACTCTTGTGAGATTTAGACATACTAGTTGCTTTTCTGGAACTTTCTATATGCCCACCTCTTTTTTAGAGAATATACGTAAAACTTTTTTCCATTTAAGTGCTTTGCAAAATCTACTTGAAATAACAGTGCTGAGAAACTGAGAGGTGGAAAGATGCTTATGAGTTTGCATTGGGTAAAGACTTTGGCACTGTTCATTGCAGCTATAAAAATGCAATGAGGAAATGATGAAATTGTGTCAGAGTAAATTGTTCCAGGAGAGAACTCAAAACTATAAAAATAAATAAATATTGCTGTCTTGTGTAATGTTCATGACAATTTAGAAAAAAGATACTTTGAACTTTTTTGTCCAGATGTTGAGAAAAAAATTGCAAAATGTCATTTAAACTGTTTTCCTTGTGATAAACTCAATGGTGGGGCAAAAATCTCAGCATCCATTCAGTGTCATCATAAAATGACTGCAATAAATGTCTGTGCAGCAGGACAGAGTTTGTTCATGAAGCTTCCTTTTTTGCTTTGTATATAGACAGTATACTTAGTATATAGACTATATGCTATAGACAATATACAATATTCTGCTTATAAAGACAATACACTATAGAAGGAAGATAATGGGAAAGATTTATATGCACTTCTGATGTGACTCAGGAAAGCAGTACAAAAGGGGGGTTGTGTAAATATTTCACATTACAACTAAAAATTTTTTTTTAAAGTTATATGTGATAAAGCAGAGAACACTGTAAAGCCCAGTAGCAAGTTTGCTCAAATTAAACCCATTTTCCAGGTCTTGCAAAAATAAGTGTTCTTTAGAGTTGTTCTAGGAGATAATTACAAGAGTTTTTCATACAGTATTTCTTCATTGTACTGAAAAAAACATGGAAAAAGTGAAGCACAGCCCAATATTAATGTTTATTTTTGCTTGACTCATTTTGATGTTCATTTAATTGTGCAGACCTATGGCTCTCTTTGGGTGGAATTTCTCTCTCTGCAGAGCAGAAACACTTGTTACAATTAAAACCCTGTTTTCAATGCTCAAGTGAGACTTCCATGGTTCATAGACCCTGTGTTGAAGTAATTTTCATGCTATTACTGTTTCACTACTTTGTGCCTGAAGTAGGTTGTACCATGTTCTTGGCAAGTATTTTTTGTGAGTAACATGCATTAAGGCAGCAGATAATTTTCCAAATAGGCAGAGGGTAAAAGAAAGGTATGTGGATTTTTATGTGGCTACAGTTACATTACCTATTGTGTGACTCTGTGACATGACAGTTGTGCCAAACATATTCTCCTAATGAAAAATACAGGTTGTAATTTAAAATTTTTTTCTCTCATGTCAAAGACCTCTCTTATGATCTTTTTCTAAGTCAGAACAAGAACAGTATAGTGAGCTCTAATGCTGGAAGGGTTAATCCAGAATTGCCTCTTCTGAATAATCTTTTGTGTTTCCTGCTGTTTTCTTTAAATACTTCCAGCTGCATAACTACTGTAATAGCTATCCTAATTTCCAACCAATGGGCAAGAAAACATGAAACCTCTCTGAGGCAGTTTGATTCTTAGTTTTCCATTTGACTTCTGTGGGAGCTAAACCACATGTTTAAGATTCTAATAGAATATAAAAGTTTCTGATAACCACAGCGGTGTTAAGTTATGATCCTTACTAAAATTTTCTGTCTTTTCCTGGTGAGTACCAAAAAGAAACATTTCTTACACACAATTTTGAATTGTGCATGGATGACAAAGAAAAAACAGAAAAGGCAGCCTTTTTAAATGATAGTGTAATTTGGTGTGCAAGAGCATGTCACAGCTGCTGACAATCTGAACACCACATACTTGGCTCAGGAAGTGTATGCATATTGAAATAAAGTTTATATTCTTAATCATTAAGAAAGAGAATGAAAACAAAACAATCTCACTGCTTTTTAATGAGGCAGATACAATGGATACATCAGAATCAATACCATTAAAAGTAATGGTGTGAGGCTGCCCGCATCATTACTCTGCAGACATTCCTTTTGCCCATTCCCCCACTGCTCACAGAACTTAAGCTCAGTGGTTTATTCTTTGTGTCACATCTTCAGAAAGACAACTTTGCAAACAATAGTATTTCCCATCAGGTATGATGTTATAGGTTTCTTTTTGTGGAGCTGTGGAGTGCCAGTGAAAATTACCAGCTGAGGAAAAAAACCACAAATTCTTAAGGACAGTTAAATTCTTAATACTGAGCTACTAATACTGATCTAAAATGAGAGTGACAGCTGTTGTTTAATGGCTTAGGAACTGTACAACCAAACTCTTTTCCTAACTTGGTCAAGGCTCTGAACAGGCTGCTTTTAGTTTTCCTAATTTCTGACCATTTTTCTTACTTGGACTTTAAATTTTCTGTGCACTAAGTGCTTGTGCAGTGCATGGTGTGCACAGTACAATGGGGCCATCATTCCTCTTGCTGCTTTGGAGTCCTAAGCTCAGATGTGGCTTAGTAATTATGTACACCCAGCCTAATAACTATAGATTTTATTAAAAAAAAAAATTTAAAAATCCAGTATTTCACTGCTCAGTATCTGAGGTGTAAGGACTGCAGAGGGTAAAAATGAAGGGACTGAATACTGCCAGAGATGACTAAGCCATGGGTATAGGTTCAGGTAAGCACCTACAGACAGCAACCTGACTTTCTTCAGGGCACACCATCTGCTTTTACACTGGCCTACTTAGATGGCAATGGATTCCCCTGAGGTGCTCCTCCAGAAGACTTAGGACTGTGGAAAAGGTCTGTTCAGTATTAGCTGCTTTGGCGCAAGTTATGAGCTTCATGGTACAGTAAAGGCTTTGTAGCAGAGCCTGCACTCTGATTGTCCACTGACAGATTGTAGACTATATTTGTACTGTTAAGTGCCTGTCCAATCTTTGTGCCATGCCATAAGTCAGGAGGGTGAATACGTCTGTTAGAAAACCCCAGAATAGGCACAAGGAAGTATTTGAAACAAAAGAATGTCAAAGGACGTCTCTGACCAGTGCAATACAGACACACTAATTATTCCAAATAGCCCCCTTCAGCCCATAATAGCTACCCTGGTTGTGTGGGAGATATTGAATTCAATTATTTTCAGTGTGTTTCCTTCAACTATAATATTGATCTTAAACTAATTACCTATCACTAAAGGTGACTGTAAATCCGAAGTTATGCATTCGGGAAGAGACTTAAACATGGTCAAGGAGTCATACTTCATAATTGGGGCTTAATTAGAAACAGAATAAGGATATCACAGACCTAAAAATTTAAATGCTTGGTTGCTGTCAAAAGCCTTTAGTAATGTAAGTAAGGAAAATAAAGTTTTTTAAATAAAAAAAAAACAAACCAAAAAACAAACAAACAAACAAACAAAAAAAAACCCAACAAAACAACCAACACCATTAAAGTAAGATTTTAGCAAAAGAAATTACAGTTTAAAGGGGAGACAGTAAAATTATCACATTGGTTTTTGTTACTATCAGTGATGTGTGGGTTCCAGATTAGGTATTTCAAATTGATAAGTAATATAGATTGATGAAAAAGGAACAGTTGTACATGCAGCTCTGCTCTCTGACAACTCTCTGGCTGTACATACATAGGTACTATGTAGTTTTTGCTTGAGTTTTATTACAAAACAAAGTACATTATGCTGCCCACAATGCCCGGAAAAAAATACTCAGGAAAGGACAGCAGGACACAATTAAAGACACAAAAAGTCTATAGCCACAGCTCATTATAGAGTTGTGCCCATATCTCCTTACAGAACAAACTAAACTCAACTAAAATAAATAATTAGTTGTACTAGACTTTGTTTTATAAAACTATAAAGAGTCCTTCTTTGTGGCACTCTAATGAATTGGCCGACTGATTAGTTCAGTAGCTCTTCTCTCATAAAAAGAAGTGGTGAGGAACAAATTTATTTCACACAGGGAATTAAGAAGCCATGTTGATGACCTCTCTGTGTATGTACTGGCTTCATGGGGAAGAATGAAGTGAGTAATAGTCCTAGAAATGCTGGTGTGTGATATTCCAGTTTTCTCAATGCTCAATTAAAGAAGCCTTGGTTTTCTTTTACTGTGACAAGACACCTCTTACCTGCAAGTGCTGCACATTTGGGATGAGAGGTACTGAGTTCCTACTGCAATGTTATGGTCCACTAGAGCTTATTGTGCAGCAGTGTAGGAGATATTTTTGTAAGGGCTGGGAAGATGAGGCCCCTTTAACAGGACCTCTCCCCTGGTACTCAGGCTGGAGGTGTGCACTGACAGCAGCTGAAAGAGGCACAACGCACAGCAGGCAGAAATTACCATGAAACCATTGAAGCCATGATGTTTGACCCAAGCCTGTTCAGTTAGATTAATTTATTTCAATTCCCTGCAATAACTGAAAACTAATCTGAAGATGAATAGGTGTAATGATTAATGGCATTATTGCAGGCACTTTGAACTAAAAGGAAAACAAAATTAAAAGGTAATGATGATTCATAAGGGGTGTTAGATGCTATATGAGACTCAGAAAAGATGTGGGTAAATGATATGAAAGGTCACCCTGGACAGTTCCAGCTGGGGAAGATCTGAAGTCATGTCACAGGTTCTGGTTCTGGGGCAGAGGAGCATTCTTAGAGCAGATGTCTTTTAACACCATTGTGATAATTGTAAGCTCCACGATGGTGGCTGTGTGAGATTTAAATTTACAATGACTCACAGTGCATCTGACCTGCGTATGGGAAGAAGCAGTCCCCAAGTCTGTCTTTTTTTCCTAACACCCTGCCCTGAGGGGCTGGATTTCTGTTTGCAGGCTTTTTTGTGGGTTTAAAAAAATAAAAGGGCTAATCTGTATTAATGAAACCAGTAAAACGTTCCTGTATTTTTGCTAGCAGCAAGTTGTTTTGGAGCTTTCTGGCTTCTGTGTCATCAATCATCAAAGTAACTCTGTTTAGTCTGCTTCCGGACCTTTTCTTGAACTATCCATCAGGGAGGCATTGGAAGCAGAAAGGCAGTGATTCTTTACAGAGGAACAGAAAATGGAGCAATAGGAAAAAGCCAAGCCAACTTCTTTGTTTGATTTCTTTTGTTAAAAGAAACACAGTTTCTTTTCACAGTTTCTCACAGAAACTGAGACAAAAGAAAGAGAGAAAAAGATATTGAGCAATTTAGACTAAGAGAGCAAATAACATGACACACTGCACATTTTCAATACATTTCAGTGGAAAAGAGGCTCTTCGCTGCTACTATTTTTCTCTAAATATCCCTGTATTTTTTGACATCAGTTTGGAACACTTGTTTTTATCCCTGTTGACCATAATGCACACTATGAAATCTGCTAAGGAAATGTAATAAACTGCACTCTATGAACTGAGTTTCTATCTCTCTCTTGTTTCTGGCAGGTCTGTTGATTATGTTTCTTGTTTCCTTTCATCTCCATATTTCCAGAATCTCATGAGTTTCTTCTCTCTGTGCCAGCTCTTAGAGCAGATGGAGAAATATGTAGCATAGTACAACATTGCATAGATAAACTTCACAGTTAGAGAAACAAGAAAAATAAGGAGGAAAATAAAATTCCTCCAGGAAAGACGTGAATTTATAGAGACTTATGTTCCAGTCTCTGCTTTGTTGGCCACTTCTTAGCTCACCTACATTTAGCTTACCTGCATCTGAATTTGATGAAAACATAGATGAAGAGTTCATTTATACTTTTCAGAGATCTGAGATTAGATATGGTATTTAGTACTTTGAGAACAGGACTTATATAAGTACTTTGGATAGGTGTATTGGTCAGGTATCTCTGATTGCATCTGAACAATCTGTCTCACCAAGACTACTGTGATATCAAGCAGCTTTTTGCAAACATCACAATAAATGCAAACCCCAAGCACTACATAACTGTTTTCTTTGAGATGCTTTCGAGAAACACACAATATGACCTGGCTTCATGGTCAAAATGTAGCACTTTATTGTCCACAAAAATTTTATGGACCTAACGCAGATCACGATACTGCAACAATAAGTGTCAACATTCTACAACTCACAGATCCAAATGCAAGAAAATGACACCACTTTATGTTTCAATCAGTTGGGTAAATAGAAAATGTATTAGTGACCTGCGTGGACTATTATAAGGTACCATTGATTGTACCTATTTATTGTGGTGTGCTGTCCATGGCAAAGGGTTTCTACATAATTAGTTCCAAGCAAAATAGACTTGGAGAGCAATTCCCTCTAATTAATACAGAAAGGTCAGCAAAATTGCCTTCAAAAAGCACCCTTGTCTTACTTTCATCCAGCATGGTTCCTGTCTAACCAACATCACCAGTATTTTCCCAGACTGTTTTATCAGGTGGGCTTAGTGCTATATTCAATTTGGTGAGCTCTGCATGCTTTGTTTACCTTTTTAAAATAGTTTTGTAAATTCTTTTCATTTGCATCCTATTGTACACAGGCACAGATGCGGCATACACAAAGTGCTGTAATTAACAGAGAAAGTGTGAGGAAGGCTGAATACATTTTTGTTACTTGAATCCAGTCTAGCTGCCTCTGGAGGGAAATTTGGGTAGTGCTGAGCCCTTTGGGAAAGACTTTTCTTTCATTAGCCTGATTGGTCAATGAAGGTCAGTTTTAAAATTCCAACGAAATACAGTTGCAGGTGCCTTTTATCTGTATATAAATAAGAAGCTTGTTAATGCTGAAAATTCCTGAGTGTCTGCTTTGTGTGTTCAGTATTTCTCTTTGATACCTAAAGCAATGGTAAATAATTGTTTATGTCAAATGTGCATAAACAGGACAGGATGTCTACTCTCACTGAATATATCCAACATAAATTTCCATGCTGAAAATGTCTCTTTTGCATCTATTTCCTTAATATGAACTAGTCAAATTCATGAAACAAACCTTGCTTTTTTAGAAGCCTTGTTATGTAACATTAAGTCCCTATCCTATATTTTCCAGAGGTTTCTCCTGTAAATTGAGGCATTCTACTTTGAACTGCTGGCTAAATATTTTAGTGGGATTTTTGAGAAATATACTGAAGTCTTTGGATTCAATTACTGGAAATAGCAATTTCACCCATAACTACTTTTATGCCCCTTATCTTCAATGTTGAAAAAGTTTATAGCACTAAATTTTTCAAATAGTTTTGCAAAAACTGTGTAAGATATTCATAGATATAAATGATTTCACTCCTTTCTCCTTTGAAAGATTTACCTAGTACTTTTCTGGCTTATAATTCCACAGGAAACTCCTATTTAGCAGAATAGTCCATTAGTCCATTACAGGTCTTGACCAGACAGATAAGCATAATAGAATTGTGATTGTTATGCAGCAATACAAGAATACCTGTAGTATACTGAAACATAAAGATCACATAATCTTAAATACATTTGTCAATGTATAGACTGGTTAAATATTTACCAGTCTATCAGATACACCCTATACATGAAAATAACTTTACTGCACCTACTCTTGTGTAGATAAATCAGCCACGCCACGTTCTGAAACTCTTTAGGAGATATTTACAAAAATGAAAATGCAGTGAATTCTTGTGTCGTTTCAAAACTGAAGTGACTAGATAACTGACACTGTTGTGTATGCAGCTTCAGATGATTCAAATAAATAGGAAAACATTATTTTGTGTGGGCTAAGATTATTATTTTTGTAAACAAACACTGTTAATTTTTATTCCCTGGACTTTATAGATTCATAATTCTCTAGGGATTATATTCTCTAGTCAGTAAAGATATAATTTCATGAATTTTATTTTACAAGTTAAGAAAAAAGTTGTTAGGAGTATTTTAAGGAAATATTTTCATAATGAAACTAAAAATTTTCTTTCACTGTAAAACCCTTTTATTCAGGCTGTGTAAAAGCCTAAAAACTGTAACTTTTTATAGGAGAACCTAATTTTTGACGAAAAAAAGAAGACTCTGTTACACAGAGGACATCAGCCTGGATGTGAAAGACATTCTTAATGACTGTGAGATTAATCATGAGGGAATTAAACTATACCCTTCAAGACATTCAGTTAAGCACAATGTCTGACAGGCTTTAGCTATTCTGCTCATTATTCTTTTTAATTTAAGGAATAACTCTGAAAGAGATGGTTTTCTTCATCTTGAAAAGAAATAGATGTGACAAATTTGGAAGTGTTGCAAAAACAAAAAATATGAGGAACCACTCCTATTTTGCTTCAGTGGCTTGGAGGGAATTGGCAAAATATTTTCAAATACTGGTTCATTACTCAATTTTATTGAGTCTATGTCTTTCTTAAGGATAAAAGGAAAGTTCTAGTTGAGGAGGTTCTGTATCAGTACATAAAATCAGTTAATAATGCGTCCTTTGATTAAAAACACACTATAACTTTCCTAACTGAGTGTGAATAAATGAGCCGAGGAAGGAGGATAGCGAACACTGTTTCACAGGCTTCCAAATTAACCTGATCAGATCACATGAACTATTGTACTGTGTACTCCAGCCCTTCTTGCCCACTCAACACTCTCTGGATGTAGCAGCAGCTCTTATGTGTTTGGTTTTGACTGTGTTTTGAGCTTGGTCTGCTTCAATGGCAGTCCAGCATGGTTCTGGAATTCCACTTGTCAATAACTAGTTTCCTGAACTATGGCCTAAGGTTATGTCATAAGAAATAGAGTGTGGACAAACCCACAAAAATCAAAATTGTTCTCTCCAAACTGTGTTTTCTGATTTGGTCTCTTTGGTGCTAACTAAAATCAATAAGGTGTCACTTCAGCATCAGCTAGATCTTTATGCCTAGGAAGGTAATTGAAAATATCTTGACAAGTTGAACTTCATCAGCTGAAAACACTGCCTCCTTAAATATGGGCCTACTTCAAGAAATGGCTGTTTAAATGTCACTTTCAAATGAAAAACTCTTTTCCTGTGTACTTTTGAGTCATAAGGGACAGCAATAAGTCAACTGCTGTTTATTTCAGTTAGTGTTGCAGAGACAATGCAGCCAGTAAGCGAGAGTGCTGATTCATTTTTCTTCCTGTGCATTGTGAAAGGAGCTTTGTATTTTGCTGCAGGTGGATGCAACAGCATGAACCTTTCCAAGTGCCAGACTGTCTAAGGACTTAATTCAGGCTACAGAATGTTTTTAGGTGAAGGGGAAGAGGAATTACCTTACAGCTTTAAAAGTGTGGGGTATTCCTCCAAACTGAAAAAATGTTGAAATGCAACTGTATATAGTAACCCAATAGAGGAATGGAGACTTTAAAGTATTAGTTAAAAATCCTGAGTTTTGCTAAAACACATGATATAAAGGAGTCTTGTAACAATAATTCAAATGCATTCAACTAGCACAAATAACAAAGGAACTTTTCTGCAATCAAATGTGGCAGGATTAATTTGCCATTCACTGGAATTTAATGCAAAAATGTAAAAAATTGCAACTCTACCCCATAGTTTTAAAGCAGAACCTAAAGCAATTGATTAATCTGTACTTTGTATGAATTTGTGCAATGGCCCAGAGTATTTTTGGTGACTTTCCATACAGTTTGTGAGTTCTTGTTTTGGGTTGATGGCTAAATGTGACAGGCTTAATTCTATTCAAAAGCTAACTAGCTACAATTCTGCAACTAAATAAAATTAAGAATAATTTCTAATTAAATTTTGATTTTTAAATGCAAAGCAAATATATCAGTGGCATTCAGGCTAGAAAGGCTTCTAACTTTAAAATACGAATTCTGTCAAGGAGCAGCCACAATAGTGGGATTAGCAACAGGACTAATGTTTACACTATCTTTTGTACAATTGATCATATTGCATTCTGATTACAAGAGATAATGGGAAATGTTGCTTCTTTTTGTGGCTGTTCCCTTGTAATATAAAAGAACAAAAATGAATTTTCTTCTATTTTATTATAAGGACTTCTGGTAATTTCTTCAAGAAGAAATCAAATTAAATCTGCCCGTACAAGGAATTCACAAACTTAATGTTCTGAAAGTATCAGGAGAGTGGACAGATCACTCCGTGACAGCTATATTAAATGTTCAGCATCAAAATAGTCTCAGAATATAGAAGACTACCCTGTGACTGAAATGGTACTTGGAATGGAGACCCTCGACACTTTCTATGTGTTTTAGCAGTTACCATCCATCCTAACTAAACACTTTGAGTATCTCTAACACCACTGAACATAGTTAAGGTACAAAAAGGCTGAGGGAAATCTCACATTTATCCTTTTTAGCTGGACAAAAAATTCTGAAAGGCCCGGGACTACACAATGATATACTATGTATTAAGGTTTAGGTATGTACAGGTTCTAAATTATATTCGAAGTGCAGATACCTCCAGGCAGGGAGGTTGTTCCTCATATTAAACTGCATCACCTGAAATCTCTGGGATATTGATAATTGTTGCTAATTTTAATTAATTTTATTACATTTCTGGCTGTTCTTAACTGAATTAGGATCAAGTTTCATCCAGGAAGCACTTTTTCCCTATATTTCTGCCATCTTACAGTATGTTAAAAGGCATTATTTTTCAATTCAAATAGTTCAATTTTTTTGTTTAAAAGCCTTTATGATACTGTATTAAGCAAGGCTGAAATTCAAGAGAATTTTTGTGTGCTTTTAAATACATGACTAAACTTTATTGACCTCAAGAGCTGAGATAGAAGTTCCTGATACACAGGGAACATAAATACAGAAGACATACTTTGTAAATGGAGTCCAAACTTCAGAAGAAAAGGAAACCAGGAAACTAAAGAAAATAATTGAATAAGAGTGGAATTGAGTTGCCAAGATTTGTACATGTGATTTTGTATAGCAGCAATGCGGCAAAGTGCTGCAAAAGAAGCCAAATTTTCTTTCTACAAAGGACAGAGTATACTACTAAAATTTTCAATATTCACCTTTCACATGTAAAAAGGGATTTTAACACTAATCTAAGAAAAACCTTTTGTGAAATAACCTTTTTTTATATAGTTGTTGGATTTTGGTTGGATGTTAAAAATTTCATAGAAGAATCAATGCCTATTTAATTCTTATACTCCAAGGGAGCATCAGCTATACCTGCTTTTCTCTTGGTGCTTCCTGAGCCCAGTCTTAGCGGCCTACATTGACAAAGTTACCACATGTCTCCCTGCCAGTGTTTCAGAGATTCACTTCTCCCTAACATTTAGAAAGTCTTTGATAATGACTAACCTGGACTTTCCTCA
>VWZN01010547.1:0-10885 GCA_013396955.1 Regulus satrapa | reverse complement strand
TTTTTTTTTTTTTTTTTTTTACAAAGGAGCCCATGAGGGTGGAAAAATCCCGGTGCTTGAACCAGTTCCACTTGGCACAGCTGGAAGCAAAATTGAAAGGGAGCTTGCTTGACTTTCAGGATTGGAAGTGGAGCTCCCCTGGCACTGCCCCTAGCTAGTCTGAATTATTTAAATGAACCTTAGGTTGCTCTAAATTTGTCACTAAATGCCAGAGTTGGTCTGGGTAAGGCTCTTCTTGCTCTCTGCTTTTTGCTGCCGTTGATGTGTGTGTGCTTGGGGATTATTTCAGTTGTTCCAGGCGTTGCTGGGAAGAGATTTATGGAGCTTGTCAGTGGCTAAGTGCTCCTCAGGAAGCTTTTCTTAAGTTCAGTGGGTAAAGAGAACGTTTGCAGTGAGGGAAAACAAGATTAGAAATGCTGATGGAGTTGGTTCTATTTAAAACTTTTTTGGTTTTTTTTTTTTTTTTGCTATTTAACAAATTATTTCACACTCCAGAACGATGGTGGCAATCTCAGAATCTTTCACGCCCCAGTTAAATACTAAACTCACGTTCCAATAAAGCTCCCAAAAACAAAGCAAAGCTGTGTTTCGAGGAGTTCTGCCTCAATTACCCTGGATTATTGTTCTGTGCAGAGGATTCCAGCCGATTTCTGCTCTTTGCTTCACTCCTGCTCATTCCTGGAACAGCTTCTCTTCAGTCCATGCACAGCCAGCACATTTTTCTTTTTCTGCCTGCAGCGCTATTCATGCAGAGTGATTTTATAATCTGCTCGGTTTATTGGTGCTTGTTGGGAGCTGGGAAGCCCTCTGGGGAGCTGCAGCTTTTGGCGTGGGCTCAGGGCTGTTATTCAATGTTTTTTTTTCCCCCTTTAAAATCCGTGGTGACTCTGGGAATCCCTGGGGCAGGTCCTGCTGGGCTGCACCTCGGTGGCACCTCTGGCCCTGCATCCCTGGGGAGCTCTTTACAGCATCTGTAAAGAGATAAAAGGAGAATTAGGATTATTTTTTGGCTTCTGGGCAGCCAGCAAAGCTCCTTTGCTCTCTTAGCAGCTTGGACTGTGATCAGTAGCTTGCTTAAGACACTAGCAAGTCATAAATCATAGACTTGTAAAAGCTTTTTTTTTTTTATTTATTTATTTTGGTTTGATTTTTAGCCAGGTCGGATGTTTAAGGTACTTTAAAGCTTCCTGAGCTCAGTTCACTTTCCTGTGGGAGAAATCAGTGTTTGCTTGTGCAGCTGCTGTGCTCTCCAAGGGTGGGTGCTCGTAGTATGGCAGGAGCAAAACAGTTATTTCTAATGTTTGCCATTTTAAAAATACAGACAAATGAAGCTCAAAATGCAAAATCTATGTAAAAAAAAAATTAAAAGTGGATGTAATATTTTACTGGGAAGCTGTGAGGTGTCTCAAATATGTTTTTTGGCCTGCTGGTTCCAGGTTTTGAGCTTTATTTGTTCCTTGGTGAGGGCAAGAGAGGGAATCTTTTGTCATTTAGTGAAGAAAACTTTTGTCCAATGGTCTGCTGAGTGGTGGGTGGAACAACTTAGGGGGAAAATGGATTCTGAACGAATTATTTCTTTATATTTTATGAATTTCATAACGAATGAGTAATTTTGATGCAGGTGCATGAGGAATCAATATTCAGCGGGGATGGGAGAGGAGGAGGATCAGGTGGAAATGTCCCACAGGACTCACGGTGGCTCAGGGCTTTTGTGTTCCACTAACTCTTCCTGTAAAGCTGAAAGCTGCAGTTTGAATTGGCTTTAAAAACGTGGCTTGTCACTTTCGGTTTTACTTTTACTGTTTCTTTCAACGGTTCAGAATTTTATCCCTTTGTTTGTCTCCTGGGGAGTGGGAAATAATCATCTCCCTTCCTGTAAGGCTGGAGGGTCAGATTTGAATTTAAGCTGGGCATAATTCAAAAAGGAATTCTTCAATCAGCTGCTTCCTGCACAGACTTATTTTCCTTTCCCATTTCTTTCAGTTCCTTGATGACTTAAACAGGTGGAGTGTGCTTCTCATTTCTCCCTTTATTCACCCTGAGAAGCTGCTGCCAGCAGAGCACATTGCTTTTGTGACAGAAAGCATTTCTGCCCAGACACAGAACTTGCAGAAAGCACCAGACTCTTCAAAGGAGGTGAGAAACTTTCTTTGTTCCTTGCATAAAAGGGGTACAGGTGGGTTGTGATGTTACTGGGAATAAAAAGGGAATTGCTGATTTAAATTGCTGTTAATAATTAAGCTCTGTTTTGTGTTTCAAAAAGACCCAGAGATGTTTTGTTGAGACCTTGCAGTAGCAGTTTTCTCTGGCTGTGGGTGGGAATTGTCCCCCTGCTCTGGGAGCCAGACTGGGAAAAGTTGGGATTGTCCAGCCTGGAGAGGAGAAGCTCCAGGGAGAGCTCAGAGCCCTCCCAGGGCCTGAAGGGGCTCCAGGACAGCTGGGGAGGGACTGGGGACAAGGCCTGGAGGGACAGGACACAGGGAATGGCTGCAGAGTGGGATTGGATGGGAGATTGGGATGCAGGAATTGTTGCTGGCAGGGTGGGCAGGGCTGGGCTGGAATTGCCAGAGCAGCTGTGGCTGCCCCTGGATCCCTGGCAGTGGCCAAGGCCAGGCCGGAGCCTGGGGCTGGAGCCCCTGGGGCAGTGGCCCTTGGTGGAAAATCCTTCTCCTGCTTTTTTTAAAGCCCCCTTTAGGCCCTGGAAGGTTGGGAGTGAGGAGAGATGGATCCCAGTGCCCCCAGGGAAGAGGAGCAAAGGGAAGGTGTGCACACCAGGGTGTGCCTGTGAGGGCTGTGATAAACCAGCCGGGCTGCCCGCTGGCATTCCAGAGCTGGCCAGGAATTCCAGGCTGGGATCACCCCTGGGGCCCTGCATAAGGTGTCTTTATCCTGAGTGTCCCTAAAGGGCCATCTGTTTCCTGGAATGGTGTTTTGGGCTCCCCCTTGGAGTTCCAGGAGCTCCCATCCACAGGAGCTCTGGCCTGGCTGCTTCCCTCATGAGGATTCTGTATTTTCCAGGTCCCTTTTCCCAGGAGATGACCCAGCAGTCCCTGCTGGAGTGAAGGTGGGGAGCAGAGGGGTTGGTAAACGGATTAATCTGAGGGCAGGGACAAGGGGACTGGTTGGGAATGGGCTCAGCTCCAGGTTTGGGGCTGCAATCAGACTTTGGGGGCCTTCACCCCCCGCCAGCTCCAGAACAGAGCGTGGGTTTGGAGCCTCTTGGTCAGGAATGATGGCCAGAAGTGATTTCCAGGGGAAATCCTTGGCTTCGTGGAGCTCTGAGGCACTCAGAGCTTGGTGGGACCTTTTCTGCTCCAATCTTCTGATCCTGATTCCCCATGGCAAAGGTTTCCTTGGAGCAAACCTGCAGTAGCTGCTTTGGAAATGATTTTATTGCCTTTGCTAGGTGGGATCCAGCCAGGTGGGCTCTGCTTCTGGAGATAAATGAACTCTGCCCTTCCTCTTGTCTCAGAGTGCACCTGGGTAGTGCTGGGCCAGCTCAGATTGAAGACTTTCATTTTATTTTTACTTTTGGTAGCAAAAAGATCCACAAAAAACATCTGCATTGAAGATCTAATTGTCTGTTCTTTGGGGATTCCTTGGGTTTTTTTTAAAGCTTCTTGGGTTTGCTTTTATTTCTTTTAGGATGAAAAATTTTGCATTCTTACCTGTACTTTAATTTGATTTAGAAAGCTCAAAAGTGATAGTCCAGGCAAAAAAAAAAACAAAAAATGGAAAGTAAAGAGGAAAAGAACAGGTGGTTTCTTTTATTTATTGTTCTTCTGTGTGAACAGAGTAAAATGCTGTTAGTTTTGGTACCTCTGGCTGTCACCATAGCCAGGGGCTGTGGGAACATGTGGCCCTTGTTGAGGGAATTTCTGGCCATTCTTTGTAGGACAGCCAGTGACCTGTGACTGGTGAAAATGAGGGGGGCTCAGGAAGCTCAGGATGAATAATGTCTCACCTCTTGCTCAGAGCTGGCCTCTCATCCTTTGTTCTGACAGAGTTTGGATTCGGAATTGTAGCAGGAAAGCTGGAAAATGCTCCCTGAGGGTTTTTGCTCTGCTCTGGAGCCCCATGGTTTGTTGCCTTAGCAGGATTTCAGGACCACAAGTTTTGGCCAGAGCTTTACTTTGTGAGCTGCTTCTGTGGGTTCACTTCATCTGCACTGTGCAGCAATAACTACATTTTTACATCTGAGATTGGACTTGATGCCACGAAATAGAGATCAGGAGCATCTACGGATGTTCCTCACAGGTGTGGGTCTCACCTGCTTGTGCCTGTTCTTGGGATAAGAAAGGATATTTGAATACTCTGCAAGGCTCTCACCCTCCACCTCTGGCAGCCACACTGAGCCTGGGATGAGCTCTGGGGTCACGGAGCTGGAGTTCAACCCCCAGGTTCAAAGTGGTGAAGCCCCACACACTTCTGGAAAGGGAATTTTTTTTCACTGAGGCTTAGCAGAAGTCGTGGCTCAGAAGATAACCCAGCCAGGTTTCTTGTTAGCTATCCAAAGGCCAGAAATATAAATATGGCTTGAGAGCCCACCTGCAGAGCTGCCCCAGCCCAGGGGGGACGTGGAGCTGCTGGAGAGAGCCCAGAGGGGGCAGCAGGATGGGCAGAGGATGGAGCAGCTCTGCTGGCAGGAAAGGCTGGCACAGCTGGGATTGTTCCCCTGCACAGGAGAAGCTTTGGGCTGAGCTCAGGGTGGCCTTGCAGGGCCTGAAGGAGCTGCAGGAACCATGGAGAGAGACAATTTCCAGGGCATGGAGGGACAGCAGCCAGGGAATGGCTGCAGAGTGGGACTGGATGGGAGATTGGGATGCAGGAATTGTTGCTGGCAGGGTGGGCAGGGCTGGGCTGGAATTGCCAGAGCAGCTGTGGCTGCCCCTGGATCCCTGGCAGTGCCCAAGGCCAGGCTGGAGCCTGGGGCTGGAGCAGCCTGGGACAGTGGGAGGGGGCCCTGCCAGGGCTGGGGTGGGATGATTTTATGGTTCCTCCAACCCAAACCATTCTGGGATTCTGTGACTGAACGGTTTCATTTGGGTTGTGCTAATCAGAAACTTAGAAAGGTGACAGAACCATTAAAGCTGCATGAACTCTGTTCTTTCTTCTTGTTCCCTTGGGAAATACCACAAAGACAGAAGTTGGAGCTGGATTCTCCTGGATGTTATGTAAACCATTTAATTGCAGTAAAGAAAGGTGAATTTAGCTGCTGGTGTCTGATTATGGACAAGCAGAATAACTGAGAGCTCACCCTCAGTTTGTGCATTCAAAATAAGATTTTCTTTACTTCAGCCAGTGTTTTACATCTGGGCTGTGGTGATGGAAAGGTGAACCTTGTGGAAATGGTGTCCATATGCTGCAGGTGCTCTGTGAGAATTGCCCTTTTTCTCCCAGTTTTTACACCATGGCAAAGGCAGATTTTTGTTTTTTTGGTGCTGCTTCCTTGTCTCTAAAAATTCCTTTGTGGGAAAACAACTAGTTTGTGTATCCAGTTGTGTCTCCTATTTGTGCAACGTTCCTTTCCTGGAAAAAGGAATTTTTGATGCAGATAAACATCTTGAACACTCGGGATTTAGTTAACGCTTCTGATAATTTCTATTAAACCCTTACAGTTCGCTTTTTATCAGCATTCTTGCCGGGAGTTTGTGCTGAAGGACGCAAATCCAAATGGATTTTTTTTTTTTTCCTTAGAGAATGTGACCAACGCTCTGCTGCCGTTTTGGGTGTTGCTCGAAACTTTTGAGAGCCTTGATCTCTGGGATTGATTCCTTTTTTCTCCCACTTTGCTCCCAACACTCGGCGTGGACGTCGTTCTCTTCCACCAGGGCTCAAATCTTTGCTGCCTAAAGCAAATCCTTCGTGTTGTATTCCATTCCCCCCGCAGTTCCTCCTGCAATCTCACCATATTGTTGCTACTTGGGGATTTATTTTTTTTTGTTCCAATAACCTTTCCCGACTGAAAGCCATCCATATGCTCTGTTCTAGATTGTGAAGTGGTCAGACTTTTGTTCACCCTTGGCCTATAAACCTGGTGAACCTTTTAAGTTAATTGCTGAAGCCAGTGTAGATAATTTCAGTAGCCTTGGAATAGCCTTCCTGGAAGACAGGCTGCAGATGGATAACGGGATGGTGCCACACAGGATTGTTTGTAAGTATCCTCCTGATCGTTTTCCCTAGCACAGCGTTTTCTCTTCACGGGTACACTTTAGGACTTGGTACACAAGTTTTTATGCCTAGCTGAAAAATTCACTTTTTTTTTTTGGCAGAGTTTTCTTCCTGCTGGGATTCCAGAGGGATCTCCCCCCACCCTCTGCTTTAATTAAAGCTCTTCTTTGATTTCATAGGATCGTGGAGTGGTTTGGGTTGGAAGGAACTTTAAAAATCATCCGTTCCCACCCCCTGCTCTGGGCAGGGACCCCTTCCACTATCCCAGGGTGCTCCAAGGAGTTAGGAAATATTTTCTCTAAGTCTTGTCTGTTAGATTAACAAATCTATTTAAAAAAATAGGTTTTTAAAAAAAAAATCCAACTGGAGGTTTTTAGTCAAATGTTCTCTTTTTTTCATATTTGAAATTAAAGTGAGAATAAACCTGAACGTGGATTGTTTGTGGGGTTTTTATTTGCTTTGCTGGGTTTTGGTTTTTTTAATGATGTAGATCACAGTGCACTGGCAGAAATTAAGGAATGACAAAATCATCAACATTTAGCTGAAGTGCAGGAGGACAGGAATAGTCTCCCAAAAGAATCTGAGGGGAAATTCTGTCTCTTCTGGTGCTGTTCTGCATAAATATTCCCCTAAGGAAGGGTGGAAGCTGAGAGTGTCCCAGCCACTCCCTTTTTGAGATGTTTTCTGCCTCCTTTTCCAGTGCTGGATGGAAGAACAGGCTGGGGGAGGCTCTAGATGGAAGAGCAGAGGTTGGAAGCTGTAAAATTCCCTTGGGATATTAAAAAAGAAAAAAAAAAAATCTTGTTTCATGTTTCTGCTCCAGAGGGGATGTGGTTTCATAAGGAAAGGGACTGAAGTTGAAAATTTTGTTCATCACATTTCTCCCTGAATTAACAGCATCCAAAATTTATTTGGTTTTGTGTGAGTGGAGAAGGATTCAGTAGAATTTCTCAGATTTTGCCTTGAAGTATTTTCATGGCTCAGCACCTGAAGATTCCCTCCCTTGTGAAGAATATTTTTTTCTCTTCTCTTTGCTCTGCATAGTTCATGCTGGCAATAGTCATCTTTTCTCTTCTCTTCTCACTTGCATTTGCTACGAATTATCTTTGCATTTCTATCATTTTCAGGGCAAAAGGGGAATTTTGTAACGGTTCTTCTTATTTTCTTGTTTTCCCTTGGATTCTTAGCTCCCAAATCTTGCCGTGGGTGGGGTCTCTCTCCCTTTCTGCTGACTGAAATCAGTTCAAATATCTTTTTATTCCCTTTTCTCTTTATTTTCAGCCTTCAGCAAAGCAAGGGACGTGGTTCAATATCGATCTTACCCAATACCATCACTTGGTTAGCTGATTTCAAAATAGTTTATTTCAAAACAGCAGCAAGTGATTTTAAACCCTGCCCTCCTTAGAAGAGCAGTATTTTTCCAGAGGTGTTTTCTTTTCTTCGTTTTGTCTTTAGATTTATGGTAGGAGTGCAAATCTCTCTTGTACTGGGGGGAAATAGGATTTGTTGTGTCAAATAAAAAGACACAAAGAGCATTCGTGCTGAAATGGAATTCTGCTCTTAATGATATTTATCATAACCCTCTTCACCTCATTATTCTAACCCCTTTTTTTGGTATCCTTTGCCTTTTCCAGCTGTCCATTTAGAGGAATCTGCTCTAAAGGAGTTGGCACGGGAGGCACCATCGGTGAAAGAGAAAAGCTCCGACATGGACGCAGTAACTCCTGCTGGGAAATCAGGATTAGGTGAGGAGAAATCAGGATTAGGTGAGGAGGAGAAATCCAAGCTGGAAGATGAAAGGGAGCAGGAGGAAGCAGGAGCTGGGGAACACCACCACTTGCACCTCTCCAGCTGCCACGAGTGTCTGCAGCTTGAGAACAGCACCATCGAGTCGGTGAAATTCGCCTCGGCAGAAAACATTCCAGAGCTGCCCGACCGCTGCAGCAGCAGCAGCACGGAGGAGGACGAGGAGGAGGAGAAAGGAATCAAAAGAACGACCCTGGCTGGCAAACCCCCGAATATATTGATTTACCTGGGCTCTGAGGCTGCCAAAGGGAGGTTTGAGCAGGTGAAGTCGGTGCTGAGGGAATGCGTGGACGCCGAGAGCTACGCCATCTACCAGCTGCCGCCCGAGCGCGTGCTCAGGGATCCCTGGCTCGACAACTCCCTGCTGCTGGTCATCGCCACGGAGGAGCCCATCCCTGAGGGAATCCACAAGCAGTTCATGAGATTCCTGGCCAGAGGAGGGAAGATCCTGGGGTTTTCTTCGTCCTTCACCTTTGGGGGCGTGCAGATCAAGGCCAAAAGGGAGCTGAGGAAGGCGGTGCGCGAGCTGGCGGTCTCCAGAAGGGACGGCGCTGAGGTGAAGCTCGACCTGCTGCTCAGCGGCCGTGTTTTTGAGGAAGGGCTGAAGGGAGATCCCAGCAGAGTGAAGGTGCTGAGTCGATTAAAGAACGCTGATAAAGACGTGGTTATTGTGCGTCTGACTCACGGGAGCAGTGGAGGAGAAGCCATCCTTTCCCAGGTGAGCGGGGAAGGATTCGTTTCCTCGGTGCTGCGCGCCGTGCAGTCCTAGAAAATCGTTCCCGTTGCGTGTTCCTCATTCTTGGGGATTCCTGTTCGGGGGGAGGTGTGGAATTACAGAATGGTTTGGGTTGGGAGGGAAATTAAATCCCATCCCTCTCACTGTGCCAGGCTGCTCCAGCCCCAGGCTCCAGCCTGGCCTTGGGCACTGCCAGGGATCCAGGGGCAGCCACAGCTGCTCTGGCAATTCCAGCCCAGCCCTGCCCACCCTGCCGGGGAGCAGAGGGTGTCCTGGATGCCCAAAGGGTCCAGGTGCAGGGTGGGTTTCACTTGGTGTCAAAGAATGGGACTGTCACAGCTGTGGAAGCATTTTCTTCTCACCACGGAGCCAGGGATGTGTGTGTGCCTCAGGCAAGATCCCAAAGGGGGGTAAAACAAAGCAAGCAGGAATTTTATTCTTCAGTCCACAGAAATATCTCCATGAGGATGGTGCCAGATTTCCCAGGGGTGCCCAGTGACAGCACAAGGAGCAATCCATAAATTAAACCAACAAAAAGTTCTACCTCTCCTCGTGAGGAGGAATTTCCCCACAGGAATTTCCCCCTTCCAACCCCAATTATTCTGGGATTCTCTCCTCTTCCAGAGCAGAGCTTTCCCTTTCTGCCTGCAGCGAGTGGCACAGGACAGGAATACAGCCTGAGCAGATTTGGGGGGGTGGGAAATCAATCCCACAAAATCCTTCAAAATTAGGAATTGGGGCAAAGCAAGAAGTGCAGAGTAAACCTTGCTGTGTTTTGTTTTGTTTGTTTCCTGAGTCCTTATTCCTTTAAAGCTTTAAATGTTTAACATTCTGCATGTTTCAGATAGCTCAGAGAATTTTGGCGGGAGTAGAATCGGGGTAGTCTAGGATGAGCCAGAATCATGAATTCAGTTGAGTAATAATATCCCAGGAAATAGGTGTCTCTCCAGTATTATGTTATTGTGATCTCTGGTTAAAAAACCAGCAAACAGCCAAAGAAACCCCCCCCAAAAANAAAAACCAGCAAACAACCAAAGAAACCCCCCCCCCCAAAAATTAAACAGATTAATTCAAATGTTAATATTTCTTTTTCTTAATTTTACCTCCCGGATAATGGGTGAGGAGGCTTCCATGAAAAGGTAAATGTTGGTCACTGATTATTGAAATAATTTAAATATTCCCAGCTAAAGTTTCGAGGCTGATATGAGGTACCATGAAATTTAGAAAAGAAACCTGCCAAACACGTTGAGAAAAGCAGAGCCAGATTTATTTTCCAATATTAAGTTAAAGAATAAAAAGACGAACAAACTTTACCAAAGGTTCTGTTTTAATATTAATTAAAGGGAACTTTCTCAGGAGCCCAGAGCACTGAAAATTTAACTGCTCAGGGATCAGGTGTCAAGACTCTTGTAGGAGCTCTGGAGCTCAGAAATATTCAGGGAGTTTTTAGAAGTGTTTTTTGTCTTTTATCAGCTTAAACCTACTGGATTTTTGAGAACTCTGTTCAACATTTTAGGATCCAGATTGCTTTTTTTCTAGGCAGCTCTGCCACCCGTGTGCTGGCTGCTAGAAAATGGATTTGATTCTGTCCCTGCAAGTTCTGCTTTGCTGCACCCTTTCAATTGCTGCAGTAAAACTTAATACTCCAGAGGTTTTTCCCCAGGGAAAAAAAAAAAAAAAAGGAAAAAAGGGCATCAGAACACAGCTTCAAAAATCAGATTGAAAGGATTAGGGGGATATTTTATAATTCTCAATGACTTCCAGTCTGGATTTGAAAAGCCCTGATTGTTTCCAGGGGATGGGCAGTGACATCAGCCAGGAAATATTCAAGGCAGATTTTGTTTCCTTTTTTTTCTACGCTCCTCTGGTGGGTGGGTGTGTCCTCCCTCCTTTTTCATGGAGTTTTTTTTTTTAGGGTCGGGTTGGAAAGGATTTTAAAATGATCCCATCCCAGGGACTCCTCCCACTGGCTCAGTCCCCAGTGTCCAGCCTGGCCCTGGCACCCACAGTCATTCCTTCAGTTCCCTGAATTTCAATAAAAATTACATAAAACGACCATAAATATCAATTATATTTATATATAAAAATATACATTATTGGATTATATAGTATTGTATATAATATACTAATTATATTCTATAATTAAATTATACAATATTATAAAATGTATAT